>NW_004624806.1:7513396-7558709 GCF_000247695.1 Heterocephalus glaber
TATTTTACTTTTATAAATTTTGTTTTATTTATTCTGTAGATATGGCTGATATTTTATTTTTCTGTACATTGCAGTAGGTTTTTTCCCTTTCGTTTTTTGAGTACTTATAATATGAGGTTTATAATTTCCAGTTTTAGAGTGTTCTGTATTCTTTTGTTTGTGTAATCACACTTAAATACATTTCTCTCTGCTGTCAGTATTTTATTTAGAGTTTTGTCTCATTCCATCTTTTTGATCAGGCTGCAGAGCCTGGTGATGCCCAGAAAGCCTGTGTTTCCAGGCAATGGTCACTGGGCCTTGGACCCAGTCTTCCTCCTGAGCCTAGGCCTCTTACTGCATTGGACAGCTTCATGCTTCAGCTTTGTTAAGAAGGTTATAAATTCTGCTTACTTTTTCCAGGTTGTCATTGTCTTGCTACTATTGTTCTATTTTGGCATAAGGCCACTGTGTTAAGGTATGAGCCTTTTAGAAATAAAAATACCCTACAGAGGGCCTGACCAATGCCTCAGGTTTCTCTTTTTTCACTTTATTGAGGAAAACTCTCCCATTTCTCAAATTTATATTTACAAACACTGTGCCCCAAACCTGTCAGGGATATTCTGCTCTCTATTATAGGAAACCAAGGAAACTTATATAATCATTAAAACTTAGAAAAACTCCTTTTCTACTCAGTGCTGAAGTGGTTATGTTATTTTAGTATAATTCTTCAACCACTCTCCTCTGAAGCTGGTTGTGGATAAAAGTAAACACAATTGAGATTATTTTATTTAATTGTTTCCTATATTAACAAGCAATATTTTAAGTAGGGAGTGGTATCCCAAAACCTTTACAGATGGAAATAAATTTATACTGAGAATTCAAATTCAATATAATGACACTTCAAACCTGGCCAAACAATTCTGTAAGATATACTCTGTTCATTCATTACATTAGTCTCAAATCCATTCTGTGTAAGGAATCCAAAGTAGATTCCTGCAAGCCTTGTGTTTTCCTGTGCCTCCAATTAATTTATTTAATAGTTCAACAACATTCTAGATGATCGTTTGTTGATAAACATGGTGATCCCAGGCTTCATCAACATTCCTTCAGGTCTTTTTGTAAATCCATGTTATCTTGGGAATTTTCAACATCATTGATGATAAGAAATTAAATATCATAGATGATAAGAAATTAAAGAAGCAATTTAAGGATATGTTTAAGAGTGAATAGAGAGTTTTGTTTTATTCTAACTAGATTTACTTTTGCAGAATAATATTTAATTGTATGTTTGAACAAAATCAATTATTCCAAAGAACTTGAGATCTTAAATTTAACTCTAGTAAAAATTAATTTGGCTTAAGCATCAGGTTTTTGACAAATAATTTATTCTTGGTAATTCAAAAATATGTTATATTATTTATGTATATATAATGTTATATACCAATAGAAATACATTTAATTAACTAAAATGTTATAATGTATTCTAGCTTTGGGTTTTGGAGATATGAAAAATAAATATAAAATTATAATTCAAAATGACAACTCTGTTGTGAAGCCTTTCTTGATTGCCTTATTTATTTTTAAAAATCCACTTTTTTGAGATATGATTGACCTAAAGAAAGCAGTACATATTTAATGTATACAAATTGATGAGTTTAGATAAAAGTATCTACTCATAAAAGCATCGTTAAAATCTATGCCCTAAACATACCATCCACATCTACAAGTTTCCTCCTCTTCCCCACATATTGTTACATTTTGTGACAAGAAGAGTTGTCCAAAGTCTACACTCTTGGCAAATTTTGAAGTATATAGCATAGTATTGTTATGTACAAGCACCATGCTGTGGAACTTATTCATGCCATATATCTGAAACTTTATACTCTGTAACTAATATCTCCCCATTTCCTCCTCCCCTAAGCCCCTGGTAGCCACCATTACATTTTCTGATTTTGTGAGTTGGGCTATTTTATGTTCCTCATCTATGGGGTATTATGTTGTACTTGTTGTGTGTCTGACTTAATCATTTATCACCGTATCCTCCAGGCTTATGTATGTTGTGGTAAATGGCATGATCTCCTTCTTCATAAGGTTGTACATTATTTCACTGAATGTACATTCTACATTTTCTTTATCCATTCTTTAATGGATGGATATGAGCTGTTTCTGTATTTTGCCACTATGGATAATGTGGCTATGAGTATAGATCTTTTCAACATCCTGATTTCAGTTCTGTTTGATGTGTACCCAGTGGTGGGATTTCTTGGATCTTTAGTAGCTCTACTTGCAATATTTCTGAAGAACCTCCAAGTTGTTTTCCATAACGGTTGTGCTAATAAATTAGAATGGATTATTCACATGGCAAATATTGCTGTGGCAATATCTCTTTTGAGTTCCGAATTGCTAAGCTGTCATCTGGAATTGTAGAGTTAATTCTCAAATTACTTTTCTCTATTCATAGTAATTCATGTTATAAATTGGACATTTGTTACTTATTTGATATACTTTGTTCTTTTCTTTTTAATTTGTAACAAACTATTGTGCCATGATGTCACAGATATCTTTCTTTGTAACTACCTAAGTAAAAGTAATGGCAGTGGGAGTAGAAACAAGATAGATTGAAGATTTAAAAACTTATCACATGACTAGATATGGAGCTGGTATCACTTAAGATGAGTTCCAGATTTCATATTTAGTAAACAGGATAACACAAATATGGTGCATGGATTAAAATAGGAGATCTGTAAGATCTTGGCTTGAAGAACAGTGAGCATCCATCCATGATCATTAGACATTTAAGTTAGAAATATAAGGGAAAGAGAAGTCAAGACTACAATCAAATATAGCATACATATGAAAATGGTAGTAATAAACTGGAATGGAATGTTCCATTGTGATTATCAAGTTCATGATAATTACTTGATTAAATAAATATTACCCCATTACCTTCCACTCTAGGGACTTCTATCCTTATCCTTTACTGGGGTCTGTTTGTGTGGATCAAGATTTCAATATTGTATTTATCAATATTGATAAATATTGGGATGTTTGATATTCTTAATATTAAATATTCCTGATCTTAATGGAAAAAAAAATATGTTAGGTCTGGAGCTCTTTTCATATATTTCTTCATAGGCAACTTTTATTAGGTTGAACAGTTTTCCACATTGTTAAAATTAACAGAGAGCATGGTTTACAATCACAGTGTATGTTATATGATGGTTAAAACCTGTTGACATAATTGTGTATTTCTTTAGTCATTACTGTGTGAATTATATGCATAGCATTCCTGATGTTAAATTATCCTGATTTTCCTTTTCATCATGAAAAATAAGTTTAATTTAACATAGATTTTATTATATGTTCCTTTTTAAGTTCATATTTTTTAGGTTTTCTTAAACCATTTTATTTTGGAGCTCTTTATTATTATGAATATTATCTCCCTAAAATTATTTGAGTAATGTTTTTTCATTTTTTTCTAAAATAATTTCTAAAAGATAGAGACAGATATCATCTCTCTTAAAGTTTGATTGAATGTACTTGAAACAATATAAGACGAATAAGTTTGACAAAAGCCCTCTTATTACCATTTTGATTGTTAGTCTTTCCAAAATTTTATTTACAAAAATTTTATTTTTCTATGTAATATTTGAATTTATTATATTTATTTTTGCAAAATTATTAAAATATTTTATAGTATTATTAATTTCCATTGAGTCTGGATTTATCTTTCCTAATCTGTTCTGTATGGTAATTATTTTAAATTTGTGTTCAACTAATTAATCTTGGCACAGATTATTTTCTTGTCTTTTTTTTGTTGTTCATGATTGTTTATCTCTAATCCATCACTTATTCCCCTTACCTTTATTACTCATTCTGGTGTTTTAGAACAATGTCTAGCAGGCAGTAAGTGTTCAGTGCACATTAGGTAATACTGCTATTGATTGATGTCTTCTTTCAGCCTCATTTTTTACATTTTTATTTTATTAGTACATGCTTTCAGTACATAATGATTACATTTACTATGGGAGTTGGTTCATATGCATAACACAACTTAATTTTTTGTCATCCTCCTCCCCCCTCTCTCCCTCCATTTCTTAATCACTTTGTCTTTTGCTAAAGGTCTGTCTCCCATTTCCTATTACCTATCTTTTACTTTGCTCTTTGTTTATATTTTAGTTTTTTCATACAAGAGAAACCATATGATATTTCATCTTGTGTGTCTGATTTATTTAATTTAACATTATGGTCTCAAAGGTGCATCCACTTTCCTAAATGACTCAAGTTTATCTGTTGTGACAGAGTTAATATTTCATAGTGTATAAATACCACATTTTCTTTATCCATGCACGTTGATGGACATATAGGCTGCTTCCAGGCCTTAGCTATTACCATATGTTCAGTCTCAGATTTTTGACATAGTCACTGTTAAGTTTTACATGCACCATATCATCATGCATATAACAAACACAAATATACATACACAGATGGTACTTTTTAGTCTGTGAATATTTTAGATTATGTTGAGTTTTTCTTGTTTAGTTTTTTTTAAATTCCTGAATCAGATATTACTAATGTTTCCTTTAGGGGCACATATTTATATCAAACTGCTTTATTTCAATAGATACATATATCTCTGGAATACATGTTGCAATTTATTCTTCAAAACTTTTCTGTTCTTAGTCATTCCTATTTTTTAGGTGAATTTTATGTGTTTGTTTTGTTTTGTTTTTTTCATTTATTTTTTTCACTATGAGCATCCTCATATTTGATCTATTATTTCTGTGGAAATAAAATCTTCCAAATACTAATACATGGATTTTAATATTCCTTTTTAATAGTTGTAAAATTTGTTTTCCTAAGAGCGAGGCATCAGAAAGCCTACTTTCCTTCCTACTATGGTATGGTAGTTAAAAGTGCACTTGTACTCACCACCTAGGGTAAAAACTCAGCTTCACCACTTATTAGATGGTGCATTTGGTCCAGGTTTTAAAGATCTTTCTTAACTGTCTTATCTTCAAAGTGGGAATGATATCGCCTCTCCATCCTAAGAGTGTAATAAGATTGATGCACTAATATTAGCAATGTGTTTGGAACAGTGTTTGGCATTTGGAAGAGTTGTGTTTGTTAATTAAATAAATTTGAACTCACAAATTCATAAAGTGTGTCTTCTAATTGCTGTATTACTATATGTTTCTTAATAACCAGGAGATTGAGCCATTTGCTATATTGGTAATATTGATATACACTCATTTTATTCTTAACCTAGTTGACAAATGGTAACTATTTGACTCATTATCAGTGGGCCATCATTCCATTTCTAATTGTTTAAGAGTTTTTCTCTGTCTTTAGACATTAGTATTATCATTTGTAGTTTATGCCTATTAAGCAATGGTAATTTTTGTCATATCTCATGTTTGCATAGTTTGATACTTGAGAGTTAATATGTATGATGAATCTAGGTAAGACAGACATAGAAATTTGACTTTAACAGTTTGACTTCATTTTCAAATGTTCGGAGAACAGTCTTGGCTCCTGATTTATTACACAGGCAATAATTTTACCTGTTTTGTTCACTGAGATATTCCAAGTTTCTAGAAGAGTACCTGGCACATTAAACAAATGTTTGTTGAATGGCCATAAATTTATATGTTGGATATCATTCTTATTCCAAAATATTCCAATCTGATAAAAAGATGAAAGGTTGTGACCAACTCTAAAATAAACCACACTTCTTGCTTAGATCATTTTCCCTATTGTTCACAGTTTGCAAGCAAGCCTGGTGCTCTTTAGGTCTGAGTGCTGGCACTGGAGCAGTCTTGGCATAAGAACCCTTCCAACCCCTGTGGGCACTTTAGTTTCAGCTGCTGCTTTTGTTTGTTTCTCCTTTTTGGTTTAATTACCTTGGCTTCCTCTGCATTCACCCAGAGAAGAATATAAGAAAGACAATGGAAAGAACCTTATGTAATGTGATGAGGTACAAGACAACTTGGATGGATGCATGAAGACCATTGAACAAATAAAATCAAAGGTTTTGTGTCCTTCGTCAAAAGTCTCTGAAAATTTTATACTGCATTATGTTTCTAATGAAATGTTTATCTTTTAGTTAGAAAACAATAGATATTATCACAACAGATAACTGAAAGAAGCATAGAAGACAGTATGCTTTGCTTTTTTCAAAAGGTACTGTCTTTATTTTCATCAAAATAATTATGCAAATATAGAACATTATAAAATATTTTTATAAAAATATATATTTACATAAAAACCTGTGGTCCCCTGTCCTTCCTGCTCCAAACCATTTTTACTCAGAGAAGTTACACTTTTACACTTTTCTTAATTACCAACTAGTATTTCAAAATCTTTAAAACTATACAAATGAATTAATTTTTCAAATTAGTAACTTAACAGTTTCTATTTTGAAAGATAAAATTTTTTCTGATTTACTTTATCTTCCTCCAACTGTCTGCCCTTTTTAATTCTAATTTTAGTCAACTGCACTTATAGTTCTACTGTTTAACTCTTAATCTATGTTTTTTACTTAACCCTGTATTAATTGGCTAATTAATATTAGAAACTATTCCTTTATTTTTCACCATAAAAAATAAAGGTGTTTTACACCTCTCTCTCTCCCTCTCCTTTGTCCATTTTTAGCTGAATACTCTCACATGTTTAGAATGGAAGAAATTTAAATCATGATCTATAACAGTGATGGTGAACCTTTTAGAGACTAAGTGTCAAACTGCAACTCAAAATCCACTTATTGAACACAAAATGCCAACACTGCAGTTAAACTTGAATACTGAGGTTTTAGTTTATCAAACAACAGCTTTTATCTCATGCTCAACTGCTGGGGTGATTTGGTTCAGAAGCCCACAGTGAGGGCCCTATGTGTCCACAGGAGCATGCACACCATTCACTACCACAGATCTGTGGCCTAAATTTGGTGTGCTGTTTTTTGTTTCTACATTCATACTCATTGTTTTGGAATAATGTGTGGTGGGTGAAGACCTTTGCTAGAGAAGGAGTTTTGCAAAGTGCTCCTATTTGAAATGTTCCTTCTAACAATGGGACTTAGAACCAAGAACAGTTCTGAGTTCCCACCATAAAGCTCCTCTGAATTCTAAACATTAATGATGAAAATCTCCCCAGATGTTGTTGCCATATCTGAAACCTAAATATTAGTCTTCTGCTTTTATTCCCATTCCCCTTCTCTTGCCCCATGTTGGTCCCAAGGATTATCACGCTTACATCTGCAATACCCAAAGCTGCTCACAGCTCCATTTCTCCCATCCAAGTACTAACCAGGCCCGACCCTGCTTAGCTTCCGAGATCAGACGAGATTGGGCTCGTTCAGGGTGGTATGGCCATAGACAAACAGCTCCATTTCTGTATCTCCTTACTACCTGAAGATCTCTCTCCCGGATTTCTGCACAATTTACAACTTCTCTGTCTTTTGTGTGGTCCTCTCTGATTCATTAGAATTGCAAAGCATATTTTTGTCTTCCTAAAACCCAAAGCTGGTACTGTTTCTCTTTCATTTACAGATGCCTAACCTCTATGACAAAATCTCCCTCCACAAGCCTGGCAAGCATGATGCGTTGAGGTCAGCCCCTGCTTCTGCCCACAGTCCAGCTCACTTATGGTAGTGGCTGTTGTCAACTGCTCCTCTTTCCTTAATCCGTCAAGTGCATCCATCACTTTCAGCCTGCACACACATTGTGCTTTTAGACTGCCTCCCCTTCCACCTGGCTCCTGGTTTGTCAGTTTGCTTTGTAATAGTGGCTTAATCTTTTTCAAGAAAACTGAATGACATTGCGGTGTCAGGTGTGTGTATCACACTGCAACTTCGCTGCTCTGTTGTCCAAGCAGCTTACTGAGGTCATAAACTCCGTATCAGTTATCGATTAAAGATACAAAGATTAAAAAGGGAAAATGAACACTCTTTATTTGCAAGAGAGGAAAAGAGGAGACAGAAATCTACCCTGTAAGAGAGAGTATCCCATAAACACCCAAAGGTCTTTGTCTTCAGCCCTTTTTATTAGATGGTAGAAAACATTCTCCTATCTGGAGCTTTGTCAAAATCTAATTGGCAGTTTTAGGTCCTAGGACCCTTAATTCAGCCATGATTGCCTACATGTAAATTTCTAAGTGAGCTTCACTTGGTCTTCTTTTTCTAGTCAGAACCTTATCTTTAGAATTGATGGGTTTGTTAAAAAGGACCTTACATACATGGTCAAGATTGCAATTAAGTAAATGGCTACTTATACATTTAGTGCAGTAAAATAAGGAGAGAATAAAATATGTGTGTGTGTGTGTGCATGTGTGTGTAGGTGTGAGTATATATTTTATTTACTAAATGAGTTTCCTGTTATGTAACCTCCTCTCCATCTTTTCTTCTTTGTACTTTACTGTGGGTGGGGATGGGGAGCTAAAGTGGCCAAGCCTGGCACCTGGTGAAGCCATGCTCTGTTTATCAGCTCTCTCCTCATTGCTCCTTCCAGTGATGGTTTAACTATTTCAGGTCAAGATTTGCCAGAAAGCTTACTGAGGCCTTCATTTCACTATTTCCCTGTATATCTGCCCTCTTTTCCTACAACATCTCTCTTCTACTTTGGCAAAACATCCTTGCCCATTTTATTTTGTTAATCAAGTTAACATTTATTTACTATGTTTTCCCACATACACACATTGGTTCTATCATAGCACTTATCAGTTGGTGTTAGAATTACTCACCTATCTATGTTTTAAACATTGTTTAACAGTAGATACTCAGGTTAGATCACCAGGAAGTGAAACTAGACTTTGTGGAATACAACACACATAATGTAAGTCAAGTTACTTACACTCACTGTGCCTCCATTTTGTAATCTGTAAAATGGAAATAATGATAGGACTCACTGCACTTGGATATTGAGGGAACTAAAAAAGTAATACATGAAGTGCTTCTATATTATGCCTGTTCATATGTTAGGTACTGAAGCACATTTAATTATTTTTCCTTTAGTTTGCATTTATTGGTCTTACTCAGTGGTTAGCACAGGGGAATAGAACAACTGAGCAATTGAACCTGAGGACTGGGTACCTTTCACTGTAATTCTCCTAAATGTTTCCAAGTTTATTTTAGTATTACCAAAATTCATTCTCTGAGCTGCTTGTTGAAAATTAACTAGATCTATAGCTATAAGTTAAATATCATAAATTATAAAATAGCTTAATTTTGTATGACTACAGACAGATGAAACAATGCTGTCAAAATTAAGCCTATTGTAGTTTCTAGAGTCATAGATGATTTCTGAATAATAAAGTTCAGTAACTGAAGATGCCCTAAGAAGTCAAGGTGCAGGTGTTAATGATGATAAGTGGGTTTCTATTCTATGTTATTGAATATTCATTCATAAATTCTATCTCTGGCCTGAGGATTTCCCGTTAGGGCTTATTATCTGCATTTTCGATTGTGTTCATATGCTCTGAGTCTTCTTCCTTACATGAGTCTGGTGGCCATTTTCCACCCTGGCCTCTTTCAGAACAAGTCTAGGGAAAGCAAGTAAGTTTCTCTGTCACTCAAAGTTCTGTTCTTAAAAATATAAATATATGAAAATTCTTGCATTATGTTTTGACCATCCTCTGTACTGTCCCCTTACATATTCAATTTTTTAGACGGCCTTATCAATTTCATATATGACAGTATCATATATGAAAATTTATGTCTTAAAATTGAAAACATATCATGTATTAATATGTATTGTGTCATGATAAAAAAATCTACACCAAGGCACATAACAGTCAAGATTCTAGGAATTCAACATAACAGAATATTAAAAGTTGTTAAAGAAAAAGAAACAAATCATATGTAAAAGAATGCCCATCAGAATCACAGAGGACTTCTTAACACATACCCTCAAGCCAAGGAAAACTTGGAGTGAAGTATTTCAAGCCCTAAAAGAAAACAGCCTCCAACTCAGATTGATGTTCCTCACAAAACTTTCTTTTAAAATTAATGGAGAAATATGATACTTCCATGACAAAAAATACCTGATGAAATTCATGACCACCAAACCAGCACTGCAAAATGTTCTGAAGGACATTGTAGAAAGAAGTAACAAGGACTACTGCTCCATGAACCCCAATAGAATGAATCCACCAGGCAAGGCAAGCAATTAAACAGAGGGAGAGAAAAAGGGAACCAACAACAGGAAAATAGCATGACAAGGATAAGTCAATATGTATCAGTTATAACCATCAATGTAAATGGTCTCAATTCATCAATCAAAAGAAACAGACTGGTGCAGAATGGATCAAGAAGCAAGATCTGGGCTGGGGATTTAGCTCAGTGGTTCCGCCGCCTGCCTCATAAGCACAAGGACCTGAGTTCGATCCCCAGTACCAAAAAAAAAAAAAAAAAAAAGAAGCAAGATCCAACAATATGCTGCATATAAGAAATACATTTGATTGAAAAATAGATTTCCAGACTGAAAGTCAAGGGATTGAAAACAATATTCTATGTGACAGGAACCAAAAAAGAACACAAGTAGCTATTCTTTTTGTAGAAAAAGTGGATTGATTTCAAGCCAAGACTGATGAAGAGAGGCAAAGAAGGTCACTATATCCTTATAAAGGGAACAATCCAAGAGAAAGAGATAACCGTCATAAATATATATTCACCAATATCAGTGTATCTAATTATAAAAAACAAATGACAACAGATATCAAAAATCAAATAAACACTAATACAATGGTAATGGGAGACTCAATACCCCACTACCACAGATAGATCAATAGACAAAAAAATCAATGAAGAAATATCTGAACTGAACCAAACTTCTGAACAAATGGACAGTGTTCCACCCCATAACATCAGACTATATATTCTTCTCAGCTGCACATGGACAGTCTCCAAAATAGACAAAGTACTAGCTTGTAGAACATGATTAAGTAAATGCAAAGGAATTGAAATTATCCAATACATTTTATCAGACCATAGTGTAATGAAATTTGAAAGCGCTAAATCTTTGAAACAGCCCAAATGACCATCAATGGATGAATGGATAAAGAAGATGTGGTTTTGTAAAATGGAATACTGTTCTGCCACAAAGAAGGATAAGCTTGAGATATTTCTAGCTAAATGAATGCATTTTGAGACAATACTCTTAAGTGATATACATCAGACCACACATGTTTAAATACAGCATTGTTTGTCTGATTTGAGAAGCTGAAAGTGGAAATAAGGACCAAAATGTGTAATAGATATTGGGAAGTGGGAAGAAAATGTTCAAAGGAGAAGGGGAACAAGTGACAGGGAGGAAGAAAGCAAAAAACGAGAAGGAAAAAAAGAATAAAAGGAAGAAATGAAAACAAAGCTTCTGTAAATAAGCAGAGGAAGAGAAGTCGAATGGAGGAGGGAATGGGGGAAAAAAAGAAGCAAAATATATCATGTACAGGCACAAATTGTCTATGATGAATGTTATAATTATGTATATCTAAAATGTACCAATAATGCTTTCACTTCAAAAAATATATATTGTGTGTTTTACAATTTTGTGACAAGGATCGAAACCATTTTTATGAACATTCATTTTTTATGCCCTATTCAAACAATTTCTGATGATCCTGTCACAATCAATAAATATACTGGTTAAATATCTGATCTTTATAAACTCTCTTGCTAATAATAGGTCAATTTAAAGGAAGTTACCCATTCATTTATTTTATAACTGCACTGAGTAGTTGGAAATATAATTAACAGAATCATTGACTTTAAGGGAGTATATATTTAAAATGTGATATCACAAATGGTCAAAGGAAGATTGTTGTTAGATAAAATAATAAGGGATTGAATATTTTTCAATTAGCTCAATATGGATACATTTTCCTATCAAAATCATAATGACATGATTGACCTTCATAAAAAGGAATGCTCTTTATTTTTATTGTTATAACCTTTATGTTTTCCTTTTTTGATCTTTGAGTACTTAAGTGACTATTCACTAAGGTAGAGATGAAATTTATAATTTATCTTGAATGTATTAAAACTGAAGTGCATCTACCCATTCCTATTTTTCTAATCTTAATGTATGTCCCTGGTTGTCTAAATTATTTAGACATTTTTATTGAGAGGTAATATTTGTACACCTTTATGGGCTTTAGTGAAATAATTCCACATATGTATACAATGTGCAGTAATCAAATCAGGGTAAAAACCACTTCCATTTCTTCAAACATTAATCTTTTCCATGTGTTAGAAGGTTTTATATATTTTTCTAGTAATTTTTAAATATACATTATTGTAGACACTTTTCATTTCCCTGCCATGCGATGGAAAGCCAAAACTAGTTTATCCAATCTAAATTTTTACTTCTTTGAAAGAGACCTCTCTTTCGCTCTGGACTTGCGGTGCTTTTCTCCAAGAACAAGTGTTGTTCTCATCTTTCTCTGGCCCTTCTTGTGTTTCTCTTGTGACCATCATTTGCTATTGCTGTCTTTTTTGTCACATTTAACTAGGCTCTTCTGCTAAATTTCATTTTCTCCTCTACCACTAGGTTATGGCATGTATCTTATACATTGCAGTTTCCACTTGGCTCTGTGTTCTCTCAATGTCACTGTAAACTGTAAGGATGGGAGTTTTCTATTTTGCTCTCAATTATATTTTCATGTCTAACCTGATGTTTGTAACAAGCCACACACAAATACAAATCAGCTGCTTATTTAACTATGTAACTAATTTTTAAATATTGATTAGTATTATATAAAAATGGAGTGCTAATTGATTAATGTGGATTAGTGTCATTTAATATTCAAACATGTTACTGCCATTCCCAGAGTAGGCACTAGGCTACTTTTGTAGGTTTGGTAATTTGCTCAAGGTCAAAAAGCTTGTAAGTAGCACTATCAGAAGTGAAACCTTGTCATGAAAATAAAATCAACACAGTTATGTGTAATGAATATATTAAATTTGTACTGGATGAAAATTGCATTTAACCACTGTGGTTACCAGGTATCAATAATTAATTATGTCATGTCCTGCTTTCCACACTTTTTTTTCAATGCTGTTACACTGCGGCAGCCAATACATATGACAATATCCACAGTAGTATTTTTAAAAAATGACACAAGTATAACTACAAATAGAAATAGAAAATGATTAATATTTCTGTAAGATAGTATTGATGACAGAAATAGTAAGAAGGTAGAAATATCAGTTACATAAGTTTTTTTCCTAATGTAAGGTGAAAATCATTTTGTTTATGCTTTTTTGTGTCTACAGCCACAAATAGTATAAGATTGATACATGAAGAGATTAGTTGACTGATTTTACTATAAGAGCTCAGGAAGCTCAATATGACTACTGCATGTTGGATATTTAAAAACAATTGTTCCATGGATTCTGTTAATGGAAATGACATGCTGTATGTGTGTAAATGTGTGTGTGTGTGATTTTTTTTCACATAGTTGCTACTTAATTTGGATTTGTTACTCACATTATTTCTCATATTGATTATAGACTTTTACAGGGAGTGAAGGAAGGACTGAAATACTGAAATGAAGCACTTTTTGTTAAATATCAAACAGAAAAAAACTGTAGAAGACAGTAGTTTGGTCTCTTCAGATGTTTATCTCTGTTATCATTTTGTCTTCCAAAGTGAATGATAATGACTTCAGAGTCACAGAGATAGCAGATGAATGGCACATTAATTGCCATTTCTGAATCTTTATGTGATTACTGTTCACACTAATCTTTGAGACTATCACAATCTCCTATTTTCATTAACTGATTATTCATACACCTAAATGGTCTTTAAGAAAACAGTGAAGAGGTTTTTTTGGGGTGGGGGAGAAATTGAAATGTGAATGTTAGGGCTGTTTTAGGATGACTTTTCCAGAAGCAGGTGCTGAGATGAACATTCCTGTTAGGATGACTTGATAAGGTTGTGCTTCCAGGAGCAATTAATAGAGCACCAGTGGAGGAAGACAAAGGAGTACAGGAAAATTAATAAAATTTGGTTTTAGAGAAAGCTGAGTGGAGAGTATCCTCAGTCTGCTCCTGCAAGGTTTTGGCAAAATACTTTTCTAAAACCAAACCCATCATACAAGTCACTCTAGGTGGACCGATATTTTAGACTTCCTCCTCCATAGGTGGAGACAAAAATGTTCCAAGGAAGTCTTCCAAGGGAATTCCAAGTGTGGACATTGTAAGTAGAAGCTCATAAGAGTGATTTGAAAGGAATAAAGATGAATGGGTGAGGGTCAACAGGGCTGAGCACCAACAGAATTTACACAAGATACCAAAGTACGAATGAGTATGTTTCCTAAGATTGCCCTAAGAAAGTATCAACAAGAGGGTGGCTTAAAAGAAAAGTATTTCATCATTCTCAGGACAAGCCCAAATTCAACATGATGGCAAGTCCATATCACTCCTAAAATATATAGGGGGAAACCCTTCTTTGCCTCTTCCAGCTTCTGGTTATCACTGACAATTCTTAGCATTCTTTGACTGAAAGTCATCAATCCAATCTCTGCCTCTGTAGTGAGCCAGCAGTCCTCTCCCTACCTGTCTGTTTTCACACAATGTTCTCTTAAGAGAAAACCGATCATGTTGAATTACTCCCCACCATGATAGAGTGTGACCTCCTCTGAACTTGCTGTATCTGCAGAGACATATTTCTAAACAAAGTCACATCCTTAGGCATGTGGAGTTGGGATTTCAATATATCTTTTCAGGGGATACAATTCAACCCTCATCAGTGAAAAAGCAGTTTTGTACTGAAATTCACAATCATAAATCCATCAGGAAAGTAAAGGGTCCCTCATTGTGTATTTCGGGGTTGCAGACTTGTTAGTTCATATTTTATTACTACATAAAGTAAAAGTAGAGTGGTATTCTTTTAAATTAAAAACATTGATTGCATGGATTGATGTTTTTATAATTATGAAATATTTTCAATGGCATGGCCATTAAAATAGGTAATAACATGAAATAACAAGTTGATACTGTTCAATTACTGTTGTATTGTTCATATCACACAGCAAAAAATAAAATAAAATCAATAATATGAATCATATTTTATCTACTTTATTAATTTCAAAATTAACAAACTACAACTAACCAGTAAATTGCAACTCACTAGTTTTTTTTTGAAAACTAAAAATGTTGCTTAATTTTTTAGTAGTTAAAAAATGTGCAGGAAACTAGTACTTTATGACACATGGAATTCATATAAATTTCAAAGAAACCAGGAGGGAAAATGTGTGATGAGAGCAGGAACAGGAAGATGAGTCCCTCATCAGAAATTAGACACAGCCCCTGCCTCATGCACAGTAGATATTGACAGGGAATCAGGGAGAAACACATTTGTCCTATCTCTCATTCTGCCACCAGAACTTCCTTTGCATCCCTTGACCTGCATCTAACTAGGAGTTTAAGTTCAAAGAGGTCCATAGAGGTCAGTCTCAGGGCTTAGAGAAACACTGTGCCTTGGGATTTTGGGCAGTGGATTGGTAAAAATGAAGAATGATTCACATACTAAGACAGTGATTTCTACAGAAAAAATTAAAAAGTAGGAAAATATCATAAGACACAAGATCAGATGTGATTTTTATACTAAAATCAACATTAACTAATTATTTATAGATTCAGCTTCTGTTCTAACATGAAATACATTATTAAGAAGGCTGTGAAAAATATTGAGTGTTATTTATTCATGTATTATATCAAATATTAGAAAGCTTGAGAAATATCACAGTGTTATCAAGCATTTAAGGCTATTAATATTTTAAATTTTTGAAAAAATTCTATCCTAAACATGGAAATGTTACTATTAGTTCCATTTTATGGAAAAAGAAGCTAAGACATATACAGAGTTTAAACTCTATGTCTAATAAATGCCAGACGTTGAAACCCCATCCTTCCTGTCTCCAGTTATTATGCGTCAGAGTCCCATTACCTTTGAATTTGTGTAATTCCAAGTGATGCGAACTATGTATTCATGGGAGCTATGTATTGATGGAAGTGTGGGTGGATGGGAAATACATTAGAGGAAGACAATTTACATTCACTGGACTTGAACTCAACTACATTGTAACACTTCCCATATTCACATTTATTCAATTTCTATCCTTTTCTCACGTAAACAGTTAAAAATATGTTCCATTGTACAAAAGCTTTCTCCTGGGAATTTTATAAATGAATCTATCTGCCTAATTTTATACTGTTATAAAATATGAAAGGATCTGTTGAGAGAAATAAATAAAAGAAGGCTATGTATGTGGGAGACAGAATTGACCCAGTTTAGTGCACTCCACCATTATGTGGTTACTTTAATTTCTACAAGAAAAATTTTTAGTAATTATAAAATGTGAATATGCAATTACTAGAGGTCACAGACCCTGTAGTTGTTCACAAGGCCCTTTTCAAATGTAAATATAGCACACATATATCTACACACAAAGGGACATGTCATCTGCCATTGGAAATGATGAACATAATACACTGCACTGTGTATTGCAGAATAAAGGGGCTGCTGCTCCTTACAGTGTGGTGTCAGGAAGTGTCTCAGTGAAGGTTGTAGAGCATGATTTCTCTACAGAAACTTTATGCTTGGTCTCTATTCTTGGGAGCTCTTGAAATGCCAAAGCAACACTGCAAGTGGATGTCATTCATCCTCCTTACCACTTGCTGCCTCAGTCCACTGCAGACTTGCTTGATTAATGGGCCAATTTTCATTATGTGCTTGTACTAGGAAATGTAAATGGTCAGAGTCTATTTTAAATAAAATATTCCAGTTGAACACAAATAAAAATATCATGGGGAAAGAGGTGGATATAGTGATATATATTTCACTATTTAAATTTTTGATAAAAATAGTTTTAAATTTCCTTTCTGGATGTCTTCATAGTTTCAGTAGCCAGTGAAGAAGGCAAGAAGAACATATATGAGAATATATTTAATCTTCCCGCCCAACAGAGGCACTAGTTTCTATTGTAACATAGATTGTCTGTATTTTTTGATATAGCATCATTGCTCTTTTTTCAAGTGAAGTTAACTAGCAGTGTTGCTTTCCTTTCCAAGAAACCTCTGTGGTGGATTGCCTTCAAACTGAGTTCAAGTCATTTGCCCTTTGAGGGGTAGAGTCAGCTCCTCAGGCTTTGGCATCTAACATGGTTTGTTTGCGAATTCAGTATGGCACAAATTACATGAGCTGGGTCTGAATTTAACCTCTGAAACAACTGGCTACTTCTGTTTCCTTTTCTTTTGAAATCTCTAGCAGTAGATGCCATGGAAGTATCCTTACTACAAGATCATGGTCATGTGGAAAGGACCTCCAAAATATCCACAGAGAAGACATTGAAACGGTGCTCATCCTTGCATGTTTGAGCCATCTTAGCCTATGTGCCAGTACATGAGTGAAGAAGCCATCAGGAAAAATTACATACACGGTCATATACACACATGGTTAATTTTCTATGTGAGCTTGGCTAAGCTACAGCATATATACTGTTAATTTCTTATAGTGCACTGTCGTTGGTCTCTCTTGAGGGAGACCTGGAACCCCGGAAAGCACCAACTTTTAAAGAAAGAAAAGGAGAGAGCCTGGGGGACGAACAGCAGTTTATTCCTCTGGCACTATTGGACAATCACAAAGGGAAGAAGCAAGGCTTTTATACATGAGGAAAGCAGCTTAGTTATTCTGGCTATTATCTTTCTGATTTTCACCTCTGATGATAACCAGTGACATTAAGTGACTCATAAAAGCTACAGGAAAATTCACAAATTCCCTGTTTCCATTCACCAATCCCATACATCAGAGAGCACCCCAGCCCTCTTCTTATCAGATAGTATCAAGAGAGCAGGATGACTTTAGCCAAACATCAAGCCCACTGGCCCACCACAAACATCACAGATGTGCATAGTGAGTCATATCTCTCTTACCACCCATAGGGTCATTGGGTTGCGGTCCTCTGATCCTGGAAAATGGTAAATAAGAAAACTAGGAAAACCTGTTTTTCTCCTGTGAGACTTTTGCAAGGTTTCAAAGTTTTCTGGCATTCTTTTAACAAACAGACTTGTGGAATTTCCCAGAAACGACTTAATTCTCTTAGTTAACAAACTTCTTGTGATCTATTCTTACAACTAGATAGCTGAATTCTACCATTTCCCACAGTGCACAATTTACAAATTAAACTTTATCATAAAGTTTATGATAGATATTATGGGGTTTTTTGTGAGCAGGCATTCAATCAGTTGAAGGCTTTAATGGAAAAAAAATACAAAAACAACTTTATCATTACAATTACCACCAAGAAAGTAACAGCAACAAAACAATGGGCAACTCTAGAGGAGGAAAGATGTTTACTAGCCGAAAACCTTCTGACTTGAACTGTACCTCTTCTGGGTTTCCAGCCTGCCAGTCTCTCTTTCACATTTTGAACTTACTAGCTTCCAAAATCACATGATCCAATGAATAAAACACATCCTGTTTTTCCATTTCTCTGGAGAGCCCTGACTAATAGAGATTTAAAAACCAATCCAAATATTTGGAAATTATCCAACATGCATACAGCAAATGTAGAAATATTTATTATTATAGGCTATCTACTAATTACCTGTGATAATCATAACCTTTCCCCTGTTCAATACTAATTTAGCTGGCAGGAAGCTGTTCACCAAACATGTGTAGCCAAGTACACTGGGCTCTGGCAGTGAAGTCTCACAGGTAAGAGTGGCTGAAGGATGTGAGCTCTCTTCCTATAACCAGTCCTGCTGTGAGGATAGAAGCACGGTAGCTCAAGAACACTGAGCCTGACAGGCCCTGCACAGCTTGCTTGTGGTATACAGGTTTAATACTGGGAGAGGTAAGTCAGGAAAGCCAGAAACCCTTGTCCCTGCCCACCTCCTGGATGTAAAGCAGGAGAAAACCTTTTTCACTACGTTTGCTCCCGACTTATGGAGCACAGACTTAAAGATTTTGCCTAGAAGAAGAGGTAGACTACAGAAGGGCAAAATGGCTTCACAGAAGTCCATCCTTATGTGTAGGGGATACCTTTTAAAGACTCCCAGTCACTTACTGAAATCCAGAGAGTACCAACACAGAGTTCTGTGTTTTAGCCTATACATAATATATACAATAGGGCTGGGGGATTTAGCTCAGTGGTTCTGTCGCCTGCCTCACAAGAGCAAGGTCTCAAGTTTGATCACAGGTACCAAAAACAAAATTAAAAAACCCATAATATATATAGTAAACTTTATGATAAAGTTTAATTTGTAAATTGTGCAGCATAAGAAATTAACAGTAATAAGTAATAATAAACTATTATATGAATATACTGCAATACAAGTTATGTAAATATGACTTCTTTCTTTTTAATAAAGAAAGTAACCTTGGTAATCAACAGATTTACCAAAATAAAATCCTTTTTGTACCAAACTATCCACTGGAGTATAAATGTGAGGTAAAAAAAAATTTTTTTATACTATTACAAAAATATCTTTTTTCCATCTGGATCAGCTACAGCTATTTCTAAAGTGTTTCTAAATGTTTTTAAAGTTTCAAAAATATTTATAGAAGTTTTTATAAAGACAATGAACAACTATAGGAAGAAACTAGATTTGATCTGTGTAAATTATTTTGTATCTAATTCCACTATTTTCAATACATTTCTATTTGCATTATTAATTGCATTATTAATCGCCATGCCATCAAAATAAAGGACATTAATTGAAAATAAAAATAAAAATGAATAAAGCATAACATATTCTGTTGTGCCCAGATTACGAAGTCCCAAAGACCACCAGGAAGCCATTTCCGATGTAAGCACACGAGGGTCGTTTATTCAAGCTTAAGCAGGGACTCTCAATTGTCACCAACACAGTGGATCGAGATTGAGAGCCCCGAGTTCCAAATTAGCGGGGTTTTTATAGAGGTTACAAAAAGGTTTGGAGATTTTCCACTTAGCAATTACAATGCTTGGTCAGCGCTTAACATGCATGAAGTGTACATTTCTGATTGGGTGAACTCATCAGGGGTAAGGGGTGATTACGTATAGGTTTTACAAAAGAAAAGAAGGACAAAGGTTAGTGGGCAACTGTCACATATTGATGGTCAGCAGACACGGTGACTAATGGTCACGACCACCCAGTACTGACAGTCAGCTCATTGACAGATTGTTCCTACAGATAGTGGGCCCAGGATGTTCATTTCCTGGGTAAACAGATGGCTGAGTAATAAACTTAGGAATCTTGTGTTACAGATTGTGTCTTTTGTCCTAGATCAAGCACATTTTAATCATTAATGTGAGATGACAAACGAGACTAGTCCATTTTGGGCAAAATGGAGTCATTCTGATCTCACATAAGCAAAATGGAGTTACTCTGGTCTCACAGTTACATATATATTATACCTAAAGGAATGTATATCAATTCTAACTACCTTTGTAGCATTTAGAGCAGTAAACATTATAATCATGCCCCCAAGTTTAAAGACTTTCATAAGTCAGTTCTGGAAAGCAGTTATTCACAAACTATAATCAATTGTTTCTGATTCACAGATACAGCATCAGTTTAAGGTTTTTGTAACTTCATATATAAATTCATGTAGCAACTTGCTTTTCATTATATGCCTATAAAACAATTTTGACATGAATATATTTGACTGCTAGAAAACAGGACTACATTTGAGGTCTTGCTGCCTGAGTCACTGCTAGAGGCCCCACTGAGGGTCTCCACAGCCTTCCCATGCAGCAAGGAGAATTCTGCTGTCAGACAACTTTGATTTCTTCCTTGAAGTTATTTTTTTAATTCTCTACAAGTGTAATTTATTTTTAATTAGGAACCTTATTATGTATATTGATTTTAAGAAAAAAAGAATCTTGATGACTTTGTTTTTTTAATTTGAAAGCAAAATAAACCTCTGGTTTCTAATTAATAGTATCATATCCTGTAACAGAAAGTGAGTTAATCCAGGAACACATGAATTTATTATGAGCTTAGTGCCACAGCAATATAGTCTATCTTCCTCAGGAAGGAGGAGCATAAATATTAAAGCCAGGATTATTTGAGCACAGTTCAACCAGTAAATTGTTTGCTAATGGAAGACAACAGCAAGGCCTGCCCTTCCATATCCATCATGAATTTTTGTTCTCCACTACTGTGCCATTACAGTTCTGCAGTAAACAAGTTGTTGAATATAAATATTATGTCAAAATCCAAATTGCTTTTACCTTTGATGATTAACCATTTCATTATACTATGGGCATAATATAGCCATTATACCATGTTTATGCAAACAAAGCCTAAACTTTAGAATTATTCAAATAAAAATTTAATGGTATAAGCAAAAGTCACTATAATACAAAAGAAAATTACACTGGATATTATAGAAACCTGGAACAAGATATGGCTTCTAAACCTCATAAACATCTTATTGTGAAATGAGAGAGAACATTCACACTTCTCTTTTGCTGTTTAATGCTATAGTCAGGTTTCTCTTTTACAAAGAGAAGAAAAAGGATTGAGCTAGAATCTTGTGCACAAAAGTGATACTGCTTATAAAGTTTGGCACATTTTACATTTACCCATCCTCATAGATTTCAAAATTTTTAGGACCCAAATTCACATCTAGTATAAAATTCCTTCTGTCGCTAGCTGTAGGAACAGGGAAAGGGGATGTTACTAGAATCTCTGTGGTAAAGTCCTAGTCTCCTGTGAGCCACGGCAGCACAAGGCGAATTACAGGAAAGGTGGAAATATGAGACTGAGAAGAAGCTGAGCTTTGGGTCTGATCAGTGCTGCTCTGGGGGGCAAAGGCGAAAGTCCCCAGCTTACCGCACCTTTTACTCAGTACTCAGTAAATCGGGTGAAACAAACGTAACAAATGACTTGCAGAGAGTTCAGTATATCCTGCGTAAACAAGATGTAACAATCCAAGAACAATGAGGAACTGAGTAGATGTTTGTTCCTCCCAGGATGTTTTCAACTCCCAGGATGTTGTCCTGGAGCATCACAGCATCACCGGATCATTGAGGTCTCAGTTGTGACCGGAGGTCAAAATGAAATTATGTCTTGGAATTCCATAGCTGGTCTGTAGGCAGGAGAACTAGGATAACCAAATGATTTTTCCCTAAAATTATGTAGCATTGCTCCTGACAGCTAGCCATGTCCATGCTGGAATTATAAAAAAATCTCAAGGCCACATTAATACAATTTTGAAATGTAAATTTGAAAGTCTGTCGCTTTCTCTTTAATTCCTACAACATTCTCCATTTATATGCTGTGTCATTTTATTTACCATGTTTCCTATTCATTATCCTCAGCAGTTCTTAAGAACCTTATCTTTTTATTTTTATTTCCTTGTATACAATGTGTACTAGTGGTTGTTCTAAAACTACTTCATTAAATTAAGAATATGTTTAATGTTATACAGTTATCTCTCCTTTGGTTTACAATTATGTAAATCCTCTACCTCTGTTTGCATTATAGTCAGCACTCCCCACTCTCTTTTTTCTTGGTCACTACAAGCCTTAAGCATCATAAAACCTCTTTACTAGATGTCATTTAAAACCACAGTGCACTAGATTCAGTGGTTAAGCCCTGTCAGATCTGTGTGACCATGCCTACTTTAGCTAACATTAACTTTGGCTGTTTTCTCTGCTCCCAGCATGAAAGACATTAGTGTGGTTCACACTGTTCCAGTACTCATGGAGCCAGGTGAGGGCTGATGCCAATCAGCCAGTTATGAGGACTGCCAAGCCCAATGCTGACCGACAGAGACCAGCTGCCTCACCTGCACATGGGCCAGGAAGGCCAGGGAAGGCACTGGTCTCATGGTTTCCTCCTTGCCAATACCTTCTCAGAAATGCCAGAAAAGATAGCCTGGCTATGGACAGGAGTTCAATCCCCATGGAAAGATTCTGTCAGGTGGGGGTTAGGAAATGGAAGGGAGTCAGGCTAATTAATTCTCCTTCTTATAGTCCCCCATGGAACTATTCTCAGATGTAGTCATTTGTATTTCACGGAGCAAATAATTTTTAAACAAGCCAAGGCAATTTGTGAGGCTTAAAAAGACATACTTACATTATGGCAAAGATATAAACTGGCGTGCCCCAGGTAGCCAAAATATATGGTGAGACTAGTCCTAGCTTCCTCTGAAAGAGGTCTGTGAGATTGCAAGAGTCCCTCATGTTTACTTTCCTTCTCTACTCACTTCTTTCCCCCTCATCCTTTTCACTTCATATCATGATCCACTGTTGGTTTGTACATACAATTTTCATCAGAAAATCCTGTGCTGTAACAGTTAGTTTCACGAGTAGACGATGCTTCAAATGAAGTTTGGGGATGACATTTCTCACAATTCTGAAGGTAGTAAGAGTCCCCATGATTGTTGGAAAGTGGGATTGTGATGTCCCTAAAATTCTGTAACAACCACCTTAATTCTGGAAGATGGAAGAAACCCCCAAAAGATCCCAAACCCATCCCACTGGAGCTTCCTGTACAAGTCCAGTGTCTAGTCCATGTGGAATTCTCCCCTTAGGGTACTTGGCT
The DNA here is from genome assembly GCF_000247695.1 of Heterocephalus glaber. The sequence goes on from NW_004624806.1 coordinate 7,536,909, forward strand.
AACTGCTGCCCTTCATCCTTTCTGCCTGTCAGGAAGATGTGCAGAGTTTGGTTACTGTTTGATCTTTGAGTTACATCACACATGGGAATTACATTCTGCTCTAAGATAATTGCTAATATTGAATAGAGCCACTCATGTAGGTCCAGAATGTGCATATAATCCCCAAATGCACCCTTCATACTGCAATAAGCATGGATGTGCCACAGAGTCATAATAACCAAAATAGCATTACATTGGCATAAAACACATAGATTAATGGAACAGAAAAGAGTTTCCTGAAACAAGTTCATTCATTTATACCCAGTTGGTTCTTAACAAAGTTCCCACAAATTACATTAGAGTAAAAATAGCCTCTTCAATAAGTGGTGTTGCAAAAACCAGATGTACATATGCAGATCAGCTCAAGGTGGATTGAATACCTAAATGTAAGACCTGAATCTATGAAATGTTAGAAGAAAACTTAGGGAAAATACTTCAAGACCTGAGTGAGGGCAATGATATTTTAGATATGATTCCAAAGCATAGAAAACAAAAGCAAAAATAGACAAATAGCATTGCATCATTTTCAATTTAAAAATTACTTTTGTGCCTTTCTGAAAGCTGAGTATCTGACTAGGACTCTAGTGAGCATGTAACTAGAGATGCATAGTAACAGCATAAATCCATGGTAAATTTGAAGAGGGAACATTTAAGATCAGAGCAGAAGAGGCCCAGAGATTAAGTTAAATGAACAAATGGCCTGATTTCTTCTGCTGTCTGAGTGTTATTCTTGCCACTTCTAGAATATATGGGGTTCCCTATGAGCAACTTCAGAGTATAGAAGAACTTTGGAACATTTCACATATTTGCTGGTATGATTGTTATATAATATCTGAATGTGGAATACTATACATTACAGCTGCACTGAGTGATGGTCTCAAAAGACAGTCTTGAATAGAAATTTTATCTTTGGAGAGAACTCCAAGCAGTACACACTGTTGTTCAAAGAAAGGAGAAATACTTTTAGATTAGTATCCCTGTGGTTCTGGGAGGTGACAAGTGGCTTGGATGGTTGTCCAACAGCCTTTAAAAAGCAAGGGCAGGATATTAGTGACCAAAGATCTAAGAAAATACATTGTGGATGGATTTGAGGAAGTAAGAACAAATTATGCAGCTCCTAGTACCCATTAGAGAGCACCCTCCATAGAAGAGATGCTGAATGACAATGTGTGAGGAAGTTTGTTACAGGTGAGGAGAAGTGAGCTCCTGTTTGAGTTGAACAATATGAATCTATCAACAGAATGGTGGAAGGGGAGGCTGTGGATGTGTGCAGCATCGTGGGACCTTCTCACCTAGGTGGGTAGATGGATTCACCCTGCCAGATGCTCATTTGGCTGGAAGCATTGTCTGGCACTTAGCAGTGGATGTGGTAGTATCTTTGGGAGAAATCAGTCAACAGTGTGGTGATCCAGTGATTACTCTTTAAGCGGACAGTTTTATATTCATTTAGAAACTAATTCCATAGGGTCTGTGTTAGATTTGGCACCTAAGAGCTCACAGAACCCTTTACATTTTGGGATGGTATATGTCGTGTTTACCTCAGAACCAGGAACTTATTTTATGGCAGGGAGCAGGGGGCTGAGATCAGAAAGTCAAACTTACTGATATTTATCAATATCATCTTAGAGAGATAGGATCATAAGTCTGTGCAATAGCAGGAACCTACATTAAGCTTACAAAATAAAATAATAAGTGTTCTTGAAAATTAGAATTTGATAGCCAGGCATGGTGACACAGTCCTGTAATCCCAGCACTAAGGACGCTAAGGCAGGAGGATTGCTACAAGTTTGAGGCCAGACTGGGCTACATAGTGAGTTAAGGGCCAGTTTGAACTACAAAGCAAGAACCTGCCTCATGAACAAACAAACAAACAAACAAAAATGCAAACCTCAATAGAAAGATTGAAAGATAAAATTTCAGAAATTCTAAAGAAAGAAATTAAAGCACCAAGGTAGAAAATAATAATTTGTGAGAACAATGCAGGAAGTTTGTCATATGTTTACTTTGAAATTGCAAAAAGAGAAAGAGGAAACAGATAAAACAAAGAGAAAAAGTTAGCAAAAAAAATTCTAATTGGTTTTCAATTTCAATCCACAAACACACACATTAAGAAATTGCCTATTGAGTTTCTCTCATGGATGAATATAGATCCATCACAAGTTCATAATTGTGAAGTTTGAAAATATTCAGGAAGACGATTCTTAGAAGCTTCCAGAGGGAGAACTATACAAATACTCAAAGAAGGTTTTACATCATGATCAAACGCTGAATGATCATCCAGTCAAATTTATGCCATAGTACTACTGACAAACTTAGAACATTGGGAGAGAGGGGAAGCTAAATTCTCCACACTGTGGAGAAAAGAGAAAGCAATATACCACCACATGCAAGTTATTTAAAAATATGACAGAAAACATCAAATAATTAGCCATGAGGAGGCATGGTTCTTCAAAAATGACTGTGAGAAAAGCATGTTATTCAAGTGTAGCTAAGGTTCTCAGATCTAAAGAAGAAGGCAGCATTCTGATGGAGTTCTTGTAGGAAGAAGTGAGTGTGGTACGTTTATAGAGTGTCAGGGCTGGGGTTAAATGATTAGGGGTTGGGTCTTATAAGATTTGGTTGGATTGGGGAAGATTTTACAAAAGAGAGCTTTACCTTGAGGGTCAGCAAGGTGAGCATCCCAGAACCCTGTCATGATCAAGCTGCTGGTCTGAGGATGAACCCTCCCTGGGCCTGGTCCACATCCTTTCCAACAGCCAGTATCTCCTAGAGCAAGAAGCTGTTGTTCTTACTGTGTGCTAATATGTTTATTTATTTTATTTTTGGTACCAGGGATCCAACTTGGGACCTTGCCCTTGCCAGGCAGGCTGTGGCACCACTGAGCTAAATCCCAGGCCCTAATAGTATCTTTTTTGAGTTGAACTCAGGACCTTTCGCTTGCGAGGCAGGTGTGGTGTCACTAAACTAAATCCCCAGCCCTTGCTAGTATGTTAAAGTGTGTTCATATTTGTCTGTCTTTTCATTTCACGAGATTATAAAGGGCCGGTTTGGGGCCAGCAAACCCTGTTGGAGAGACCAATGAAGATGCCAGAGACAGCATCTTTCTCTGGGGCACAGAGAATGTCACCAGAAAGGAAGTGAAGCCCCAGATTCAAACCCTCAGATTTACTGAGGAACAACAAAGGCATAAAGTTCTGCTGAGCACAGATGTTCGTTTTAGGTAACAAGGCAGGCAAGCAAGGCACAGTGACAGTTTGGTTGAATAATTAACTTTCATCTGATTGTCCCCTCGGGAGCTTCCTGGTTTTTCCTTAAGGCCCATCTCTGCCCTAGCTGGCAAAACATCCCACCTTCAAGACATTTTGGCTACTCAGAATAGCAGTCTACTGTCTACCAGTCAACTTGAGCAAATATTGGCCCTTTGAGAATCACAAGAAACCCCACAAAAAGTATTGAGGCTAGAATTATATAATTCTTTTATGCTTTATAAATGCAGATACTTTGAAATATGTTTTCAACATATAAATGCATCACAATAAAATATATATGCTTTAAAATATATATTTTAATGAATTGATAGTTCATATGTATTTGCTTTTGCTTTCTGTATTTATTCTCTAACCTATTTACCATAATTTTCTCATTTATATATTTTTTTACCTTCTTGAGAGTCTTTATCCAATAATACTTTCCTGAGGAATCTTTTTATTTCTACTGCTTTCCTCCGTACTGATTTCGAGTTGCTCTTGGTGGTATTAATTATTTTCATGCTCACTTATCTTTCATACACACATTAGAAGACAACTTTAAAAGACAGCGTATAATTGTGAAATTTGGACATTTGAAATTAAAACTATCAAGAATGAGCAAGCTACTCTGAACAATGATAGTTAATAAGTTTAAAAATAAGGTAGCACCTTTTGATTTCTTTAAAAATAAGGTTATATGTGTAAAAGTGTACTTAAAATTAAGCAACTGAAACTTTAAAACTATAAAATGAAATTTGTATCATAGTTCACGTCCATAGATTTTTTGGAATTTTTCTTAAGTTTAAAAAATATTTCAGTCTGAAGGTAGTCCTGTATTATCACTGATAATTTGATAATTTTAATTAATAATCATTTGACGTTTTCATATTATAAGTTAAATGAATGGAAAACAATGGCAAATCTGGAATATAGTTGACAATGAGTATATTATGGGCGACAGAACAGTTCACTGGGAAACAATAAAGCTTGTGATCAGATGACATGAACAAAGTTAAGAAGATCAGTGTCTAGGAATGTTTCCTGAGGATGGGATGATAAATCTGATAGACCACATTGTTAGAGAACACTCTTTGTCCTGTTGGGTCAATAGGGGAATGCTGTGTGTTCCGCATCATCACTGGTTCTCAGTCTCCAGAGTCAATCTACATGAATGCTTTGGTTTCCAGAATCAAGGCCATCTGCCCTCACCCACCATGGCACTAAGTTCACTTCAAACCCAAACCCAATTTACTAATTTCATAAAGAAAGAGTGAGATTTCTACATTTCAGTTTTATGTCTCTCATGAACTTTTAAAAAAACTGCCTTAAATTTTCATTAGTACCGTACATGTTTATGGAACACTATGATTACAGTCATTGTGGAAAGTGGGAAGGAATAATGCATAACCCATCTTAATTCTTTTTATTTCTTCTACCCTCCCTCCTTCCACTTGTCCTCCATCTCTTGGTCTTCTCATTTGCATGATCCATCTCCCTCTCTCATGAACTTTTCATTTTCTCTATTGATACGATTGAATGAAAATGTAAAACATTTTAGAAGTGACCGAGCATCAGTTGATTTTGAAAGTTCTATTCAATTTCAGTTCTGGTGTTCATTAATTATTTTGTGAGAGCACAGGATTACATAAAAGAATTAAGTGGTTCCTTATTCTTGCCTCACCTTACAATCCATTGTGCCTGCTTTCGTATTTTCGTAGTTTAATCTAATATTTTTCACTCATAAAAGTAACATTTATTTTTTTGTCTCTAATTTGCATTTTAAAATTTTTCCTTTCACTGACTCATTCTATTTTATTTTTTTAATTTCAGTGGCTCCAATTATTTATCTCGATCTTCCAAACACAACGGTCTAAATTATACATTTAATTAATTTAAAAAAAATAAATTTTTTTCTTTAAATCTATACATTCTTAAAACTACCCTAGTAAAGCAGTTAGATCTGTTAGAAAATTAGAATCAATTTGGGGACTTTTTCAAAATACTGGTTTTTAAGCTTGCCATCCAAAGTTTCATTTAGAGATAGAACAAAACCTTCTCAGGAGATTCTAATGCACATTTGAAGCTGAAAGTCAGTAAATATCCTGGTACTTGAACATTATTTTCTACAATTTTGTGATGAAACAAAAGCCTTACACAGGGAGGCCCTGACTTGCCCTGGAAACCTTGATTTTGAGCACTACTGGCTGCTGTTGTGGGTCCTGCTGTGCCTTCCTCACTTTCTCCTAGTCCCTTGTCTTCCTCTCTTTTTCCTTTCATGTGTTATTTGCTATTCTCTCATTGCTGAGACAAAAATACCTGGCACCCAAAGTTGAAGGGGGAAAGGTTTATTTGGCTTACAGTTCATAGAGGCTTCAGTCCATAATTGTCTGGCTCCAAGGCAGGGTGGCATATGGCAGAGAGGCATTGCAGAGGAGAGCCATCATAGCAAGCACAAGGTAGCAAAAGCAACAAGGGACATTAATAGTGTCTTTCTGCCCCTTTTATCTTAGACTACTTAGGGTGGTAGCACTCACACCATTAATCCTAGTGCCCTCAGGCCTAGCACCACCATAAATCAGTCCAGCATGCTAGATTTAGTGACTTCCAAAATAGCCCCACCCCATTTACATGAGGCTTTGAGGGGACATCTAAACACAAGTCATAACACTCCTTCTCTCAGCTTCCTTCCTATCTTCTTCCTCATTTGCTTCTCTTTTCTTCTTTCTCTGCCCTCAAGATGACTGAGGAAATTAGGTTGATATTCAGCAGTTAGTTACTTCTACTAACAATTGCACAATCTGGATTTTTCATTTTGTTCAAGGAGCATGTAGGCACATTTCATTCACAGAGATGTAATTCAAGGAAAGAAAAAAAAAAGCCATAAATCGAAAGCTTAGAAATATCCCTGTAAGACTCTTAGGTTTCTAACATTTTTTATAAATGTCTCTACTTTTTTACTTCCTGGGTTTCTGCACAATTGTGTGGTTCTGATATTAAACATAGATTTGTACCCCTAATTTCTGTTCTGGCTCTAATATAGACCATTAAATAAATACTTATGTCCTTGTAATAGGAAATAGGAGATAAGAAAGATATTTATAAACCTCAGATTCTTACTTGACTAAGAATTTCTTACATATTATCTCTTCTTATTAATTATTTAAAGAAATCTGACAGGAAATAAAATATTTAGGAAGCATGTGTACCTAATCATCAAGCAAAGGAATACATGAAAATGTGTTTTTGACATAGAAGGATACACAAAATTGCTCTCCAAAATCCCTTGATAATAAAGAAAGAGCAGAGAAGACACAGGTTCTTAAGAGTGAGCTCATCTGACGATAGTAGAAAGAGGTTTTCTATCAACAAAAACAATTTCTCTTTCTGATTACTTTTATTTTATTGGGGAATATATTGTAAATGCAGAAGAGCATGCTGTATAATATATGTATTGATCATTCTTACCGATAATTTAAAAATAAATAGTAGTGTAAAAAACAGATTAAGTAATAAAAACTACTTGCAGATTTTAATAAGCACAATTATTTTATTTTAATGGAATTTCTTTGATTAGGAATGAGATTGAGCATAATATTCTCTAATGTCCATTTTTATATCCTCTCTATTAAAATGTCTTATTAAGTTTTTGGCTCCTGATTCTACCCACTTGTTTCTTTTTTTCTTGGACCTCCTAATGTATTCATACATTTATTATAATAGTGGTTTACCAGTTATTGAACATTATAAATATATGCTTACATAGTTTATAATTCTGTGGCTTGTATTTTCAATTTCTTATTGATTTGTTTTGATAAATATTTTACTTTATTTTAAGATAATCAACAATTTTTATGGATAAGACTTTTGGTCTTATTACAAATATTTAGTTACCTTCAATGCATGAATATTTTAAAATATAATTTTCTAAAAGCATAAATTATAAATTCTTCAGTTACTTCAACTTATTTTGATTTTTCTAAACTTAAGCCAATAATAGAGTAGAATCTGAAAAATCACTTTATTGTTATTAGAACTACATTAAAATTGTCTATAAAAATAATTTGTCCTAAATTCTATATGGAAGAGTAAAGAACCAGTCTTCAAATTTCTCATTTTTCTGCACCTACCTATAAAGGGATCTAGAAAGTGATTATAAATATAGTTTAGAGTTACAAAAAATTTAGGTGAGTGAGAAAATTCACAAACACTGAATCCACAAACAACAAGGACTAATGATATTTTAAAATTTAATAACATAAATCTGTAAAAACATTATTTGAATACAAGTTTTTTTTCTAATTGCTGGCTTACATAAGTGAAGCAATTCAAAAGACCTATATAGAAAATGGGATAAATATTAATAAAGAATGTACAATGGATTCAGTAATAGAAAAGAAGCAACAAATTATAAAATATTTTATTATTGTTGTTGCAAGTAGTGGAACTTTTATCAGCCATGAATTTCAGGGTGTTTTGGTCATGCTTCTAGACTCAGACATGGATGAGATTTTTCTCCAAATATTCTTTAGCTAATGATCAAATCTACTTTAACTTTTCATCTTCTTTTACATTAATCTCTCATATTGATCCCTTATTGTTGAATCACAGACACAAATTCCCACTGAAAACAAACTTAATAAAGTGTGTAAAGCCACATATAACTGGCACAGAAATGATTTATAACCGAGTGAAAGTTGAGAAGTAGATCAGGGTTCTTATCCCCATGTAGTCTAAAGTTGTGTCTGGACTTACTGATGGTGATTTGGGAGCAAAGATGAGCCAAACATGGAAAGAATGAGGAAGCTGTGCTTCCTCGCAACACTCGGGATTTATCTTTTATAATGTTTCATTGTTATTCAATTTGAAGTTTTATAATTTTAATGAATCATAGTCAAGTGACAAAAAAATTAAAAAACAAACTATTTAATTATGGGAGTCATTTTTATTTTCACCATCATGGATAATTACTTGCAGTCAGGTAGAAAAATTAATTTTAGAATGTGTATATGTGTTCCTTTTTGGCTTTTTATGAAATTAAGATTGGATATTAAGGGTAAGAAAACTGCTACTCAATGACATTTCCTGGAAGATTTCTCCATTTTCACTATTGATCCATTGGTAGGAATATACTAAGTCTTAACTGCTTGGGGGTACAAATGGGTAAACTTAAAATTGGCAATGTCACTGTCACTATGAAGTTAGTATTCTCTTCTGTGAAGGATAATTTACTGATTTTCTGATAATTTGACATTGTAGTTGTGTGTACTTTTGAGTGCCTAATTGTTATTCTCATCTTTCAAGTCATAAATCCATAAGCAAGACTACAGGGCTCAGTGTGTGATGATGCTATCATGTCTAACGTCATCTTGACTGTAGATATAAAAAATATTTGAATCACATAAATATTTCCTGTGATAATTTTTCATTAGCTTTGAATTCATATTATGTATAAAGAAAGCAAAATATAACCTTACAAGTTTTTTCAGAGTGCTCAGTAATTTAAAAAGTAGTGCTTTCTTATTGTCAAGCTATGAAGGAGCCTGACATATAATGAGGAGTTTAAAACCTTGTTGTAAGTTTAAGCCCTGTTGTAAGACCAGTTGGCAGCCACTCTGCTGCAGAAATGAAAACAGTGATATTGCAGCTTTACTAGTAAATGGTTGAGCAAGCCTCAGGGAGCAGAGAGTGTTTGTTTGTACAAGAAAATTGCTTGATAGTGACACAGATTCATTTCAAACCTTTCAGGAAGCTTTGTATGATTTCCCGAGAGATCTCTCCAGGGGTCACAATAGAATGGGGAACACAAATGTGACCTGTCTATGTTTGCTGGAAGGGAAGAAAATTAATATAGGGGAATTTGAGCTGTATCTATTTCTCTCATGAAAACAAGCACTTGTATTAGGAAATGTTTGCTTTGAGACTCTTTTATCTCTACACACTTCTATTGCACAGCCCCACTGGAGTCAGCCTGACGTTGGACACTGACTTGTGCCAGTCATCATTTTACATATCCATTTTGTTCTTCATACAGTATCACCATGTGTCTGGTAAATCAAGGATATCCATAGTCTTTCCAGCACCTACTAGAGTGACTGGCACTAAGTAAATAGTCAAGTACTTTCTGGTATAATTTCAATAATTTTAATATAAGATATAAACATCCACATTGTAATTTGTTATTTAAAGAAAAGACAACTGTAATATTTAGAATTATTAGCAAAGGGATTTCCATTTTGCTGTTAGAAGGATAATGTAATATAGCTACTATGAAAGGCAATTTGGGAAGGTGTGTTACAATTAAAAATGTAAATGCTTTCACCCAGGAATCATATTTCTAAAAATTTGTTCCTAGACTACTCAGGAATCACATAAATATTTGAATCAATCATAAAAATAATCAGCAAATAAAATATAGTATTCATGGTATTAAAAGTATGAGAGGACTTTGTGCATATATTCTCATATAATCTCTAAAATAAATTGATAATTGAACAAGTAAGGCAAAAAATTAAGCAGTTTGTTATAATTTGTGAAAAACCACAAATGTGAGTGTCTATGTGTCTATGTATTCACATTCACACAAAAACGTTCAAATTTGTGTATACACAGAACCCCCCTAAAAAACAGCAGAAGCAACCATTAGAAATGTAACTGAGGGGCCAAAGGTCACGCAAGGGAAGATTTCATTTAAAATTTTCTACCACTGTAATTAATTAATTTATAAAGAATAAATAAATTTGAATTTAAAGTTTATTACAATATTGAAAATATAAATTCACAATCATAATTAATGACTTGATTTAATTTTTGTTTTATACACTTTGTTTTAAAATAAATGTTTAGAAGTCATTTAGCATGCATTTTTTATGTTCCATTTGATACATTTCAGAAAGATTCTGAATTTATATACCATTAATTTTGAATGGTAAATTTCAAAAAAGGTCATTGTTGGAAGTAATGGTAATAATTTAGTGAGTGAAGTGTTCTGGTAAATATATTTAAATGGAATGAGCCATTAAACTAACATTTTGAATTGTTTAATTTTTGCTCCTATTTTAACAGCTCATGATTCACAACTATTTTAAAGGATTCATCTCTCTGTTTTCTTTAAATTCCCTTAAATTACTATATACAACCAGTCATTTGTGATCCTTTTATTTATACCTTTGAGTATAAAGTGTCACATGGTCACTCCAGCTAGGTCATTTCAAATGAAATCAATCAAGTATTGAAAAACCTTTCTGTTTATTCTGGAACAATAAAATGCAATTTTACTTGAAGTATAATATAATTAATATTATGCTCAAATTTACACATTATGAAAATAAAGAACAATAAAAGAAAGCTATTTATGTATATATGTATGTATATACGCATACATATATTTATTTTTTTATTTTCTGGTGCTGGAGAGTGAACCCAGTGCCTTCACTCTGAGCTACATCACTGGTCCATTCTTTTTACATTTTTATTTTGAGACAGGGTCTTGTTATATCAATAAGTTGTCTAGGCTCAGCTTGAAGTTGTGATTCTCCTGCATCAGTCTCACAGAGTACTGGGATTATAGGCATGTACATCATGGCTGGCTAAGAAAACAATTTTGTTAAACATAAAAATAACAGCACAGTGCACAAATTTCCATATAGTAATTGATTCAGGCGAGGATTCATAAGAGATCCTAAACAGGATGAAAATTGTTTGCAAAAAAAGTTATTCACATGGGGGCTAAACATTACCTCTAGCTAATACTCACTAATAACATAGGGAAACATTAACCTGTGTAGTACATGGAAAGAACTAGTGGTTCAACTTGAGTAAATTACCAAACTTATTAGCACACCCAGCATGTCCATGGTACATTCTGCTCAATGTGATTAAGAAAACAAAAAATGATATTCATCATTGTGAAAGTACTGTTTGCCTGAAAACTAATTGAATGAACATTAGACAAATTCAGAATATTGAAATAAAACCAACAGGATGGCCTTGACTTTCAAAAATAACTACCTTGAAAAAAACAAATATTGACTCTTCCGGACTAAAAAATCTAGTTATTAAAGTATAAAAAGTCTAGATTGAAAGTCTAGTTATTATGCTGTATAATCCTTAATGATTAAATCAAAGCAATTTTACAAATATAGCTAGTAATAAAATTTGAACATAGATTGATTTTAGATATTTTTAGATTATTAAAAATGATCTTTTTGTGATAATGGTATTGTCGTTATGAAGAGAAGGTTCTTATGTTTAGGAAATACAGTCTGAAATATATATATATATTCATCAGGAAGTGTGTGTGTGCCTGTGTATGTGTGCTGATCATTTGGTTAACTATACTCAGAATGCTCTCTTTCACTCAAAACATGCAATATATTTTTTACTATTATACATTTTCTTTAATTTAATCATTCAGGGTATCTATCTTTCAATAGCCCTGATAAAGCTAGAAAAGTAATCCTTCATAGGCTTGTTTAGTCTATTAACTAGATAAATATATTTTACTAGAACAAAAAAATGGCACATGGTAGTCACTTAATAAATGTTACAATTAGTATTACTAATAGTGTTATTATTGGGATTAGTCAAGTTGATTCCTGTATGAAATGCAAGGTGAAAATTACATTTAATATCACATCTATATTCCCATAGGATGTGTATTGGCTTACTAAAAGGTAAAGTTCTCTTCTGTAAAGATGAAATTGTATAAATATAAATGCTTCTAAAATGGAGACTACTAAATGCATTAAAAGCTTGCTTATTCATATTGAGATAATTTTAAGTGGTAAAAATAAGGATTCCTTTATTAGACATCTGCTACTTGTATTTTGAAGAATTTAATGGGCTAGTAATTGCATGCAAAATTTAAAAGATGTTCAAATCAATGTTTTAAACAATTAATATGTTATTAAAATTTAATGTTTTCATGTATGAAATATCACATACCTTTGAATTTATTTGCAACATGAAGTGAAACAATTTAACCTACTGATTAACAAAAAGGTCAATGGAGAAAGTAAATCAACTTCTGTTGCTAAAAATTGTTTCTCAATCCATTTGTCTAGATTAAATTGTTTTGGCTTTCCAAAAGTTTCTCATTATTCCTTTTTAACTCAAGTAAAAATTTTTATCAATTTGTGAAATGTGATGCCAAAAGATTACATCTGAATATCAAGTAACTTTCTAATTCCTAACAGCTGAAATTCATTAAGCAAATCAAGATTAGAAAAATAATACCAGTAGACAACAGCAGGTCCTCCTTTGAACCCAAGCATAGGAATCCTGCTGTATTTGTCATCCAGAGATTATTGGCATGTTCTCAACTCCATATGACAAAAAGCGTCTTGTAAGTAGTCATAAAATATTTAACATACACTGCTTCAAAAGAACTCCAAGCATTGCTTTGCTTCACTTTTGGCTTATTAATTAATTAGTTAATTGCTTAAGCTCTATTAAAACAATAATTTTTCATGTTGATAAGGGCATTCACTTCAAATTCTGTTGGTATTTGGAATAATTAAATGCTAGAAACTGGTTTTATAAATGTATTGAAACAACTATCATGTCCTTCAAATTCCTGCGGGGTAAAATTTCAACATTTTATTCAAAGGTTTCCATGGCTACCTAAAACCATGAATTTTATCTCTTTGGTACTGAGTAATATCATATTAGTTCACTTAAATAACCATCAAGTACAGTAATTCATATTTGTATTTAATAAAGCCAAATATCTTCACAAGGAACAATTATAGTCTCTAATTGTTCCACTGATTTAATTTTTATGCTTTTGTATCATTCTATTAAAAAATCTAGTCAAAAGTGGAATATGAAAACAAATACTGAAAATTCTACTCAAATTCTGTTCAATTTTTATATGAATTATAACATTAGAAATTATTACACCTCATTGTTCACACTCTCTTAAATATTAAACTAATAAAAATTGTTCACATAACATCTCTGCTATTTCAAGCAGTGAGCTCCTTTGTTATCTGAACTTGCACCCATTCTTCCTACCATCGCACCTTGGGTATGAAACAGCAATGAATGTTTATAAGTTTGTGTGTTTGGAAATGAAAGGAATCATTTACATTATTGATTTTTCCTTCCGGATGGGAACTGGATAACAATCTCTAAGGATCCTCTCTCAACATGTGAAGACATTTAAAAGAAACAAAGTCAACATAATAGGTACCAAACATTATTCTAACAATTAGATGTTAGATTTTATAGTGGTCATACTAATTTTTTCCTTAAATTATTTTATTGGTACATTTTAGGTATACAATACATTTACATTTACATTTATCATCATGTACCTGTACATGATGTATCTTGTTTCTTATTTTTTCCTGATTTCCTGTCCTCCCTTCACCCCCTCCACCCCTACCTATTTACAAAGACTTTGTTTCCATTTTTTCCTTTTCTTATACTTTTTCCTTTCCCCTTCCCCTCCCACTTCCCCTACCCCTTGGACCTTTTCTTCCTATTTCAAATTATCAATTATTCATTTTAACCATTTTAATCCTTATTTACACTTTCAGTTTCTCACACCAGAGAAACTATTCGGTATTTACACACACACAAAAGCACAAAGAATCAACAACTGGGATCTCATCTTATTAAAAAGCTTCTAGGGCTGGGGATTTAGCTCAGTGGTTCTGTGGCCTGCCTCGCAAGTGCAAGGACCTGAGTTCGATTCCCAGTACCAAAAACAAAAACAAACAAACAAAAGCTTCTGCACTGCAAGAGAAACTACCAACAGTGTGAAGAGACAACCTACAATGTGGGAAAAAAATTTTACCAGCTGTTCTTCAGACAAAGGTCTACTATCTAGAATATATAGAGAACTTTAAAAAAATCAGACCCCCAAATATAAAGACCTAATTCAAAAATGGGCATCTGAAATTAACAGACATTTCTCAGACAAAGAAGTAAAAGCAGCAAATAAACATATGAAAAAGTGTTCAGCATCACGGGTCATACTAATTTTAAAGAGCATGAGTCACCATCTCATCAGAGTCGCAGCAGACAGGGATCAAGAATCACAGTTTTATGGATTTTGTGTAGGGATTTTGTGTATTGGTTAAAATGGTTGAAGATAGGTCTTTCAAATCAAAGGAGTGAGACTGGAAACATGTTAGGACACAACAGTTGTGGATTTGTGGACACGAACCTATGAAGTTCCTAAGGAAGTTCTGACAAGGAAAGTGTCACTGACCAGCAATCTGTTTCTCCAGGTGGACAAGCTTTGTTTCCATATGTGAGCTGTTTTCTCAAAAGAGTTAAGTGTTTCTCTGGTAAAAGGTTTTACAGAAACTTCCTGAAATAAAAGCAAAGTTAGTCACTGGTTTATAGGTTTTTCTTCCTGAACAAGCACTTCTTGGAACACAGAGTGTAGTCATGTTGACACTAGTGGTCTCATCGCTTCGATTGACCATTTAGGTGTGAGGCCACAGATGAATTCACATTGTGCTGACATTCAGAGAGTTCTCCAAGTTAATACCTACTAACCTTCCTCAACTATGTTCCTCTCATCATTATTCAACCCACAATCCTCAGCTCTTATAAATGAGAGATGAGGACATTGGAAGTGCTTTCTTCTGATATTGCAATCAAACATTACAATGTGTAGATGAAGGGCAGCCAAATACAAGCTGGAGTCACAATTCAGAAAATCAGGGTACTTGGGAAACAGAGGGATATGAAAGCATCTGGCTCTACTTGTAAATCAGGGAATAGTGTCACCTCATAATAAAATGTTCAGGGGCCAGGATACAAGGAGACCTTTTTCCTGAGAATTAGTACCTGCTTTGGTCTAACTGGCATTTGATGAGGGATGATTTAAAGGATATTTGAATGAACAAACTCAAAGGTATGTCTTTAATATCACAAAGCAAGAGTGAAAAGAAAAACTAGTGAAACAATTTATAAGAAATTTTTGCTACTAACAGATTAATAAGTGAGAAAAAGTATTTGGATGTTTGAAATTCTTTGGTGAATACACTATAGTGAATAAGTTTTATTTTATAAATATCACATATGCATAAGTATAAAACCTGTTCCATATATACCATTCACAATCAAAATGATGTTTTCAACACAAATGTCCTGGACTAGTGAGCAGAGATCCTTGAATTGTTATGGAGGTGAACCAACAAAAAAATCTGATTAAATATCTAAAGGCTAAACTTATTATTATTGGAGAATAATAACAAAATTATATGTGTATAAATGTATGTACTTAAGTAAAACATCTAGAATTAAAAATCACTCTTCTACAAAGCTACTATATAAAAAATGACAGTACAAATACAGCCTATTGAAACGTGGGCATGGGAAAAAATTTACTGGATAAATCTTGTACTGTATTTAAAATTAAACAAAGTATTTCAAAGATATTTCCCTTTAATAATAAGAAGAAATGTTGGAGGTGCTACTGCCCCAAGGCAAAAACCAACAAAATGCTCAAAAATTTTAAGATGCTAAACAAAGAAATTGATACAGATATACTGACAGTGAAATGTTTTTCTATATAAACTTTAGTACCTATACCTAATTTGTGAAGCTGTAACAACAGTAGTAATATTACACACATTTAAGGAAAGTAGATTAGCATAATTTCAGTAACCTACTATTTAGAGGCTAGAAAAGATTAATTTTAGTCTTCAATAATTTAACACAATTAAATTTACCCTTAAATAATTTAAAAATGAATAAAAATATGAACTATAACTAAGAATCAAGGTAGTATATATAGTTAAATGTTGCATTAACATGAAATAATTAAAGAACATATAAAGAATGTAGATTACGAAATTTAACGGGCAACTTTCATTTACAAATTTATCATTAAACTCAATTTTAAAAAACACAAATTTATCATTAAACACAATTTAAAGATTTAAATAATACACAATATGTAACTGAACAAATATACATGGAGATGTATATTGCCAAATTAGAGTACATAAATTTTTGTAAAGCAGAAATATTATAAAAATAGCATCTAAAAAGGGCACAAATAAGTATTAAGAAATATTTAAGAATGAGTGACATACAGAATTCTTTGACCAAAATATAGTTATGGTCAAAATCCAAACAATAAAGTTACACTTGAGTATCAGAAGGAAACCATATGTTAATCTATTTCAAGGATCAAATTATGAACACAATAGAGAATACAAGTTTGTTGTAAACTGCTCTAACCCTGGCACTCTGACACCCTGGCAGATACCAGGCTTAAAAGACTCCTGAAATTCACCTGAATCTTTGTAAATTTTTTTTCATGACTTCCCCGATGTGATACAATATTAAGATTCTGTCAAGGTAGTGTTCTCAGTCACTGCATTAAGCATAATAAACTTAGTTTTACTGGACTGATGTGTTTTTCTGAAGCCTTTTGGGAACTCAACATTTGACAGAGGGCATTTTGTTCGAAATTGCATTAAGTCATCTTAATGGATGAGCATTACCTGAACTCTGGTTTTCTGTGTTTAAGTGAATTGAAATGAGTAAGACTTGGATGGTTAATATATTTCTTCTTACGTTCAAGACAAAGAACTCAAGTCTTTTTTCACATAATAGAACCAAACTTCAGAGAGTTGTTAGATATATTATAGAAATGTATAACACTAGATGTGTATACATAAATAATTGATAATTCAGGCTTAAAAGTAATTATACAAACAGACCAGCAATGATATCAGAAAGAGATCCAAAAATAATAGTCAGTGGAAAAATGATAAAAATAAATTGCAAATAATAAGATATATTAAAAAGAAGACTATTTGTAAGAACTAAAGTATTTTTAAATTGGAAAATTTTGTGTTTATAAATTGAGAAGCAATTCACATATGAAAGATATGATTGATAAAAGGAGTTGAAAACAGTGACCCTGAATTTGGGCCTGAAAGCTTTACTCATTCTTCAATAGTTCTTAATAAATAAGACACAATTTAATTTCTCTTTTAAGGTAATAAGATCAGTATCGCTTAAGAGAAATAAGGGTTGGAAATAATACTGTACAGATAAGCCTTTTGTTGGGACAAAACATATGACATTTTCAAGTTAAAAAAGAAGAACTTTATTTCAGCTCATGGTTTCATGTGTACAATCCATGTTTAGCTAGTTCCAAACCACAAGCATCATGGTAGAGGGGCATGAGGAGCAAAGCTGTTCCCCTAATGGCATGCAGGAAACAAATATCAGAGAAAGTACCAGAGAGGAAGGAAATGGTGATTATATATTCTCCCCCAGGTCACTCCTCCATAAGCCATTTCCTCCAAATAGGCCTAACTCCTAATAATCCATTCAGCTATGAACTCATCAATGGGTTATGTGATTGGTTTTGTTAGAACCCACACAATCCATTCCTTTCTCCAGGAGTTTTCTGGTTCTTGATTTAGTTTGTATTACTGATTGTATTTTTTTTCTCAATCCAGTCAAGTTGAAAATCAGAATTAAGTGGTACAAGTCCAACTTTGTTCACTTGACACCTAATCACATCTTCTAGAACCATAGTTAATCTCCAAATCAACACAGTAACTGGGTTGTAAATCCACCTACCATGATGAAACCATTCCATGTGAAACCAAAACCACACTAATTTATTCCCTGAATTCTCAGCACTTCCAGTTTTACCCAAAAATCAAAGTTCAAAGATTACTCTGAGACTCAGGGCAGCTCTTCTTAACTATTAACCTTGTAAACTTCAAAAAGTAAATTACACAGTCCCAAAATACAGTGCCACCAAATAAACATACCCATTCAGAGAGGGAAGAATTGGGGCAGAGAAAAGAATCAGACCAAGCAAAACCAAAACTCAGCTGGGAAAACTAATTCCTACAGCTCTGTATCCATGATCTGAGACACACAGTGATGAGATTTCAGTACCAGAGAACTTAGCCATCCCCTACCCATATGGCTTTTCTGCTTGCAATTCATATGACCTCTCTCTCACACTGGTCAATTTCCTGTCCGTGGCTTTCTTCAGAAGATGCTCCATGTTTATTTTGTGGTGGCAAAATAATGTCACCTAGGCAAAAGGATATGAGAGAAAGATCATGGTTTTGTAAATAGATATCTATATTGCAAAATGCAGAAAGCATTTTTCTCTTTAAACAATATGTGAATGTATTTTAAAAATCTTCCTAGCCAAATGTAGCCTTTGGTATTGATATGAATTTCTTAAATAATAAACAATATTCATTATTTTCCCTATTTTTTGAAATTTCTATTTTTTTCTACTTTCCATAAAATAATTGTTCAAATCCTTCACTAATTTTGGTGTTGGACATATTTTATTTCTATGAGTTTTTATGAGCTCTTTCTCATCACAACTAAAAGACATAATCCCTTTGTATATTTGTCAGTTTTCTGAGTTCTTAGTTAATTTTTATTTTTTATTGTATGTTTTACTATATGGGATTTAACTTTTATTGTTTAAAAATTTCTGTTTTCTTAGTCCTTGTTTGCAGTACATTGCACTTACATTCAGCTTAGGGTGTAGGTACATGTACTTCACATATCTTGAGTCTTTTTGTTCCCTTTTCCCCCTCTCACCCACCTGTATACCTCCATCACTAGATCCCTTTCCTCATTTTCCCCATTTTCATAGTTACTGTTATAGTTATTGTAACACTCATTGTGGGTAATTGGTACATGTACAAGCTGCTTCTTAAATTTTTTTATGTCCCCTTCCCTTCCTCCTCCTTCTTTTCTCTCTTGGTCTCCTTCATCTTTGCAAAAGATCTATCTCTCTGTTTCTTTTTATCATTTTTTAATTTTGCTCTTCATTTGTATTCTTGATTACTCAAAAGAGAGAAACTAGATGGTATTGAAGATTATATGTTTGACTTATTTCACTTAGCATTATATTTTCAAGGTGTATCCATTTTTCTACAAATGTCGCCAATTGATTTTTCTTTATAGCCAGTAGTATTCCATTATGTATAAATATTACAATTTTATTCATCTGTTTATAGCCAAATAGGGTGCTTCCAAGATTTAGCAATAATGAACTATGTTGCTCTAAACATTGGTATGCACATACACTATAATATGATATCATTTGTTTTGGCGGAAGATACCTAGAAGGAAAATAACAGGGTCAAATGAAACTTTTATTTTTTTTGAGAAATCACCATACTGACTTTCATGATGGTCATACTAGTTTATATTCCCAACAACAATGTAGAAAGATTTTCACAGCAGCAAGGCCAGTATCTGTTATTATTTGATTTCTTGGTGATTGCCATTCTTTCTTGCAAAACATTAAATCCTGATGTTGTTTTAGTTTACATTTATCTAATGATCAAAGACATTTAGGGACCATTTGTACTTCTTCTGAGAAGTGTCTATTCATTTCACTTACCCATTTTTTGATTGACTATTTTAGTGTGATGAGGTCTTATTTCTTGAAATTTTTATACAATCTAAATAACAGTCATCCGAAAGGGGTGACAGAAGAAATCCAGAAAGAAATTAAATAATTTCTGGAATCAAATGACTATGCAAGTATAGCATATCATAAACTATGGGACAGAGTGAAAATAGTCCTAAAATGGAAGTTCATTGTGATCAATGGTCACATTAGAAAAACAGAGTGAGTGCAAATAAATAAACTATGAGGAGCCTCAGGATACTAAAAAAACAATAATAATACAAATCTAAACCAGGTTTAAGAAGCCAAATCATAAAAATTATAGCAGAAATTATTGGAATTGAGACTAAAATAACAATGCAAAGAATCAACAAATTGAAGAGCTGGTTCTTTGAAAGATTAAAAAATAGATAAACCCACAGCCAAACTTACTAAAAGGAAGGGAGAAAAGACCAATGTTACTGCAATGAGAAATGAAAAAGGCAAAATAACAATGGACACCATCAATACTAACTAGCAGAGCGGCCTGCCTTGCAAGCACAAGGTCCTGAGTTCGATCCCTGGTACCAAAAAACAGAACAAAACAAAACAACTAACTAGTAGGAAAAACTGTGTTCAAAGAAATTTAAATATCTTGAAGAAATGGATAGAGTCTTAGGCTTATATGAATTAGCAAAGCTAAACCAAGAGTGTTGGGGACCAGATTATGTGACTTGGGTGGCATAGAGTCCATGCTGTATAACTTTTTTCAGGAAAAGAGAAGTCAATAAAAAAACCTCAGGCTTTCTGGCTGTGCACCAGAAAACTCATAAGTATAGCACTCCTAGGGCAAGATAACTTCTGCTGAGGACAATGCATAGAGCGTAGGGATCCGGGTAGATCAGTTTCCCATTAATCTAATACCCCATTAATCATTATTTATGCATTTGCTGATATCTACCGACAGTCATTCTTCCATGAATAACAGATGACCCCCTCTTTCTGTGCATTTGGTTTCTAATAAAAGTGGGTCAACCTGGAGATTGTAGAGTGTCCTCTAGAGGCATATCTTCCTCTGGACACCCTTACATTCTAGATTATTGTCTCTGTCTCTTTTAATCCTACATCCTACCCTTGCCCAAGCAACTAGGGGCCTGGCCAAGCCCCCAATAAATGAGAAATCAAAATTCTGACCAACCCAACAACAAGCACTAAAATCAAGGAGGTAATAAAAAACCTACCAATTATGAAATGCCCAAGACCTGATAGATTCACTGCTGAATTTTACAAGACTTTAATGATGTTAAAACACCAATACTCCTCACACTTTTCAATGAAATTGAAAGGGAAGGATTGCTTGAAAATTCATTTATGAAAGCTAACGTGTCTCTGATCACAAAATCAAAGATCCAACTATAAAAGAAAACTATTGATCAATCTTCTTAATGAACATGGAAGGAAAAATCCTCAATAAGATATTGACAAATATAATACAACAAATCATAAAAAGGATCGTATAACATGACCAAATAAGTTTCATGCCACAGTTGCAAGGATGGTTTAACATAAGTAAATCAATAAATATAATACATCATATAAACAAATACAAGGACAAGAACCACACAATCATATCAATAGATGCAGGAGAAAAACTTTTGACAAAACCCCACAACTAGACCACTGCCTTGAGTGCTCAGGAGCAGAGCTACCACCAGCACAGAGGAAGTGAACCTTCTGGGCTGGCGTACCATGGCCCAGGGCACCCAGAAGGTGAGCTGCATGTGCAAAAGCAGCACACATCCTCTCACGCCCCTTTGAAATGAGAAGACATGTAAATAAGCCTCAAAATCAGACTTCCAGATAACATAAAGCAACCCCAGAGGAAAACTAGGTGGAACAAACTGACACTCAACCAGCAGAACTTCCTAAACTGACAATGAAAGAGGACCTGGAAAAAATGAAATCAGAAATGATTTCTCAGATAACAGCACAGATTGTGCACATAGTGCAAGACATGATTAATAAATCTAGAGAAGACACAGATAAAAAAAAAGAGGAGCTGAGGAACATGATGGAATCTCAACATAAGAAACAAATGGAATCCATAAAACAGATGCAAACAGATTTCCAGGAGATTAAAAACTCCATTGAAAG
>NW_004624806.1:7568806-7607850 GCF_000247695.1 Heterocephalus glaber
TAAAGATAGCAGGTTTTTAAAATTTTTTCTACCTTTTCAATAAAATTTCATTGGAATAAAAGAATTATTCATATTACTCAAAATATCTTGATTTTTTTGTTCATTTCTTGTTCATTTTTTCTCCCAGAAGAGCAAATCACTCTGACATCTTGTAGCAAAGTGAAACAAACATACATTTGCAATAAACTGTTGTACCGTTGAATGTTAAAGTTAAAAACAAAGCATAATTGCTAATATCATTGCTAAGAGCAAATTACAACTTAAACTTTGTTTATAACTTATTTTTCTATTTAAATGGGAAGTTTTAAAATTTTGTTTATGTAAGTTATTCAAATATATACTATTTCTTGGCAATAAGGATGCTAAATAAATTTAGCTATTATTATAGGTTTGTGTCTCTTTGTTTGCCTTTTGTGAGACAATATTTCCTTTACTGTTGTAAGTCATATATTTAATTCCATTATTTTGAATGTTTATTTTATATTAACTATTAAGTTCTGCTTATTAATTTTGTATTGAACCATTTCACTGGTTTCTCTTTCTGTTTATAAGATTTTTGATGCTTCTTTATAGGCTTGTAGTTATAAAACAAAAACATAAAACAAAGTATTTTGTGCTTTTTTATCAAATGTGCTGGCTTGATAGCAGCAACTAAGTTTTTTCCCTCCTATTTTCACTAAAAATAGTCAGAAGTTTTTTCTACCATAAGGTTGTGTCACTAACAACACATGAGGCCCCTTAAAGGACAGTAATCTGAGCATATGAACATGCTCCATCTATATCAGGAACCAAAGAGATTGCTAGGGTTTAGAGAATAAAGTCCAAATTATCTTTATGGATATATATTCACATAGTATGTGTGTGTGTGTGTGTGTGTGTGTGTGTGTGTGTGTCTGTGTGTCTGTGTATGTGAGTATGTTGAGAGTGACTATTTTAACATGATTTTTAAATCTCAATTTTCTAAAGTCTCTCTTTGGTGTTCACTCAAGGCTAGTGAAAGTATTTTGATGACATACAGTATACAACACAATGACTGACATTTAATAAGCAGTTAGTAAATATTAGCTATAATTGTGTATATTTCAGGGTTTTTTTGGGGGGGGGTAACGGGGATCAAACTTGGGTCCTTGTGCTTGCGCAGCAGGTGGCGAAACCACTGAGCTAAATCCCCAGCCCTTTCAGGGTTTTTTTTTTTAAAGCCTGATATCCACTTCATTTTTTACTTTTTGTTGTTGATGTTTTGGTTTGTTTCCATGTTCATTTGGTTATCTGGATAATCTCATAATTATGGTGGATTAAATGGAAAATAGAATTATTTAGATAAGTAAGATCTTTCTGTTATAAGTGGTTTTCCACAAAAATCAATTTTTAAAGACTTATAAAGCCCTAAATGGTTTCAAATTTTTACACACATGTAATCATTCTCCCTCTATAAATCAAAATATCAATTGTGAATCATTTAAAAAGGGATATATTATTCCAAATTTATATCATTTCTGTGAAATTATTCATGGATTTCATACCAGGGAGTAACATAGTACTAAATTATGTAGTCTTTTTATCAGTCAGCTTTTCTGAAACTGAGACACAATGTCCAACATTCACAATTTGGTACCAATTGTATGTTTGTCAGCTTTCTTAACACTGAGACAAAATACCCAATACTTGTGTTAAAGGAGGAGATGTTTAATTTTGGTTATGGTTTCAGAGGATTTAGTCCATGACCAACAGTCTCAAAGGCAGAAATATCAAGGTAGAAAGACGTAGTAGAGCAACAATTCTTAGGTTATGGAGGCTGGGAAGCAGAGCAGGGGAACAGTGCCAGAGAGGAAAGGACCAGCATCTACATATAGTCTTCAAGGTCATGCCTCCATGACCCATCCAGACACACCCAGAAATGTGTTTTTCTACTCTGATATGATGCTCCCATGCCAATCACATTGACAATTAACTTTAATCATCACAACAAATGCCTTGCCAACTTTGCACCCAAACACATCTCTTTGATAGTACTCAACTTCCAAATAGACACAGTAATAAGTTAATTATTTTACATCACATGATACTACCTTGTGCACAAAAATGCAATATGCCCTTTATAAAAATCTCAACAATTCCAGCATCTTTCAAAAGTTTGAGTCAGTCTCTTCTTAGCCTCAGGTAGGGTCTTAGCTGTGAACCACTGCAAAACAACCAAAAAAACAAAACAAGTTACATAATAACAATGCACAAAGGCAAAGAGTAAATATTCTCATTGTAAAAGACAGAAATAGGAAAACAGAAAAGAATTGGAAGAAAACAAGGATGAAATCCAGTACAGCAAAAATTAAGACTGTTAATTCTATGACCATCGTCTAGGCCATGTGGTGGTGAGCTATGAATTGTATTAAGTCTTGGGAAGCTCCACCTTTTGGCCTTGCTTGTTGGTAGCCCACATAGCCTCTTTTTGGGCTAACTCCACTCAGATTCTACAGCTTTTGTTCCATGCAAATTTCACATTCCAGGCATCTCTGTCATTCTGGGATCTCCACTTCAGCTTTGACTTCATTCCTATGGGTTCAAGCACCTGCCTTTCTTAGGCTCCTTGCTGGTCTCTCAGGCTTTCTTATGAAATATAGGCAGAAATACCGCTGATAATACAACTCTTGCATTCTCCATACCAGAAGAACAGCACCATTTGGATAGTGCTAATGTCTATGGTCAATAGAAGCAGTAGCAAGGACCCCTTAGACTGTGGCTGCAGTTGCCTGTATGTGCCCAAATGCTTAAGCACAGTTAAATTAATCTTGGAGAACCATTATAGTTTCCAAGGACTGTCTTCTAAAAAAGAGAATTTTTGTCCCATTCAGCCTGCAATGGATGGGACCATGTTGATTTCTGCAGTGCTCTCAAATCATCTTTCTTCTTTTCTCTATAAAGTACTTGGTTTCTTTGTAATAACCCTAAACTCCACAGAAACCACGCCTTCTTTGGCCCCATCTTTACACAGGACTCCTTTTGGAACCAAATTTAAGTTTTTCTATTATTTCTACTTTGCTTTTTGCCTTTGAGTCTCACTGTAAGTCTAGCTAAAGCAGTATCAGTATCCCTAAAGTAGCAGTCAGGGTGCTTTGAAATATCCTCGTGAGATCAGTTAGTCCACTCCCCTTGATATGAGGCTTTTTCAAAATATCAGGACATAGGCAAAATATAGACAATATTTTCTAGAGCACACATAGCTTCTAGTCCAATTTCTATTAAAGTCCTTTTTCTCAACTGAAATCTCATGAACATAGCCTTTACAGTCCACATAGTTATCAATGTTCTGATCCTCTGAGATCTGTCCAAAATCTCAGGCTGTACTTAAAGTATTTTAAGGCTTCTCTAATCTACATCTCCATATCTTTCCATTCTCCTAATCATTTTTTTTGTTGTTGGATAAATGTCAAAATTTCTGAACTGTGTGGTCAGATATAGTTACAGTAATGTCTCCAGTCTAGGTACCATTTTCTGCATTATTCAGATTTCCCATTTCTGAGAAACTATGCCTGACACCCACAACTTTAAGGAGGAGAAGCTTAATTTGGCTCATGGTTTTAGGTAATTTAGCCTATAGTCAGATGGCTCCAAGGCAGCAACACCATGGTGGGAGGGTTTAATTGAGCAATTATGCTCAGTTCATGGCAACTGAGAAATCGAACACAGTAATAGTGCCAGAGGGGATGGGGAAAGAACCATATAGACTTGTAAAACCCCAACTCCTAATAATCATACTACCATGAATTACCCCAGAGTTGTGTCTTTCTCATTCTCTAGACAGCTCCCAAGCCAATCAAGCTGACATTCCAGCTTTACTGTCACAGTTCTGATATAGATCTTTAAACTATTTGGCCAAGAATTATGTGAAAAATGTTTCAACATCTCTAGCCATTAGAAAAATGCAAATTTAAACTGCTCTGTGATTCTATCTCCCTCGACTCAGGATACACTCAAAATGGCAATGATCAATAATACAAAAAAAAATAATGGTGAAGAAAGAGGGGAGAAATGAACTTTCCTATATTTTTGGTGGGAATGTAAACTAGTGAAATGACTACAAAAATAAGTATGGAGATTTTTCAAAAGAGTATGCATAGACATACAATTTGACCCAGCTATACCACTCATAGGAATATTCCTGAAAAAATGAAAAACTATCTGCTATAGTGATACTTGGATTTCCACTATTATAACAGTACATTTCAAATATCTAAGCTGTAGAAGCAGCTCAACTATAAAGAAGAATTAAATCATACTTGCATGAAAATGGATGGGACTAGAAACTATCTTAAACATCACATGTTTTCAATTAAATAAGAGACCAAAATTAATTAATTAATTAATTAATCAATGACAAGAAACCTGAAATTAATTGGAAATTGGAAAGAAGTCAGGAAGAGGAAAGAGGAAAAATCAAGGGATAATGGGATTGAAATTGATTGTCATATATTAAATGCATGTAAAAATTTTCAAAACAGATCTCACTAGTAAAACATGCATTAATATAATATTGTATAATAAAATACAAACAGCCAATAATTACTTTTTAGAATAATTTCATTTTGCCTAATTTTTATATATATTTATTTTTTTTCATTTTTGTTGCATAAATACCAGTACAGTACTTGAGTGGTAGATAATTATGGTAGTTCCGTGACTGGTTGTTTTGAAATTTACCAAACTTTCCAGAGGACCTGTGACATTTTGCATTCCCACCAGCAGTGCCTGAATGATGGATGTTCTCAGCACGATGGTAAGCATGTGTTTTCATTAGTATTTTTTATTCTGATCATTCTGATAGATGTGCAGAGATTACTCATTGTGATGTATTTCTGTTTTTCTACTGCACAGTGATTTTCAGTACTTTTCAAGTTCTTATTTACCATTTGTATCTTCCATGAAGTCTAAATCTTAGAACAGCTCATATGCTCATCAACATATAAATGGATAAAGTAAATGTGGTATTTATATACAATGGAGTACTACTACATCATCTCAAAAAGAATAAACTTGAGACATTTTTAGCTAAATGGATGTATTGGGGGGGGTGGTTACCAGGGATCGAACTGAGGACCTTGTGCTTGTGAGGCAGAGGTGGTACCACTCAGCTAAATCTCTGGCATAACTAGATGTATCTGGAGACCATGATTTTATGTGAAAGAAATCAGACACACAAGTTCAAATATTCCATTATTTCTCTTGTGAGAGAAACAAATGAGCAAAATGAAAGACAGATATTAGAAAGCAGGAAAAAGTTGTCAAAATAGGAAGCAAAGCAAGGGATAGGGGTAGAGGAAGGGAAAAAGGGGAAAAGAGATTTTGAACAAAGAATTGAGGGCAAATGAAAACAGAGATTTGTAAATGGGAAGGAGAAGGAGGGTTGAAGGGAGGGGAGGAAAATGGGAAAAAATAAAAGAATTGAGATGTATTATGTATAGGTAAAAAAAAAACTCATAATGATTGTGATTATAATGTATGGCAAAGTTGTCCCAATAAAAAATAAATTTAAACAAAAAAATGTAGGATCAGCATCATCTGTGAGACACAAAAAAATTTAGTGACATTATAAAAATATTAAAGGGAGGAACGTAATAAAAAACATTTAGGTGAAAGTAAAAAATACTATACACTCTTGCTTTTAGTTCATTTCCTAACTGGATTGTTCAGGATATTTTAGTATTAAATTATGAAAGGTTTTCCTCTAGTCATGATATTAGTTATTTTTTAAATATATAATTTGCAAATATCTTCTGTAATTTTATAAGTTGCCTTTGATCCTCTTTAAATCAACTATTACTAGCAATAGGCATTAATTTTGATAAGATCCAATTCACCACTCATTCATTTAGTGGGTCATTCTATAGATGTCAAGTGTTACAAATTATTGACTGTAAATCCCAAAAATTTCCTCCTGTGTATTTTTCTAAAAGCTTTATTTTGTACATTTTATATTTGAATTCATTGTCAAGGTAGAGTTAACTTCTTTATAAAGTGTGAGATTTATGTGACGCTTTTTAAGTATTTTGCATGGGGAGTTGACATTTTAATATTATTTATCTTCCAATTTATAAACTTAGTTTCTCTCTTGATTTCTGTGACTCTTTTACAATGATTTTCCTTTAATCAGAAAATTTATACATACTTTCTTAAATTATAAAAATAAGATTTTTTTTTAGAGACCGTATATACTAATATTTTAAATATTAGTTTCCAGATATTGATTGCAAATGTGTGTGTGTGTGTGTGTGTGTGTGTGTGTGTGTGTTTTGAAAACTTCTTTACTTTCTGGTGCTACCAAATGGTCTATGCTTCTCTGGTGTATTTTTTGCATTATTTTTTCAATTAATATAGATTTTTACTACATAATGTTTACATACCTTGTGAGGAATTGGTACATAACATATTTTAACTCATTTTCTTCATCTCCTTTTCCTTCCCTTCCTCACTTCCCTATTTCTTATTCCCCTTCCTTTTTTTTTCTTTTTCTTTTCTTTCTTTTTTTGGTACTGGGGATCAAACTCAGGACCTTGCACTTACAGTGCAGGTGCAGTGCCACTGAGCTAAATCCCCAGCCCTTCCACTTCCTCTTTGACACAGATCTATTTCCCTACTTCCAATTATCTGTCTTCTATTTTTCTCTTTATTTATTCTTTGTGCTTCTCATATAAAAGAAGCAATGTGATATTTAAGTCTTGCATTCTAATAATTACCCATTTTTCCAAGGAGACTTGTTTTTTTATATGGTATTGAAACAAAGATCTGGGTGTTATTTAACCTTATTTCTAGGAGAATCATTTCTAAGCTTTCTCAGCTGAAAGACTGTGTGTGTGTGTGTGTGTGTATGTGTGTGTGTATGTGTGTGTGTATGTGTGTGTGTGTGTATACTTATTCATTTGTATACAAATATTTCTTTATGGAAACATCTATTTCTATTATGCTAAACATAAATTTATTTGAATTCAACTGCCTTAGTTACTTTTTCTCTTTACTAAGATTAAATATCCTACATCCAAAGGTAAAGGAGGAAAGATTTATTTTGCAGTTTGTAGAGATTTCCATTCATAATCAGCTGGCTTCAAGGCAGGGTGGCATGGCAAAGGGACATCACAGAGAGGGCAGGAGGCAGCAGAAGACAAGCAGCAGCAGAAGTAGCACTAATCAACAGCAGCATCCTTCTTTCTGCCCCTTATATTACCTGCCCTTGATGGGGGTAGCACTCACACTCAGGGTGGGGCAGCCTCACTGCTAGCAACACAACATTAATCCAAGCAGCACATACTCTCTAGAGCACATACTCTAACCAGCCATCTCTGAATAGCCCCACCTATGATTGCATGAGGTTCGAGGAGGGGGCATCTAGATACAACCCATAACAGCATCCAACTTTAGTCTATCATTATTTGTCTCATTCTTCAATCTAAACTCCTGCCCTTGATGCTCTGTAATATTTCAACATTCAGTGACTGAATTTTTTAATTGCAATGCAACTGGTAAAATGCCTCTGATTTGCTAAAGGGGACTCTCATAGAAAAGTTTATCAACTAGAAGACAGTATTTGTACAATCATACTTGCTCTGAGTCTTACAGATTCTATTCATGTTCAAAAATGATTTAGATCAGCACTTTAATCCCACTCCCTCTTTAGTGATGTTATTTCATTCTTTGGATTTGTTCAGTTTGTTTTGTCATATTGTGCATTCCACCCTGCTTTCCTACAAATTCTCAAATTATTTTTAAAAAATTCCATATATTAAAATTTCTCTCTGCTGTAAATTCTATCAGTTTTGAAAAATGCTTAATGTCATACATCCCCCAATAGAGTAATATAGGAAAGAATTTCATTGCACAAAAATCCCCTGTGCTTTACCATTTTAGCTCACCTGCTCCCCAGTCATCTGGCAACCATTAATCTTTTCCTTGTCTCTGTACTGTTCATCTTCCAGAACACCATGAAGTTGGGTTAATACAGAATGTCTTTTAAAATTTTTAATATTTTATTTTTTGAAAAAATGAAACAAGATTTCATAATTGAATAAGATAATATCAATAGTTATTGCATTTTATATCCTTATCTTCAAAGTAGTTACTCAGTGCAAACATCAACCAAAAAAATTGTTACAAATATTTGCTCCTTTTGGTTGATAATATTCTATATCATATGTATTAAACAAGAAAGCTGATACTTTTTCATTTTACACTTAGATCACTTTTTCATTATTTATTCATCCTAATATCTGCTTTCAAATTATGTATCTAAACCATGCCATAGAGTTCATATTATACATTTTGACCTTATCAATAGTCACTCGATTTCTACTCATTCCTGACACCACCTTAAGGGAGAGAGGAGTGGACTCCCCATTCCTGCTGGGGTATTGAAGTTTAGGGTTCTCCATGGTCTCCACTGATACTCTGGAGGGAGTAGGAGGTAAGAGCTTGTCTCCTTTCTTGCCTTCTGCAGTAGCAACCACGTGGGGGACTGAGATGTGCCTGAAATGTCTTTGCTGGCAGGAGTGGGGTGAGGCTGTTTTTTTCTGTTATATTTGGCTGGTGTAGAAGTGCTAATTGTCCAAAAACCTTCTGTGATCCTAGGCTGCAACCTTACATATTTTGTCTAGAGGCAACAAGCTGCTGTTGAGGTTTCCAGATTACTTGATACTTCATGTCCAGTTAGATGAACCAAATAGAAACAAGATCACTACCAACAAGATATCCTTAATTAGTCACTTCTTTTGGTTGCTAAAGAACTGAGAATAGGGGGCAAGGTTTCCTGCTTACTGGTGGGGAGAAAGATGTTTACGAGAATGCTTTATTTAAGTACAATGATTGCTTTCTGTAGTGGGAAGATCTAAGTCAATATTGCTAGTGTTCACAGACATTTATCATTTCCCAGGTTATCTCACGTTTCATTCTGCTAAATCAGCATTTTTCTTTCTACTTTATGCAGGTATCAAGAAAAGAGGCAACAGAATGCACAATATTATATTTAGTTCTTATTTACTTATGTTATCATCCATGTCTTGCTATTTTCTGTTTTTTAACTATGAATAATGAATGAAAAGTTTAAACTGTTTACATACTTTTGTTTCTTTAACAGTCAGAATTCTTTTTTAAAAATAAAGATAGGAAATCTTTATTTATTTATTTTTTGAGGTGGGTTTTTATTATATTGTGTAGACTGGCTTTGAATTCAGAATCCTCCAGCCTCAACATCTGAGTAGAAGGATTAGACACCTTGATTTTTATCTTTTAACTGATCCAAAGATATGTCAAAAAACAAAACAAAGAACCTTTCTTGTAATCATTATCATACAATTATTAATACATTTCCAAGTTATTCAATCCTTAAAATTCATGGTAATATGAAATCCAACTGACATCTGATAAGCCTTATTGATTTGTGACTCATAGTTTGTTAAACAAGCGAAGTTGAATGTGTATTTTGATACTATCTTTTTTTTTTTTGGCTATTCTATAGGCTCTGAGCATTTGTGTTCCCCATGATCCACAATTAGTTATATGACTATAGCATAAACAACAAAGAGTTTAGGAGCAACCCACCAAAGATATTCTTATTGACCTCACACCACTTATTTCAATGACAAACTTTAAAAACATAAGTGTAAAACTGTCAACAGTTATGCATTTTTGATTGATTACTGCATTACAATGCCAGTGTACAAGAAATATCTCCAGATAGGCAATTACCTTGTAAGGTTGATATACCTTCACGGGTGAATACTACTTTTTAAAGATGGGATAGCTATAACATTTTATATGCCAGAGTTGTCATTCTAGAGTTTTGTTCAAGGATTGTTGGCTATTCCACAGTAAGTAGCATGTAATTTGAAAAGCATGTCTAATTATAATTCCTTCTCATGTTAAAAGAGGATAGTCTCACCATTGAAAACTGTGCACTGATTAGTTAATTTTTCTCCTCCCTCTAAAGCATTCTCTCCTTGTGTTTCATTTGCAGTGTTACTTTCCTTGCTCAAAAGTATGGACTTCATTTCTTATGTTTTCTAATGCTAGTTGATCGACTGAGTAGTCTGCAGCAGTATCCAATTGTCAGATTTCATTCATCCATGAGTGGCTCTCCTGCTGACTCAATATTATTCTCAGCACATACAACTTGAGTCTGACAACAGAGGCACCACGGCCTTATTTAATTTATTTCTCACTGACTCTTCCCCATGCCATTTATGGAGTTTTTCATTCTTACTAGTTTCTCCTTTTCTATTTAGTACTTCCTTACCTCCTGTTTTAAATTATCTTTTGCATGTGTTTAGAAAACCTGTCTTACGAGACTAATATCTGACCTTTTCCCTCCAGTTCTACATTGAAAATAAAATCACCCATACATCTCTTTTATATATAATTTGTATGAGGCCCAAATCCACACTTTTTATTCACTTTCTCTCACCAAACCACGTAGCCACATCTAATCCATTAACAATGTTTTTGTATATGTTATTTTCTGGTCATCACTAACAACTTCATTCCTTCCATTCTTTTAGCAATTATTTTGTAAGTTACCCTCTCTCATAAGTTCATAGTACACTCTCCTAATGCAACATTTTAAAGTGTGTGTGTGTCTTTTATTTTATTTTTTTTTCCCCATCTGGCTTTATCTGTCTCTCAGTCTTACTGTTCTAAGGATGGTCTTTTTTCCCAAACAGGATTTTTCAAAGTGATACAAAAGATTCCCACTGGCAACTGCTCTCTTGTCTTACATTTCTTTCTCATTGAGCAGTGCATCATTAATAAAGCATTTCTGACTAAGTAGCAGTTGCAGACTTCTTTGGTTAAATTTGCCTTATTGGTGATGCATCTCATGCAAACTCCTGATTTAATTACACAAGGAAATGGACTCAGCTTTGCAACTGAGGGGAGACCAACCTCATGTAAACAGTGCTGCAGGACCAGAGAGATGAGCTTTTCAGAATGGTTGCAAATGGTTGCACTGTGATTGCTGTAGTGAGGGGAAGGGTGAGTTTCCTTCTGGTCCTGAGTGGCTTCATTCCAGAATCTGACTTAAGTTAACAACAGCTTCTCTCTCAGGAGGTAGATAAGAACAGTGACTCATTGAAGGACATCTTCTACTGGTGTCAATCTTCAGAAGATGTTCATTTAAATATCACAATTAAATTTTCTAAATTTCTAAACTTTTGCATTTTTTAAGTAGAAAATATCTTTCCAAAGAAAAATTTGTCTAAACAGAAAGTAGTCATTTGTTTGACTTTGTGTTTCGTTTAGCAGGTTTGGTAATTTCATGTGGAGATGACCAAGCATATCCAATGACCAAGGTTGGGCAGCAAAAGCACCTAAATGATTAAATAAAGTACCCTCTGTATTTTAGACCTACATAGAGTCACACAAACTTAACATGTTGAATTTTTTTCCACTCTATGTACTACAGTCAATCTAAATTATTACAATAATGATGACAAAAATATATTCATTCAAGGTTAAATGTGACAAACACAATCATAATTTTCCCTTTGAAAATAGCATTAGTCCATTACACATTATTTGTATTTATAAGACAAATCTGATATTTATCATCTATTAAATGAGATTAATAAAAACACCTAACCTTTTTCTTTCCTTCCTGAGGATTAAATTAAAATGATTATGGAAAGCCACATTAGAAATTAATAGGCAGTCAGAGAAGGATTGGGCTCCTGAGAAGTCAGAGCAGAAGATGAGACACATCATGATGCTGCTGCAAGTGAATTTGAAGAGAGCCAAGCCTACAAGCCTCCCTAGAGGTGAAGAACAGGTTGAGATTGTACTATAATCAACACCACCTGGTCCAGTGAACCCAGAAAGGCATCAGACATATAGTTGGCTTCCCAGAATATCCTGACCTATACTCCAACCCTTTGGAGGGATGCCTTTGTTCTTTGTACATTAAAAGATATAGGTAAGATAAAATTAATGATGTTTACCATATACCCTTGTTATATGCCTTACTTCACTATTGGACCTATATTAGCTAAGCAACTATAGTTGTAATTCTATAGGTTGATTGTAGCTTGACCCATAGTTACCCAAGTTATGATTTTGCAACAAAAAAGGCCCTTGACAAAGATCCTCAGCAACTACTTGCTCAAAACCCTTCCTAGTCTCCTCTTTCTGTTCATCCCTCAATATTGTGAGATCATGAGCTCAGTACATACAGTAACAGAATTATATATCAAGACACTTAGAAAAATGCTTGGTACATTTATACACTCTATATGTTTAGACATGATTAAATAATCTGTACTAATATATGTAGTAATAGTATATGTTTTCACATACTTGTTACATGCTGTAAGTAGTCTGAAATTTTTACAGGAACCCATGTTTTCAGGCAATAAATATAAATAATACCTTCTTTGTATTACCATGGCCTGATCTTTAATTTTTAAACTAATGATTGACACCATCTGAACCTTGAATTCTAGGATTCTGTTTTGAAAATTTCCAATGGACATATTTTTTGTTTTTGTTTTTGTTTTGTTTTGTTGGGTTTTTTTTTTTGCAATGGACATATTGAGTAGGCCTTTTACTATTTAGGATTTTAGAGCAATGAGATCACAGCTAAAATAAAAATATCATATTTTCCATTGCAATGATTTGCATATATTTATTAGATGTTGTAAAATACCTTTCCTACCTATAATTTTCAAAGATGCTTCTATCACCTCATAAATTTCATGCAACTTTATCCATTGAAGCCAAGAAATTAAAGCTTTTAAATACAATATGTCTGGATACAGCATCACTGAGTGGTATTGAAGAAGATAAATTCAGGGAAGGTGACTACTAATTAAATTGAAATACAAAAAATAAAGGATATTGTCATCAATACCATAGCACAAATTTTTCTCTTAAAATTGTATTCCCAGTGCTTTCTATACACATATGATATGTGAAGAGTTGGTTCTGTGTAATGCTCAGTTTGCCCTGGAACCAGTGTAATTATTTTCCTTCTTCCCATTCCATTTTCATCTGTCCACCAAAACCTGTGCTTCCCCATGTTAACCCACATGTCCTGACCTTGGGTTTACTTGCTGTAGCCTTTGTCAGGTTTCTTCCTGACAAGAGGATCCTGGCCTTCCTTTTATTAGAGCATTTAATGTAGAAAACTTGTATCATAAACTTTTTTCTGACTCTTTAAAAATGCAAGCGTGTTTTGAATTCTCTCCTGAATTGAAGAACCAAGGAGGACCTTCTTCAGGGTTCTAGGAGCATCTTTTGAAGACCCGATTTCTAAGAAAGAGAACACCTGTGCCTCCATGGTTCTGTGAAAATTTGAGTTCTCAGTTCAGTTACATCACATTGAAGGTCAGAAAACTGCTTTTCATAAGTGGAAAAACTAGAAAATTTACTTTTCCAACCAGGAGAAAACCAACTAGGAAATTCCTGATTTCTGCCATTTCAGCTCTTAGCTATGCTTCAGCCCTGGTTTTTGGAAAGTTGAACTCAGACTAAGTACTGGTCTCTATCTTATATTGCAATAGCCTGAAATAGGCTTTTTTGTTTGTTTAAATTCTACAAGTGCAACCTCTATTTTGACCATAGTCATACATTCCCTAGTTTCTCTGTCTTCTCTTCCTCTTTCTTCCAGTCTCTGCAACCATCCACACATCTGTATGCATTTGGACTTACTTTTGGGCATATGGAATGGCAGTAATAAAAATACTTGCCATCTGTTAAAATATTCATAAACTGTGTAATCTAAAAAGATAGAAAGTATCCTATAAATTACATTTTCAAAAGTAATTTTTTTCTATTGTCTTATTAGTGTTCACCAGTAATATTTTATAGATGGAAAACAATAATCTAACTCTTTTAAAAGCATTCTATTTTATTCTCAGATATTATGTGCATCCTCAAGCTTTTCATACAGGTAGTAGAGCTCCAGATATGCACCATATATGCAACATTATGCAATTAGAAATTTTTATCAAAATTTTGTCTCTTTTTTTTTAAAAAAATCACTGAATATTAAACACAGGTCATTTGCACTGATCTACATCTTCAACACTTAAATTTTTTTTTTCTTTGAGACTGGGTCTCAGAAATTATTGAGTTCCCCAGGCTGTTTTAAAACTTGTGATCCTCCTGACTCAGCCTCCTACAGTGGTGGGATTATAGGCTTGAGACCCTGAGCTATGCTCAGCTGTATATTGGAGACAGTTTCAAGTAATAGAAGCAAAAAAATACAGTATATTTCTAACCCCAATGCTACTTTTTGTGTTATGCTTTTCCATTTGTTCTCTTTATACCTATTTTTATCCTAGTTTATCACTGGTCTTTTGGCATAGTTTATGGTGTTTTTCTTTTTGTTTGTTTGTTTGTTTTTTGGTACTGGAGATCGAACTTGGGTCCTTGCACTTGCGAGGCAGGCAGTGGAACCACTGAGCTAAATCCCCAGCCCTATGGTGTTTTTCTTGGCGAGGCAATTAATTTTAATGGAAATATATCAGTCTTTCTTCTAAATTTTATTTTGATTTTATATCACGTAAAGAACATTTTTTCTAAAAAACAAAACAGAAAAAGAACATTCTTTCCACTTTAACTTTTTTACAGAAAAAATTTCGCCTGTATTTTCCTTTATTACTTGTGCCATGTTTTACATTTATATTACTGATGAATTTCAGGTTTGTGTGTGGGATTGTGAAGAACAATTATTTATCTTTTTACAATTGCCTGTTTACTTGCTCTGGAACCACTGGGTAAAAAGTCCATCTTGGGCACAGAATTTAGAGATGGAGCACCATGGTGCACTGTATTTCTGTGTCTCTGTGGGTAATTTCTAATTTACCCTATTGATTTGATATATGTATACCACTGCCAAGCCCTTTTCTAAAGAAGTTTTAAAGTATATTTTAGTATCTGGCAAGTTAATCACCTCACAATCGCTTGCTTTTTGGTTTTCACATTAGTATTCATTAATCCATTTGAACTTTAGCTACCTGAAATACACTCTCAAATGATTCGTATGTGTCCTGGGACCTTATTGAGTTTATGAGTTAACTTACTGTGGCCTGAGTACTTATCTTGAGACATATCTTTGATTCCTGAAAGGCAAAGCTTACAGTAGCTGTATCAGATACGATCATACTGTGAAATGGACCTCAAAGAAAATATAATATCCATTAATTATTAAGTGAAGCACTTCACTAACTTTTCTTAATGCTGTGTGAGTGAAAATGACTTCTATTGCTCTTTGAGATAATTATGAGGGGAACCCACACCTATTAAAGCTTGCATCTATTACAGTATGACCCTTTATTGGGAAAGGAAGACTGGACCACATATATGCACATTCACAGATACATGAAGGCACACCAGTGTGTGTGTGTGTGTGTGTGTGTGTGTGGTTGACACAAAAGACTTTATTAGCTACTATGTGTGAAGGATAAATGCTGCATACAGACAGAAAGGTAATTCTTTCAAGGAGATTCTGTTCTAAAAGGTGAAATATATGATGGCCTAAGTGTAAAACTGACTTTCTTGAAGAATTAACTCTTGTGCGAAGATGCAACAGAAGAATAGAGATGAAATTGTTGGTGAAAGCAAAGAAGTGTATTGCAATCAGAGCTATGTGGAAACAGGAAAAATGGTGTCAATGAAGAAGAAAAAGCAGAATATCTGGAATATAGAGACCCACAAAGATTGTGGTATAAAATGTACTGAAAAATTTAACAGCAGCCAGGTCATATAGATCTGTGTATGGCATGGGAAAGTCTTTCCTGAAGACAAGGCAGTAGTTAAATGGATGGGTTCAGGCAAGGAGCAAAAATCACAACCAGAGATTTAAATATTAAGGAAATCACTTTGGCAACATTGTGAAGAGCTCTTTGGAAGAGCCAAGGTTAGAGATAGAGAGTCATCAGGTTTGCAGGGAGAAGTGATAGCTTGATTTGGGATTATGCTGCAGGAAATTGAGGGAACTTAAAATGGACACAACTGTAGTGAATTAGAAATGATGAGAGATGGTTCCAAAATTAGTCTTCTGGGATAAAAGGATTATTGAACCTGTTAATAATAAAAAGAATTTTGGGGGAGAACCAATTTAAGAATGGAGAGAGCAAAGGTCGTGGATGGGAGAGAGATTTTTAAGTAGGAATTTGGATATCTATATATCTATATATATGTGTGTGTGTGTGTGTATGTTCTTTCAGTCTTTATTTTTTTAAATTTATATATTAATTGGTACATTTTAGGCATACAGTACATTTACATTTATCATTGGGTGTTTGTACCTGAACATGATGTATCTTAGTTCTTATTTTTTCCCCCATTACCTGTGCGCCCTTCACCCCTACCACTCTTCCCTATTTACATAGACTTTGTTTCCATTTTTTTTTTCTTTCTCATAATTTTTCCTTTCCTTTCTTCCCTTTCCCCTTCCCCTTTGGATATATGAGTTTGGAACTCAGCCATGAAGTCTAGCTTATTTTCAAAATATACATGTCTCAAATTCATGCAGTACGTAGGTCTGTTTATTTTTATTATTAAGGAAGTTTCTAGAAGGAGAGTGATTCTATCCATGTGGATCTGATCTTCCTCTATCCAGTATCCTGTATCCTTAAGTCAATTTTGTAAATATGGGAAGGATAACACAGAGATTCTTAGGAGGTTGTTTTCAAATAGCTTTATCCTACAGATAAAAAGCAGAGTTGGAGATATGGAAAGACTTTGTATCTGATTAAAACTAGCCAAACAAACAAAACAATGTTTTGGAAAAGAATAATATTTCTTGGTTGAGGAGTGATGATTTTCTTAAACTTTTGGAGGAATGGCAAAGTAATTAACTTTGCAGAGCCATCAGGCTGCCAAATCAAGTTTGAGAGATGAGGATTAAATGAACTAATATTTGATACTTCTGAACACTTTATTATTCTAGAAATACATTAGTTCTGGTGCTCTTCAAATACCCACCAATGATCACCTCCCTATATTCAGCATAATGTATGGCATAGTTTGGCATGGCAACCAACAGGGAAATCTTCCTCCTAAGCTTTTCTGTTATTAATATAGCTAAGGTGGGACGTATCGGGTCACTTCAGAGTGCCAGTTTGTCCCTATGGGTCTTCAAGGAGTTCAATGATCCTGAAGTGAAATTTTCCAAGAGCACAGTTATTGATTGTGGGAAATTGTAAAATTTAGTTATCTAGTTGTAAGAACTGATCACAAAAAGTTTGTTAACTGAGAAAATTGAGAAGTCATTTCTGGGAAATTCCACAAGTCTGTTTGTTAAAAGAATGCCAGGAAACTTTAAGAGATGTTGTAAAAGTTTCAGAGGAGAAAAACAGGCTTTCCTAGTTTTCTTATTTCCATTGTCCAGGATCAGAGAACTGTGACCCAATGACTCTACAGACGGTGAGAGAGATACGATTCACTATTTACATCTGTGATGTTTGCGGTGGGCAGCCGGGCTTGATTTCTGCTGAAGTCGCCCTGCTTTCTTGATGCCATCTGATAAAAAGAGGGCTGCGGTGTGCTCTTAGATGTAAAGGATTGGTGAATGGAAATGAGGGACTTGTAAATTCACCTGTAGCTTTTATGAGTCACTTAAAGTCACTGGTTATCACCAGAGGTTAAAATCAGAAAGACAATAGCCAAAATAAATAAGCTGCTTTCCTACTTGTATAAAGCCTTGCTTCTTCCCTTTGTGATTGTCAAACAGTGTCAGAGGAATAAACTGCTGTTCGTCCCCCAGGCTGCCTCCTTTTCTTTCTTTAAAGGTCAGTGCTCTCTGGGGTCTCAGGTCTCCCTTTAGAGAGAACACCCACAACTGATTATCATTCTTTCAAAGCAGTTAGGATTTGTTGAAGCATAAAGCATGATTTAAAAACAGAAAGAGAAGAAATATTATTGATTTTCTTGGTAGGTGATGATTTCTTTTAAGTCATATGACATTATTAGTTTCATTCTTCGTGCTAGGTTACCTAAGCTACATTAATAAAATATATAAAACATTTAAATTTATTATATTTCTATAAGATTAGAGAAAAATGGACAGACAAATGATACCACAGTACTACAGAAGAAATATCTCACAGAAAAATATTTAAGAAAAAAACCCAATTTGGAAAAACTGTTCTTAATTAGGAATCAGGGATTTTTTTGTTCATAGGAATGACAAACATTGTTTTCAAGTTAGGCAACATCAAATCATCAATCCTCATTAGTATTTGTTATTATTCATAAGTGGTATGTATATTAGTGGACCAAAATTGAGTAAGCAGAAAACTACATCACTGTATTCACTGAGCATCACCACTACCCCTTTATAATTTTTTTTTTTTGAGACTGGTTCTTGCTAAATTGCCAAATTACTAGGTTGCACTCACACTTGTGATTTTTTTTCTCCTGCCTCAGCCTCCTAGAGTGTCCTTCTTAAACCCAGTTGGTACCGTGTGAAACATTTGGCTGCCTACTTTGGGAACTACTTTTTCCTGTTCTCATCTTGGAAGGGACACTCATGAATGACACAACTCTTCTGACCTCTTTGAGGAAGTTTTTCTTCTTATGCGCACCCATCCAAAGTACCATGTCATAAATAATGTCCCAGAACAAGCTGCCTCATCATTATCCAGCGGAGACTCAAGACCCTATAAATACCATTCTAGAATTTTCCTAGTATTAGCAACCTCCAGTAAAGTGGTAAGCTTCCTTATTCCAGTAAATTGAACTAAATTTGCTGAGAGGTCAATCTATTGGAAAACTGATGGTCATTCATTCTAGGTGTTCTGCTGAGTTCAAAGAAAGGCACCAGCACCATAGTATCAGATGATTTGCTCCAGAAACAGCTCAAGTCCTGAAGGAATAAAATGCTGTGTGCACAATGGCAGTGTCTTCTGTTTTGTCTGAACTCACATTGTCTTTCCTTAGGCTACCAAACATGGATTAATTTGTTAGGTAACTTATTATCTGAATTGAAATGAAAACATTTATCCTTTGGGAATATTTGCTTTGTAAACAACCTCAGTACAGAATCAGTTTGATTTTGGTTTTGTTCTTATTTTGTTTCTTTTTTAGGCATCATTGTCATGGGTACTTGACTTTGTGAACCTACACGTGTCAGATAAATGAGCTGAAAACCAAGACCAGACCAGAACTACAACAAGCTTTTATTGCAGGGACAATCTCCTGGGCTGTCTCTGAACAAAGGAGTGCAGCAGTGAGGCCTGGATACGGAGGGCTTTTATGTGAGCTGGAGTGGGATTTGGGGATGTGATGGTTAGGAGTTGGAGGGTTTGAAAGGTGCGTGACTGGGGATTGGAGGAGCCTGTGACATGACGAGTTGCTAGGAAGAGAGCAAGTATCAGGCTACACTTTTGGCAGGAAAAGGGGCATGTTGGGAAGAAGGTTGTCTTCTGGTGGGAGAAGCCATCTTGGGGTTGAGTTTTAGGTGGGGATCCAGGTATTATGGGAAGGAGAGGACAGTTTGGGCTGGAAAGATGCCATCTTGGAACTGGGTTTAGGTGGGAAGGAGGGTATTATGGAAAGAAGAAGGCAGCTATTATATATAGCAGCCATTTTAAAGTAAGGGAAATCTATCATTAGAAAGAGGTTTAGAGAAGAGAAGATAGGTATAGATCAGCTGTTTTCACTTGCCAACCTATCCAAACAGCTGGTGATTTCCCAAGGACACAATTAGGGAGGATATGGTGGCACATGCTTACAGTTTCATCACTCAGTGAAGCTACAGCAGGAGGATCCAGAGTTCAAGCCCTGGCTGGGAAACTTAGCAAGACCCTGTCTCAAAATGAAAGATATAAAGAGGTCTGAGAATACAGCTCAGTCCAAAGGCCTTGGATTCGATCCCCAGAACCTGAAAGAAAAAAAGAAACACATTGTACTGGCCTCCTTATAAGACAAACTTAGTTTGAATTGCCCTTTCAATATAGTAAAAGGTCTTTCGATAGGTATCACTGACAATGGCTTTATTAGTTTTATCTGGATAGAAAATGTGCTGTGTTTCCAGTTAATAGTGACTGCTCTTTGATTGTGTTCTGCAGATGTGTATTTTGCATGGATATCCTCACCAACAACTACTATTTTCATGATTGTTTTTTGTTTGACCCTGTTGTCCAAATACCTGTTCCTTTGTCCTTTAACTTATATGGTTATGGTCCTAACAGTAATAATGCCAGCCAGGGCAATAAGAAACGTTTCCAGCCATTATATTTAACATTTAAAATTTTCTGAACTCTCCCTCAGGTCTTTCTTTTTTCTTACTTTTCTTTCCTTATTTTTTCCTATCTTTGGAAAAAAGATGAAGGTTAATGGTGACTGGGGGTAGTGGTTTGACCCGTATACAAGAAGAAAACTGGAAATCTTGGAAATTAAGTTAAAGAGTCCGTGAACATTATGATATGTGAAAACAAAGTTTAATTTATAGTAAAAAGGTTCATGAACTTTTTCAAAAATAAGGGAATATTTGGAAAGATAAAAGTGATTTAAGTTTGGTATAAAAACAACTCTGTTTCTTTGACTCACTATCACCTGTAGAAGTAAGTAGCCCAACATAAAATACCTTGTTTTATGCTTTTACAATTTAAGCTTATTCAATTTTTATTTAATAACTATAGCCCTAATGTTACTTTTTCACAAATTCCTAAAGATTACAAGCATGTTTTAATGTCTTTCATTGAATTAAATTGCAAAATCAAATATCTTTTCAGGAATTTGATCTTATGAATTTTTATAATTTTTCATATGAAGAGGAAAAATGCATTAAATTATACTTTCTAGATCTTTGTTCAGGTTTGGTTGTACATTCATATTAAATTATTATAATTAATAAAATATTTGACATCTATACAGATCTAATAATAAAAAATATAAACATTGGTGATTAATGATAATTTTAATACTCTCACATTTATATTTATACATAGAATGGTTGTAAGTTAACATAATGTGAAAATGTCTTTAAATAACGAGATAATTACATGGCCATGCATGCAGGTATGTTTATTTTTAACCTGAAATTTGTTAAAATGATATAAAATAAATCATGGAAAAACAGTTTGTCAATGTATGTCTTCTAATATTCATTTGTATCCATTTTATTTTTACTTTGGTTAAAATTCATAAAAATGTAAGTGATAAAACAATATTAAAGTCAGCAGTTGCCGAACCATGAATATGGAGACAAATTATCAGTATGATTGTGTTCTTAAAGAAATTGTTATAGCTTATTAAAGTGGTAAATTGAGTGAGACATTTATTTAATATGCTAAGTTAATACCTAAGACAAAATTTTAAAGTTAAATTATTATCTCATTGAATTAATATAGTATGTATATGTTTCAAAAGATAAATAAAACTAAATCAAAATTAAAAGAATTGCTTACCTCAAGAAATACTTGCTTCTGATAAGACTGTGAACAATTAAAACAATTTATTTGAGTAAATTAAATTTTCTGATCAAGATTTCTTTCCAGGCATCCTTTGTGCTTCCAAACCTAAACCAAGGATGTAACAAGGTTTAACTTTGAGTCTGCCCACAGGAAGGGTTACTACTGGAAACCCCTGAAACATTATCAGAAACCTATGTAGTAGGCGCCAGTCTCCTGCTCAGTATATAACACAAGCCTGAACAATAAACTAAAAGACAGAACTAAAAGAGAGAGAAAGTAGAGAGCCAGACACCTAATGCTTCTTTAGTAAAAGGTGCTGGTCCATTCAAGCCACTGATTTTTATTAATAATCAATTGGTGTAAAGGCAAGCTATGTCCAAGGGTAGAACTATGTGTGAGGATGCACAGTTGTGTGATTTCTATGGAATCTAATATAAGCAAGGCTCCTAAAGCACAAGACAAAGGACTGTCAAATTAGGAACAGACTAGACAAAACACATTTGTAATTAGAACACTGTCCTTCTAGTGAAGAAGGTTTTAGTTGTGGGAATGGAATTGAGTGTGAGTTACTCTGACCTCAGCACAGACTCAC
The DNA here is from genome assembly GCF_000247695.1 of Heterocephalus glaber. The sequence continues at coordinate 7,590,791 of NW_004624806.1, forward strand.
TTCTGTAAATAAGCCAATTGTGGGGTTAACTCTTTAGAGCCTGCATTGCTTGCAGCCTGCTTTGGGCATAATCATTATTGCAGTCCCCTAAAGGTCACTGCAGAGTCACTTGTGTCCAGTCTAGATTTTAAATTTCAATAAAATATTTACAATATTTCAAAGGAATTTACAAAGTACATGAATAGACATTGTCTCCTTTGAATTATTATTTTTTTCATTAAGTTTATTGGTATGTTTTAGGTATACAATACAGTTACATTCATCGTTGGGATATTGTACCTTTAGATGATGTACCTTGGTTCTTGTTTTTTCCCCATTACCTTGCCCTCCCTTTACCCCCTCCACCCTTCCCAATTTACAGAGACTTTGTTTCCATTTTTCCTTCTCTCATATTTTTTCTTTCCCTTCTTTCCTTTCCTCTACCCTTCCCACTTCTCCTACTCCTTTAGACCTTTTCTTCCTGTTTTACATTATCAATTATATCATTTGAAACTTACTTACACTTTTAGTTTTTCACACCAGAGAAACTATTCAGTATTTACACATGTGTGTTTGAATTATTTTTAAGACATCATCATGTATGTAATTTTCTAATTCTGTTCCTTTTCCTTAAAAGACAATTCACTTGCTTAATGAATTGAATGTGTGACTACTGGGTCTCAGATACTGTTCTCAGCACTGTTGTATATCTGTCAACAAGATCAAGTTCTTGTTCTAAGGAAGCTCATATTTATAATGTATTTAACAAAGGATTTATCTACACATACTATTTCAATCAGATGGAAAATATTAAGGTTAGAGTTATGCCTTAAAATGCAATTTTAAAAATACAATGTGACTCCTCTGTTATTGACATATAGATTAGCTGCGAATGTAAGAATTTCAACTTTTTCTTCTTAAAGAGATTGAACTGAAAGCTAGGTCATCCAGCAGTGTATCTGCCATATGTCGGGGGTGTGACAGAATGAGAACACTTTTTTAGCCCAAATTAAAATGTCTCATGGTAGCCTCCCAAGTGATTCTGAAAAGGAATTTAAAAAGCCAAGGTCAGAAAAATGTCGCCACTTGAACAAGCTGTCAAGTAGCCTCCAAGGGAACATGTGCAGATGACTTCTATATAAGTAAAGTAAGTCATTCAAGTGAAAAGTTACAGTCTGGATGTGCTTTGCCATATCAGGTATTAAAGGAATGTCATTGTTCTCTGTTTCCTCTGGGAAGAAAGAATATACATTTTTCCTCCTCCATTTTTTTTGTCTACAACCCCAAACTTCTGAAATAGGGCTCCAGAAATTGTGTATATTTTATGAAATCAAATAAATTAATAATTCTGTCTGAAACATTAGAGGGAGTGGACCATTACAATGGGGCAGTTTACACAGCAGGTGCCCTCCAGATGAAGCTGTGAAATGAGTGAGTCCAGGTATTTTTTATCAAAACCATCTTCTGTGCTGCTGGACTTACTTATTCATACATAAGGATCACATATTTGTCCACACTAGAATGTTAATATGAAGTGTTGATTTCAAGTAATTTTAAGAGTTTATGATCAACAGTATTAATTTGGTTTCATAAATACAATCAAATAATTTTAAAGAGGTGACATTAAAATTTTGCTAGAAAATGAAGAAAATAAAGTATTTACAGTAATCAAAGATGTGAGTGATATAAGTCAATTATTTGCTTACAGGGATGTACAAATAGTTGGTGCTATATTTCCTACTCAAGTCACTGAAAAAGAAACAGATAAAGAGGGAAAGCCCTGCAGGTAAAAACAGGGAGAGAAGCTAGCAGATCTTGAACATATCAACTCCAAGACTACAGGGTCCCTCAGTTTGATCCCCACAGACAGTTCAAGCCTCATGCCAAGACTCTACTTGCTTAGTGCCTACAAAGAATTGCCTTAATTAAGTTATAATACAGAGCTGTGTCCTTGCCTTTTATCAAAGGTTATTCTAAGAAATGAAGAAAATGTCTCTATTCCATGTGCTATCCCTAGTAGAAGAGCACAAGGCAAGTGCTCTGACATACATTATATTCCCATGGCCTGCCACAGTGTCTTTATTCATTGTGTGACTATATTCATTTGGGTATGGAGGGCTTTTTCTATGTAAAATTCACAGTGTAGAGACTAACTTCATCCTTTGTCTACTAAGGAGTATAGTGCTACAAACTGTAGCTTTCAGAGGGGTGCCAAGAGAGCAAGGAGATATTGAAAGATATACAGATACAATAAAGCAGATCAGCTTTCAAGACAAAATTCCTTGTGTTTGTTACAAAATGTTCTGAAATCACAAAACAAGATCAATACATTCCAGAAATTTTTTAGGTATCTACTTTATGATTTATTTTTAACACATCTTTTATGAGAAGAAAATGGAAAAAGTCCAGGGACAAGCATCAGTCTAGAAGAAACAAATGAAAAGAAACTATGAAAGTACAAATGCTAATGAAGGTGAAGTGATTTTGAGATAATATTTTGAAATGGGTATTATCTGATATTAAGCATTATTACACAGTAATCATAGATACTTAGGGAGATTGAATTTTAATTTAGTCTATGTTATACAAGATGTAATTGGTTAAAATACATATTTCCTCAAAGGAGAAAAAGTACAAGGAGGGACATGTTTCTTTTCTTTGTAAACTTTCATGATTTAGTGATTTTTATGATTTAATGATATTTGCAACATGAGAAAAGAAAGTAACATATATAAGGGCTCATGATGAAGACTAAAGATTGCAGAGCTGACCACCTAGGAAATGGAAGACTACTGGTACTGTCAATGACACCATTATCAAAAATTAAATTTCCATTATGATGATAGTGGCCAAAACAGTGACAATGTTGGAATATATGTGAAATCTGGAAAGAGAGGAGACAGTTCTAACCAATCTAGTAAGGGCACAGAGATGTAATATCATAAATAACAAATAAAATGGTGCTAAGATAATACCAGAAGAAATGACACCATGTTACCAAGTTTGGCTCTATTTATTTATTTATTTTTTACCAAGTTTGGTTCTTGTTGAACTGAGAACTATCTGTTCCCAGAAACAATAGCTTTTCTTCCTGCTGCAGGAAGTACAGGACTATATTTGGAAAAGGCAGGCAGAAGAGATGATGCTGGAAAATTCAAGTGTGTCAATTTTGGGGGGTCATAAACAAGAATATAGAAAGAAGCCCAAATTCAATTCAGATAATTTCAGTGTAAAAGACAAGGTCTGAGTGTGTAGGGATATTCAAAAATATATTTATAGAGATTAGCCTCCTCCCACATAGTCCCCATCTAGGATCTACACTAGGGCTGTTTGCTTCTTCCTGGCCAGCAGGAAAACATCTCATTCCAATCCACTGAAGCAGACACTGACAACATATAACATAACCATGCGGATGGAAGCCCAGTACTTTTGCCACATTCTGTGTATCAGATGAAAGTCAAACCTGACTCAGTGGGTCCCACCTTAGAGTGTGCCTGCCTTAGGAAGTGACTGCACATGGACACAGAGAAGGAATGTGGCAAAACTAAGTGCCATCTCAACAAGAGGTTAGGAATACTTTTTTTCTTTTTACACTGAAATTATTAAATTTGACAGAGAAAGTAAAATAATTTAGTTCAGGAGTTCTAATACTATTGGCACTCCAGATGCTTTCTAACCAAATGGGAAACCTCGGTTACATATTGGCTACAATATACCTGTCAGGTGAAATATCTCTAAAGTATTTGCAATTCCAAAATATCTTCATTTTTTTCTGGATTCTTTAGTATTGGAAATTATCATATAATTATCTCTAAGTATCTCTTACTTAAAAGCAGTTTAGGAAGTTCCATCTGTCAAAAAATGATGAGGAAATAAAATGATACAAAAAGACTACAGATTTCCAGGCATTTGAAATAGTTGTACAGATTCTACAAAGGGTTAAAAACATATATATTTTCTCAGCTCTATCAAGCACATGCACACACACCATACATGATCCTATAAAAGATATTGGTTAATGAACACACCATGTTGATCTCTGAAGCATATGTTTTGATAGACCTATTTATAGACTGTGGGCCTAAAGTTCCAAGCGGATAAGTTAAGGAAAAGAGTGGAATTGTAGAGTTGTGTTCAAAAAGCTTGCATTTATTAATCATATAATCTTTATAACATCCCTGTGAGGTAAGTCCCAGTGTTTTCTGTTTCACATAATATAAAAATGAGGCAAAGGTAAGATGAATGATTCTCTAAGTCCAACAAGGTGCAACATGGCAAAGCTGGGACACAATTACAGGTGATGGATTTCAGAGTTCATGTCCTGGGCCGGGGATTTAGCTCAGTGGTTTCACCACCTGCTGTGCGAGCGCAAGGACCCAAGTTCTATCCCTGGTACCAAAAAAACAAAACAAAACAAAACAAAACAAAACAGAGTTCATGTCCTAAAGTATTATGGGATCTCATAAAAACAAATAAACTGAAACAGTATATTTATATGATTTTAATCTTGAATTAATTGGTGTTAGCAACAGATCCTTAAGAAAGGTGTTTCAAAAATTTCCTTATCTCTGATTTCTGTAGTATTCTTCAAGACATGTAACATGCATATTTGAATTGCAAAGTGAGGCTGTGCTATTTTCTAACAGAAGACTGATTTGGATAATTCATTTACAATAGGACTAACTCTAAAAATTAAGTTATGTGTTAGACACTATATACAAAAAAGCTAAATATGCAAATCCAAAGTTTTGAAAAAATTACATTTCCTCAAAAACTAAAACTAAAATTTCCATTTGATCCAGCTATTCTCTTTCTACATGTCTTCCTGAAAGAGTAAAAGACATCATTTTACAGTGATACATGCATACCAATGTTTATAGCAGAACAATTCATAATAGCTAAATCCTGGAAACAGCCTATATGTCCATCAATAGATGAATGGATCATGAAAATGTGGTGTTTACACACAATGGAATAATACTTTGCTATAAAAGATAAACAAGTCATTTGTAGGAAAATGGATGTACTTTGAGACTATAAAGTTAAATGAAATAAATCAGATGCACTAGCCTAAATATTGAATGATTTCTCTTATAAGAAATGCTAATTATGAATAAAGAGCAAAATAAAAGATAATAGGAAGTAGGGAGATAGATCTTTATGAAATGGAAAGCAGATCAACAGATGGTGAGAGGGTAGGGAAATGGGCTGAAAAATCAAATTCAGATATACTATATATATATATATATCAACTCCTCACAAGGAATGTAAACTGTCAACATGTACTAATAAAAATTAATAGACATGTACATAATTTATATATATATATATATATATATTTCAAGCATGCTGTATTATTAAAGCATTTTATCAACAATTATTATGTCCATAAAGATATATGAAATGCTAACTATTAAAATTTTATGTCTCACATTTTTGGGGCGGGGAGGGCTATGCTGAACCCAAGGATTAACCATAACCAGGATTCCAAAAGACTAATTTAACTTGCTCATTTTCCCTGAGGATTTGAGGTGCCCATGATTATGAACCGATAGCCAGATTCACGCTACTGAGCTACCGTTGCATATCCTCTTGGCTCCACTCAAGATCCTGAGATTCTATCCAGGGTAATGGGACATGAGAGATCTAAACCTCTCCCTTTCCATCACTTTCTCAGTTGTTCTTACTCCTTGCATACTCGGTCCCATCTTGCCTGTTTTATTGTTTTTCTGGAACTTACAGACATATCCTTGATCTTGCCTTGCAGCATCTGCATTGAAATACTAAATTGCTTCTTTTGCTCTTTCCAGGATCTTCAAATGAATTTAGCCCTTCCTTCAGAATTTTATCCAAATGACACTTTCTCAGTGAGGAATTTCTTGGCTCCCCTGGTGAATGTATACTCCTTTCCCTTCTGAAACTTTCCTTACCCTCTAGCTTACTCTACCTTCCTGCTGAGCACTTTTCAACATGTAACACATGGAATAGTTTACTTACATCTTTTGTTTATTGTCTTTTTCCCTAGAAGAGTATGCACTCCATGAGATAGGGATTTTTGTATGTTTGGCTCACTGCCATACCTTTATTACATAGCACAGTGCCTGCCATACAGTAGATATTCAACAAATATTTGTTGACTTAATTAATGAGTCAATCAGTTGTTGGCCTGGATGAAGCAATTCCCATAATCTCTCCATTAAAAGTGGGGAAAAGTTAAAAATGTGTATTTTTGTCCTTTACTTAGCAGAGATGCCAAAGTAATGTATGATATTGAAGAAGTCTTTTACCTTCTCTTTGTCTTTGCTTTATCATTTAAAATACAAAAGATTTTTGAATAGGAGTACTTTTCTTCCACTCTTCATGTTGGGTCTATCCTTACTAATTCTGATCCTACACAATCTCCCATTATCCTTCTTGGTACAGCATGGAGTAATTGTTTCTCCATTAAGTCAGCATTAAGTCAAGGGCCTCGAACCTTAAAATAATGATGTTTCTTTACACTGACCATTATCTTTGTGTAGAGAACTAAATCTCTGATTCTGGATTAATTCTCTGTCCTGAAAAATTGTAGAGGTGATGGCTGCCCTAGACAGATTGGTAACCAAAGCCACAAAGTTAGGTCAAAATCAAAAAAGCATCCTTGTTCTTCTTTCCATAATAGCTTCTATCCTGGTCACGAGAACACCCTGAGAAGAAGGTGTTTGTCAAAGTAGTATAGGAATATTCTTAGCCTCTTTTCCACATGCAATACCATACACTCAATAAACCACATTCAGTTGCTAACATATATGTTTCTACTTTAAAAGAAGAAAAACTGACTAGCCAATACTATAAGGACAGTGTTTCAAATGCAAATGACCAAAGAATATTCCTAAATAAGATACTTTAACAAATTAGTAATGCCTTCTCCAAATGCCTTTACTTCCAAAATGTATAAAGAATACATTCTTTCTTTAAAAAGCAATGCAGAGAATGAGGAGGAATACTGAGACTACTAGTATGAAATTAAATTTGTTTTACATTTTCCCTCAATATTGAATATTATTGAAATAGAGTATATAAAAGTGCCCCAAAGTGGCCTCAAGTACAGGATAATTTGAATGATGGTAATTCTAAACATAGGACATGTCATTTCTGTCCTCCTCCCACTTTTGTTTTCTAGATAGTGGCCGGGGTGTCTATTATAGGATGGGACATACTGTGGTGAAGAAGACTTGCATGTTTGGGATAAGAAATGCAGGAATAAATTAAACACCCCTTTATTTATACTAGCTTTGGGAAAAATAATATTCAATTGTATATTACAAGTGATAAACCAGTGATAGCAAACCTTTTATAGCTTTCAGTGGTAATAACCAGGTATAATCCACACCCCATAGGTTAATTACCAGTGAAATAAGCCAGTTTCTACATAAAATGAAATCAATGTTTACTCAAAGTTCTCCATAATTTCTATTAATTAAATTAGCATTTACTTAAGATTCTTCATTACAGAGTATTCTCTATGATTTCAATTTTCATTCAGGGCTCTAAAAATCGGTAATTTCTCTGAGCAGTTTGTAGGTTGGAGGGTTTGGTGCCAATGGTAGGGAAAGATGACATAGCTGAGCACTGACTCTCCTGCAGAGATTCCAATCCTACTGAATTGGACTTATCCTAGTACAGATGATGGATCACAGGGCACTGCTCCTCCTATGTAAACTGACTGTACCCAGGTTGCATTAAAGTGCTCAGGTTTAGTCCTTTAACATAGCTCACAAAAGCCTTCCACAAGGCTCAAACTAATGTGCTCGCTCCTTTACTTCTCCAATGGTGGAGCTTCCTCATGCTATGAACAACTCTCTGGTCACCTATGTACCTGCTTAAATGAGTGTCAATTTCAAGAAGGATTAATGTGCACATGAAGCACCTATGAAGCAATAGCAAGGGTGGAGCTCTTAGCGAAATGAAATTAGCAAAGGAAGAAACACAGTTTATCCACTCGGATAATTTTCTCTTCTCCAATCAAATCATTAAATACATAGGAAGTATTTTGTAAAATCAATTAACCTTTGAATTTTTATATAATTTTTGTTAAAATTCTCTAAACATAATTACTAATGACTTTAAAATGTTCTTGAGTTTCAAATCTTGATTTTACATATTCCTTTTGGAATTGATGTCAAAAACAGTTTGGATCCTGAACACTACTATCACTCTTTGTCAAGGTACTATTACATCAAGACTAAGGCTTTTACAATGTTCTGAATGTTGGATCTTAGCTCCTTGTTTCTAGCAGTCTCATTTTCATTCTTGTTTTCTTCATATCTCTGATAACCTGGAGTTTACTCCTGACAGGAAATAATGGCAAAACCTCTATTTCCACTATCTTTCCAGAAGGATGTTTGCAGATTGAATCCTAAGGAACAAATATTCTCTCTGAAAAATCCTAAATTAGAAAACCCAATAAACTTTATTTGCAACATTTTTATCCAATATACCTTTTATTCTACATAGAGAGAATACATCAGGATGAGCGGCCTGGGAGCCAGGGTTTCCTGTGCCTGTGGGAGCCACAAGTCCACTCCACATCAGCATCACTCTGAGTATTTAAGAAAATACAGATTCCTTGGCCCTAGAGAAAAGAGAACAAGAACGAGAATTTCTGGAGTACAAACCACAGAATTCATATATCCACAAAGCTTTTGATATGTAATCCCGGTGAGCACCTAGGTTTTTAAATTACTGGCACTGATCATTGAAAATAATACAATTAGGAAGTCACCTACCAGTTGACTCCTCAAGTGAAGAGGAAATGAAATGGAAAATATCAGAATAGTGGGTTGCTCAAATGAATTCACACACGTGGGTAGCAGTATTTTGATAAAGTACCTTTGCAAACATAGAAAATCATAAAATAAATTTCTTGACACCTACTCCAAGTAAGAGACTTTCCTATATATTTGAGTATTTTTGAAATAAAGACATATGTAAATACATTTAGCTCTACTCTTTAAAACCAGAGCATGAACATATAATTAACCCTGAATAACATTTATTTTGCTAATTATAACCAATAAAAAGTCTTAGAATGCTGGCCTTCAAACCTCTCTTCTATTATAGACTTTATTTAAGATAAGAAGGAAAATAGATTTACTTTATTGCATTTATTTATGTTCTTAAAACCTCAGTCCAGTTCATAGTTCACATATTTTTCATTTATATTTTCACCAAATAAAGTTATACCGAAAGCTTTGTGCTATGCCAGAGAACACTGTGGGCATTTCAGGTACAGTGGCCAGGAAAGTAGGATCAGTCTCACACCACCAAGCTTACAGTCTCCAAAAATGATAATAAACAAGAAAATATCATAAAGTAGTGAATGTTATGGGGAGAATGACAAAAAGACCATGTTAGGGCCAGCAACAGCATGGTCTCTTCAGATTGGGGATCAATAGATACTCTTGCAGGCCTGTGTTAGTTACTTTTCTTTCTTGCTGAGACAAAATACCTGACACCCAAAGTTAGAGGGGAAGGGTTTATTTGGCCTACAGTTTGTAGAGGTTTCAGTCCATCATTGGCTGGCTCCAAGGCAGGGATGACAAACAGGCATCACAGAGGAGAAACAACACGGTGTGCACAAGGTAGCCAGGATAACAAGGGACCTCAACAGTGTCTCTCTGCTCCTTTTATCTTATTCAGACTACAGGAATTAGGGCAGTGCCAGTGGAACATCTAGATATAAGCCACAACAAGGACGTAACATTTTTATAGAATCTTAAGAAGAATAAGATGACAAGAAGCCAATCTAGAAAATCTTAGTTGTGAGAGGATCTCAGGCCCAGGGGAAAGGTGTGTTGAAGAGAATGAAAGTGACTGTGAAGAACCAGAGAGCTAGTGCCACTGGAATTTGCAAGACAGAAGTGAGAGAGGGATACAGAACAATGACAAATAAGGACCAAAGAGATTGAATCAAAGTTGAGCTTGTGATGTGATGAGAAGTGCTTGTAGGTTTTAAGAGAGGCAATTATGGGATCAGGTGTAGAGTCTGAAAAAAAAAAAGTCTCTCTGACTGCTTTATGAACAAGGTAAAGTTCAAAAGTGGTCTGTAGGAGAATATTTCTGACTTGTAATTACCCAATAAGGATGATGGCTTGGTCCGGGGAGGACAATGAGGAGGTGAGCAGAGAACTGACTTGTGACATATTTCAGAGGTCAAGTGACAGAGCTGGATAACAGCTTGAATAAGAGTGGAGAAGGAATGAGAAGAATAAAATATAACTCTGCATATAAAGTTATATAAACATATAAATATATAGTTTACCAAGATGATCTGTTGTGTTTATTTCATGTATATAATGTTTATTTATATGAAAATCTACCTTGTATATTGAAAATGTGGTAAGCACTTGGAATTTTATCATGAAAATGTCCTTTTGTTTTCACCAATTCATCATCAAGTAAACCTTATGAAATGTTTAGCAAAAGTAAATTCCTCAAGAACATATCAAAGATAATTAGCATGTAAATATGTCTTTTATATCTCCATGATTTTACAGGGTTTTGGCCAATTAAGTTGGTGGACAATAATGTGCTCATAAATGTTTCTCTACTGAGACTAAAATTTAGTTTTTGTCCCTCTAAAATGGAAAAGACCATTCATTATCTCAATATATTTTTATGTGTGCGTGTATGTGTGAATTTTCAAACTGGCTGTTACTTGGGGACAATGAAGGGACCAAGCTGTAATTTACTCGGTAGGGATCATTTATCTCTGTGAGTAATGAGGCCCTGTGGTCCAAGGTGTGGGTGTGAATATTCCACACCAAACAACGCTAATGATAGCCCATCAGGTGGGACAACAAGGCCAGTTCTGTGCCTCAGCCAGAATGGCACTTCTCTAAAAGGTTAAAATGGATAGGAAGAGAAGAATGTAGCAGCCTTATATTAACCAAAATGCTCTGTGTTAAAATAAGGCTTGGGCAATCTCAATGGATATTTTAAGTGACTCCAAGTGACAATTATTCACAATTGCTTTAACTAAACCAGTTCTACATCACTTAAAATGTGAAGAGATTGTGGCTTCCTTGTCCTTTACATTTCAGCACATACAAAAACATGTTTTAGAAATAATTGTACAAATTGGGACAACAGAAACATGCCTATGTTGAAATCCCTTAATTCTAAACACCTTTTTCTAATATGTTGGTCATGGTACTTTCAAATATGTAGTATGCTAACATGGAAACATATATAGAGAATAATTTTAACATATTTTAGTTGGGTTCTTATAAATACTTTTAAACTTCATGTGATGATAGTTTAAAATCCAAGGGAATAAATAATTTTCTTTGAGATCTACAATGAAATATATAGAGAACACATTTGATGTTGATAGAGTGGACCGGCATTTTTCTGTGGTAAAAGACATGCAAAATTTGGAGTCTAATAAAATAGTATTTTGAGTTCTTGCTCGTATAAGTTCTTGTACATAGCAGGTATAAAAAGGTATGAAAACATTATGAAAGAAGTTGAAAGTCTATGGATGCTGAGTTGCTTAGAGGAAAAAAATGCTATTTTAAAGAACAGGAAAACGATTGCATTTAGGAGAAGAATATATATTACTTTTATTTTTATTTATTTTGTCATTTATAATTTACAACTAAAAATTGTATATATTTATGGGATACAGAATGATGTTCTATGTATTAATATACACTGGAATAATTAAGTTAAACTTGTTAATATGTCTATGATGTAACACTATCTTTTTTGCTGTATAAACATGTAAAACCTACTCTCTTGACAATTTTCAAATATACAACACATTATTACAAACTGAAGGCACAAAGTTATGCAATAGGTATCCAGAACTTATTCTGCTTGTCTAACTGAAACTGTGCACACCCAAAGTTTTCCATAGTCACCAAAAAATAATATTCTGGTGTCTGCTTCTGTGAGTTTACCTTTTTTAGATTTCATATGAAAGAGAGTTCTGCTGGGATGGTTATTACTCCTGAAGGGCATTTCCTGGTTCATAACCTGGAAGTTTCTGTGGGAGAAAAAGGCAACTTAGAGACAAGCAGCTAAAAAGATTGAAAGCTGAGGCACCCCAGCAAGATGAGGTGGGGAAAGCAAGGTGTTATCTACTTTGCCTCATCCCTAAACCTAAATGAGTATGAATGTGGTGTCAAAGGGCCCAGAGTCTAGCTCATAAGAAAGATAAAAGCATCTAAAACTTCTGGATCATCTGTACCCATTGAAAATACACTGAAGATAAAAATGGCCCCGAAAGAAGAGCTCATCTCCCTGCATTTCCTTTCCATTATGGATCATGACCTAGGAATTTTCATGATTTTTTTAGCCCTCTCCTACCTTCAACCATTTCTTTTATAATATTTTGTCTGTCAGTTGTCCTCAGTTTATTGATATTTGGAAATAACTAGTATGATTTGACTAGCTTTCAGCTCAATAAAGAAGAAAGAAATCAATAACTATTTGCTCATTGGGCAGCAGCTTTGTTGAATCAATGAAATAATAGAGTACTTTGGGTTCAGACTTCAAAGAATCTTTGCTTATTTTTATTATATGTTGTATATTACACTGATTTTAATATATTGAGTATAAATGTTAGCCTTTCTTATGAATTATGAAGCAGTAGACTTTATCCAAGTAACAATTATTATTAGTAACAATTATTTTCATAGTATTTTGGCCCATGTTTCTATTTTAATTTCTCATACTAGCTACTCATTACCTTGTGAAGATTTGTCTTATTTCAATTATTTTTATTCTTCATATATCCCAAGTGAAGTATTTGGTTTTTTTCCAACTGAGAGCTGATGACTCCTTCGACCATTCATTTAACTTTTACTCCTGTTACAGGTCAAAGAAGGATAATAATGCCAAGGAAAATAGGATTTGAAGAACACATAGTAAATCAGAGAATACGAGAGACCCACAAACATGTAATTTGAATATATCACTAGTTCATGCAATTTTTTTTTTTTTGGTACCGGGAATCGAACTCGGGTCCTTGCGCTTGCGCAGCAAGCGGCAAAACCACTGAGCTAAATCCCTGGTCCCTAGTTCATGAAATTTAAAGGGCAGTGTTGAAATCTCTTAAGGTAAATAAACGTTTAAATTTTATCGATTATTTCTCAGAGCAGAGTAATTGTTGATGTTGAAAGAAACTGACATCAGAATCACTTCTCTGCAGGAACACCACATTTCTAGAACATCTGTCATCATTTCTTATAGCTGACTTCCACAGTGACAGCTTTAAGAAAAACTGTTTCTTTGCAATGTTCTCTTTAATCTCTGAAAGTAGCTATCTTCAGAGAGGGTTTTACTTTGACTATGTTTCCATCTGGCACATTGTGCAGTAAGAAGTAGAAATTAGAACAGACTGAACTTTAATCGCATGGAAACTTTCTGTGACCCTGAGGAAATTTCTTTTTCATTTGTAATATATTCATCATCTCATCTTTCCACCACTGCCACCTACCCTAATACCATGAGTATTACCAAAAAAGTTCCAGTGATAGGAGTTACATCTTCATAGTTGAACATCAATACTCCTGGCTTTGGACATGGTTTGGGAAAGTGTCATTCTATCTAGAGGTACTTTTGTGTTCATCACTCTAATCCTGGGGTTTTGCACAATGTTTGATCAGTGCACTATATGGATAAAATTTTCCTTAGTGAGTAGTTGAACTAGTTGTAATATTTTGTTCATACATGTATGTATGAACATGATAATCCTCAATATGTCATATATGGATCTATGAAACACTTATAGCATTGAATGACATGGGTCTAGCCAAGGCATAAAATCCACATTTGTCAGAAACTTAGTTTAGATAGGCATTGATTGCAATCTTAATCTGCAGTGAAAGAAAAAAATATATGAATGGATATGTGAATTCCAATTTTTGGTATTCTTGATTCAGATAGTAAAGAAGGATATAAGTAATATTAAACACATTTTTCACTTGAAATATAGTTTTGAAGTTAATTTATTAGATAAAACATAGGTATTTTAAGAGATTTCTAGTCATTTATGATCTACATATATATACCTACATTTATGATTCATCTATTTAGTCTAAAGATTTAATAGAAAGTAGCAATTACTGGACACACAAGACAGACTGAAAGACTCTGGAACAAAACCTAAACAAGGAACATTTTTTAAAAGAAGAATATGTCAGAGCAGAATTATTTTGATTACTGTTTTCAGCTGTTCAATAGTTTTGATTTATAATTTACAATGAAAAATAAATTACTTTTTCATTAATATAATTTTTTGTCTATGAGCAGAGAAAAAAAACAGGTAATAATAGATGTCAGAGGGATACAAAAGAAGTTTATGTCCTTTCCCCTTTTATTTGAGTACTTCAGTATGCCGAGGACTTAGAGAATGAGTAAACAGACAGATATCAGGACGCCAAGTTGCTCTACTGACCTTTAAAAAATATTGGAAAAAATCTCTAGAAATATGTCTGTAGTGCATTCCAGTATTGCTTAAAATAAATAGATCACTTTAAGGATGTCTTTGCATACTTCAAATTTTAAAAACTGCACTAAAATGAGAAACTGAGTGCTGTAGGCTAAAGAAATAGTTGTGGATTTAAGTAAAATAAATTGGTAAATATAATTAAAATCAGAATAACTAAAAGAAACAAAGTACAATCTTTATTTACTTCAATTTTTAGACCATTGTTTTTGTTCTTGGTGTTAAAATTCATGACTGAATTTTCTGGGATAGTTATTTATCTGTTTGTGTGCATATGTCTTCTTTAAAAATGGGAAAAGACACAGGTTTAATAAAATTACAATATGGTAGAATATTTATTAGTATGATCAACATGAACACATAATTTTATACCTGCGATGATTTCAAGCAAAACATCTTTAAATAGTAAGTTATATTGTTAAAATGTTACTTTATGTGTAAAAAACATAATTATTTAATCTTAATTTAAATAATTTAAAGTTGAGTACTCATAAAATAACACTGATAAATATATCATGATGTTATATTTTTTCCATACTATACCATTAACAAGTACCATGAAACCCTGAAGCAAATAAAAATGGAAAAGTTCTCCACAGAAAAACAAGCTCATTACTTTCCAGAACTTAATCTGAATGATAAAGCCATGTAAATAAAAAATATAAATTGCAGCTGTGGCTCATATGCTCATCTAAGTCCTTTCAAAGGAAGTGTAAGGCTAAGACAGGTGAACAGGGAAAAGGAGGAGAGAAAGAAAGCATGTGAGACTTGATGGATGGATACAATGTTTCCACATAGACAGGGATTATTTAGATCAAGAGAAGACCAGGAGACAAAAATGTCCAAGGTAAGGACAAAGTATCTTGCATTTAGACTTTGGTATGACTATAGTGTCAAAAGTGAGGAGGAGTGAGTGAAAATAATATTGATATTACAAATATTACTAATCATACTGGACAACCTTGATGAAGATTTCTGTATATGCCAGGAAATTTTACTCATACATATCATATGTAGTGTTAAATTTGTTCTTCTCAACAAACTTCTATTATGTATTAACTGTGTTTTACCAGAAAATAATGAGTAAAGAATAAATGAAGTTCAGCTAATAATTTGGTATCCTTCTAAATAAACCTATCGTGTTCACTCAAAATTCATTTAGTTTGATCAGAAAAAATGCATAATTAATAATAAATATTGAACAGTCATCTCTTCATGTTAGACATAAAGATTGTGTATAATTTTGCTCTTAAATGCACCATCTTACATTTTTTTCCATGTTTGTATTTGTTTGATGGAAAATATTTAAAAACAGATCCTGGGAGAAAAAGAAAGAATAAAAGTCCTGATACCTGATGTTTGCTGATTTCTGTTTTGCAAACATGTCCACCATGGGTAAATTGAGTTTACAAAAACCCAATGTCACATCACAGATGAGGAAGTTTTGCATACACTTCTCCACACTAGTAGCCTGGCTCCACTCCCTGACTGCCTATGTTTCTTCTCATAAAGAATTCATGTTTCATACTGAAGTACTGTGCTCTTCTGAAATGAGTTTTATATTTTTTAATATTACATACATTTTTAATAGTATTTTCCACCTTGTACAATTATTATTTTTTTGATTATTTGTCACAGTTTCCTATTTCTCTCCTGTGGATAATGGAAAAGAGTATTATTTTTTCTTTCATCACTATATTACAAGTGTGTATTAGTTAGGATTCTCCAAAGAAACAGAATCAATAGAAAATATATATATATAATTATGCAAGGGGATTTATTAGGAAGGTTTACAGGAAGGCACAGGAGAGTGAGAGGATCCAGTAGCTGCTCAACCCAAGAAGATGGAAGCCACAGAAGAAGGAGGATCAAAGATGCAGGATCAATCCAAGGGTCAAGACCTTGAAGCTCACAAGTGCAAGTCTGACTTGGAAGGCTTCAGAAACTGGGTACTTAGAGACAAACATCCAAAGCTGACCACAGCAAAGGGTTGATTTGCTCAGGAAGACTACTGCTTTTTGAAATGGGGGCATTTCCTTCTTTCCCTTTTTTATTCCATCTACATTATAAGCCTATTGGTTGGTGCTGCCTACATGCTAGATGGGTCTCCCCTCTCAATTTCATAGCCTACATGTCACTCATTCATCGACACACCTAAAATTGTGTTTTACTTAATCTAAAAATTCAATAGGTTATAATATACATGAGCAGAAATAAAATTGACTGTATAGGTTGATCATAGTGAGCTTGGCCTATAGTTCTGTTTTTCAGTTGGCTCTTTCTCTGCTTTTGGGGATCAAGGCGATGCTTGCTTCCAGGAATGAATTTGGGAGTATTGCTTCCCTTTCAGTTTCATTGAAGAATTTAAACAGTAGTGGCAACAGTTCCTCTCTAAATGTCTTGTAGAATTCAGCAGTGAAGCCATCAGGCCCAGGGCTTTTCTTAGTTGATAAGTTTTTAATTACGTTTTCAATTTCATTAATTGATATTTTGTTGTTTAGAATTTTTGGGTCTTTGTTCAACTTTGATAATTCATACTTATCTAGGAATCTGTCCATTTCTTCTGTGTTTTCCATCTTATTGG
>NW_004624806.1:7639238-7665589 GCF_000247695.1 Heterocephalus glaber
AGTCTTTGTAAATAGGGAAGGGTGGAGGGCATGAAGGGAGGGCTAGGAATGGGGAAAAAATAAGAACCAAGATGCATTATGTAAAAGTACAATTCCCAATGGGAAATGTAATTGTGTTGTATACCTAAAATGTACCAATAAAAGAATTTAACAACAACAAAAAAACCCCAAAGATGTTGTCTGATATATTTTACTTAACATATGATCTCAAGATGCACCTATGTTCTTGCAAGTGAGACAACTTTATTCTTCGGTATGGCACACTAGTGCTCTATTGTGTATTCTTTCAGGTACACATATCTAAAATAGAAACATATAATGAGTCGTATAAGGTGTTTTTCCCACTGAATGTTCATGTGTATATGTATATATAATAAAAAACTGTTACATTATTGATATATATGAAGAATACCAGTACATCCTGAAAGATTGTTAAAATTAACAAATTTAATTACTTGAAGAAATGTAAATTAAGATCATCAGCTACATTTCAGGAAGTAACACATGGATTAGTTGTTTTAAGAAAAGAGTAATTTTGCTGCTATTCTTTGGTAAGCTCTTACAGTCAAGATGGAGATGTTTCTCTATGGTGTGGTGTATAAAGTGTGCTCCATGATGTGCAGGCAAATATTTATATTTTAATAATGTTTAACATTATTATATGTTCTGATCATGTACATTTGATACTGCTTTAATGTATGTGAATACACTATGTATGTTTTACCTGGCAAAAATTTTGTGATCATTTTTAAGACAAAGTTCACATAAGCAGTGTAAATAATGTTTATTATCATACCTTGAATTCTTCCTAGAAGATGTTTGAATTATGCTAACATCATGGTTGCTACAATAGTAGGGCTCACTGCATCTACAATATACAAAAATACTCTTTGATGGGCACATAGGAAAACACAACTGACTGGTATATACACTAACATTTAATAGAATGCTGAAATAATAAATGAACCAATTAAAATAATAAATAATATTAAAAGTGTGTCACTAAATTACAAAGATTCATTTTCTCCAATATTAAAGAGACTTTAAATGACTACAAAGTTACTATGTATTTGGCTTTCATAGAGAAATGCACCTACTGCACCAGTAAAACACATTTCATGTGCCCCTAGGGTGAACATTCTATGTGACATTCAAGTAATGGGTGAGATAGGCTGTATGAATGTTCACATTTTTCGGAATTATATCTGCTCATTTAACCCTCTAAAATCTATGCTTGAAAAGCAAGCTTGTGTCATCATTTCCTCAGCAAGATAAGTGTATCTGATCATTGAAAACAGAGAATTACAAAAATATTTTAATAACGGTGAATTGTATTATTTTGGCAATCTGAACAACTGATTTTAAGTCTATGTGAAGAGTACACTGGAAAAAATTTAATATTAATAAGAAGTACTTGAAATATTTGGCAGAAAGTCTTCATGTGTTTTTTCCTGAACACACTGGCAGTTGCACTAGTTCAATAAATTATTTTTTCATTATTTTTCAGACATTACTGAATCCTGTTACATACTCAAATGAACAGAACTTAGACATCACCTCATAGGCCTTCTACAAATACAAAAATGGTATAAAATACACTTACATCATTTTGATAAGAACCAATTCACAATATCTAATCCTTTTAGGAGGTGATAAATATACTTTTTCTAATTTATGCATGTATAAATTGAGTCATATTGCTAATTAACATTCAAATAAGGAGTCATCATTTACATGTAGATCTGTTTCATTAAAATATATTGGAAAATTTTTCCTTTATATTCACTTTACTCACTTACTGGGTCTTTTTTTATTCTTCATGTATGATTGTCTGTGATATGTATATGGAGCTGTAGGCAGTGCAAATATTTTGTGGTGTCAATACAGTAATGAAATCTGTACACTAAAGACAGCAGCAAATTATGATAGAAGCCTGAGTAAATATTAACACTGAGGAAACAGTTTATTGTCCTTGAAAAATATCTCTCCAGGCTTTTAATGTGAGAAAGCAGTGAATGTTTAGTTAAGCTTAAAAGGGTCAAGTTTCTGTTATATGGAGCTAAAGCATTCAAATGTCTCTCATAGTGAGTGGTTGCCATGGAAACTCAGGATTGTATGTTCAAAGTATACTGACGTGGATTTATTACTTCTTGAGGATATTCTCAAAATAATGCCTCTTTGCCACCATTTGGAGATTATATCAAACAGCCTATGTAGAAGAACATCCAGGCTCCCTTACTGGGGATAAAAAGTTAGGAAATTTTACAAAGGTTAGGATCTAATCACAACCACTTTATTTATATAATTTTGATTATTCATATATTTTATGAAACAAAGTAATATGTAAGATATTCATGATACAAAAATTATAAGGAACAATTAAAATTAAGTAAGTATGGACTGGAGGTGTACATAAGTGTAGAATATTGCCTAGCATATATAAGTCCTTGGGTTTAGTTCTTAGCACCACAAGTGAACAAACAAACAAACAAACAACTAAAGAAGTAGAAGCAACTGATAAATCACAGCACCCTGGAAGCTAATCAATTTGACCTGATAACATTTAGTTTAAATATCAATTAGGTATACAAATATTAAATTTACAAATTATATATGAATTAGAAAAATAATTGAAAAAAATTTTCCTCACAGTAGCACAGCAACAAAGAGAAGAAAACTTTGAAATGTACATTAAAAATAAACATAAAAGAATGATATCTAAATATACATTTAATAAGTATTTTATGTTCATATAATCAAGGCAATGGTGGTAAAAAAATACTGTCACAGTGGTTAAAGATGTAAAATTGGTTGAACACACAAAAGTTGATAATCTGATGAGACTTTATATAAGGTCTGAGTATGATTTTTACCATGATCCATAATGAGATTGATTATTGACCTATTTAAAAATATATGAGGAAAAACATAAGATGAAGCTAGCTGGGCCAGCACATGCCTGTAATCCCAGCAATCTGGGAGATTGAGACAGGAAGATCACAAGCTCAGGGGTAACAATTTACGGACTTAACCAGGCCCTGCCTCAAAAAAAAAAAAAAATTCAAAAATGGCCCTGGACATAGCTCAGTGCCCAGATTATTGCCCGGAGTTGAATCTCCAGTACCATTGATAAAAAGATGGTTTATAGTAGTAATTTCTACTTCAACAGATAAAATCAGGTTATTAGTTATACAATTAAATTAATAAAAATATAGAGCACAAACAAGGTAAATAAATTTATGTTTGCACAAATGACAGTGTGATCATGAATCCTGATATGTCAACTTCATTGGATTAAAACACACTTACCAGATTAATAAAGCATGCTTTTGGGTGTGTTTGGGTGGATACAGAAGCATGAACTTGGTACTATATATGGTCCCTCACCTGTTCCTCTCTGGCATCCTTCCCCTACTTTCCTTCCCAACCCCTACAAATTAGGCATCTTTGCTCTGCCATGCCTTTCCAACATGATTTTTTTTTGTCTTGGAGTCAGTTGATCTTGTATTGAATACATGGAAACTAAGAGCCAAATTAAACCTGACCCTGTGATTTAAAAGTCTTTGGAAGGTTTTGGGGAGGAATTTGAAAAAGTTTGGAGATGAGGCCTAGAGAAGCTCTATGATGCTATAAACGGAGACTGGTAGGTGATTGTGGTCAGAGCTCAGAAGGCTAGAATGCTATTTGGAATGTGGATAGTAAAGGCAAAACTGAGGAGGTTTTAGTTTCAAACAAAGGATTCATTAGAATTTGGACTAGATATTATGCGTGTTATGCTCTGGCAGAAAATTTATTTACATTTTGCCCATATCCTGATTTTGCAGGAGACTAAAATTAAGAGTGATTGACTAATTAATCTAGCAGAAAAAAAATATAAAGACAGCATTCAAGTTGTAACATGAGTATTCTTGGCTGCTTTTAGCCAGATACTGTATGTAGTGAAAACTGGAGGCAAGAGGCAGAGAAAAACCTTTTGAAAAACTTAAATTTTGTCCAAAGAAATGGACTATGTGTAAAGTTGGTCCAGAGGAGGTGTGGCTGTTAGGATATTAATGCCATGAAAATGAAACCAAGTACTCTGTATAGGGCCAAATGAAGGGCACATTAAGGGTAGCTCAGGAATCAGCAAGATCTCAGTCACTGAAGAGCCAAGCTCTGCTTCAAAGGACCTCTTAGGAAATTTGTTCCCTAACATCCAACTCATGATGCTCAGCCATTCGGGCACCCTGAGACCTCTGCAGCCATGATTTAAGGGGATCTGGCTACAGTCTCTACTAATAGAAGCCCTTGTTATGATCCATATGATGATATTTTTTGCTGGTATGTAGAACACAGGAGTTGTGGGGTCAGGGAAGCTTCCTTATGTATCAAAAGAAGGCCTGGGAGCCAGGGTAAGGAGCTCATGAGAGGGCGGTTCATGAATCAGGGAATGAAGCAAAGGTGCAGTGGAGATTAGCAATTTAGAGATAACAGCGATTTATAGATAACAGCAATGTGGAACTTCTGCTTAGGAAAGCTGTAGGGGTGTGAGCAGAGCCAGCTTAAGAAAGAGGCCATGTGGTGTAGCTCTGTCCAAGACCTCTGGTATTCAAATTTCATTTTTCTATTTCCTGAAGTCCAAATGTGGAGTGAAAGGACATGATTATCTTTCTGTTTCTTGCTTTTTTCAATTGTTTTCCACTCCCATTCCTCCTTTTTGGAATAGGAATGTTTACACTGTTCAACAGTGCCTCGATATCATATAATTTCTTTTTTATTTTTCAATAGAGTTTCACAGGGAAGAGTTTGTCTTGAGTTTCAGAAGTGTCTTGAAAGTGAACTCTTGAAAAATACTGGAATTGTTGACACTATGAGAAGAGATTATATGACATTTCCAGTTGTACATGGGATAATTGTATGATGTTAGGCTTAATTATAATCTTTATTTGGATAGTATGTGTGGATAAAGAAATTGTTTTGGTATGAAGTTGACAAGGGTTGAATTCTGACCACTAATCCTGATATGTCAGCTTCATTGGATTAAAAAAAGCCAAGCAGATTACGAAAGCACACTTCTGAGTGTGTCTGTGTAACTCATGGAGGCATAGATGGACTTGGGTACCATATAAAGTTTCTTGCTCATTTCCCTCTGGCACATTTCTCTGTCTTTGCTTCCCACACACCATGAAGTGAGTAACTTTCCTCTGCATGCTCTTTCACCATGATGTCTCTGTCTTGGACCTGCCCATCATGAACTGAAACTGTAAGACATTAAATTCCTCTTTCTTTAACTGTAAAAGTCAAGTATTGTGTCTCTGTTATAGAAAGATAGTAACTACAGTGAGCATTTTAAAAATCAGAGGGAAATAACAAATCCTAAAGACACTGGAAAGCAAATAGAAAGTTCTACATTTAAAGAACAAATTCTAGTTAAATATATAGGCTGACTTTCAATTGCAATAATAGAAGTCAGAAGACAATAGAATAACATTCTCAGTGCACTGAATGCAGATATATATCGTCTTTTATGAAGATAAAGAATTTTTAGTAAAATGACAACTATTACTAACAGATTCATGGCAATATATAATGTAATTACTTCAGATGAGAGAATATAACTTAGATGAAAGACTGATATTCAACTAGAAATGGTGAACAAAAGTGCCAATAGATATAAGCTAACTAAAAAACCCCACAAAAATATATGTATATAATAACAATAAAATCTAATGACTGTGAATTCAAAATCATATTTTAGTAGTGGGCATGTTTAATGGTCTAATTTTCTACATTAAAAATGTACCTTTTACTATTAGATCAATTAGTAAATAATATTAAATACAGAAGTTCTTTTAAAAATGAATTTTTAAAATTAGTCTATGAAATTGACTATTAGTCAATTTCAGCCTATTGAATTGACATCCAGATTCTATCTTTGCAACAAAAATCAACTGACCTATATTTGGTAGATTCTAGCCTACTTCTTAAAGGATCATAATGACACAGAGAGCAGATGGTTGCTTAAAAACTTTAATAAAATTAGAACACCTGCTGGGCATGGTGCCACATCCCTAACACTCTGGGTGGCTGAGACTGAGCATGGCAAGTTTGAGTCCTGTCTGACCAAATTAGTGATTATCTTAATGACTTTTCTCTTATTGCTGGGATAAAATACCTAACATGCAAAGTTAAAGGAGGAAAGGCTTATTTAGCTTAAAATTCATAGAGATTTCAATCCATAGTTCGCTGGTTCCAACACCAAATCCCACATGGAAAAGGAGCATCTATATCTTTTATTCTGTTCCACTGATCCATACACCCATGTTTTTTGGGGTTTTTTTTTTGCCCATACCATGCTATTTTTATCACTGTAGCTTTGTAGTATAATTTGAAGTCTAGGAATATGATGCCTCCTGTCTTACTCTTGTTTCCCATAATTACTTTGGCTATTCTAGTTCTCTTCTGATTCTGTATGAAATTTAGGATTGCTTTCTCCAGTTCTATAAGTAATATTACTTGTATTTTGATTGAGATTGTATTACATTTATATAATAGCTTTGTAAGTATGGTTATTTTGACTATATTGGTTCTTCCTATCCAGGAATGCTTACTATTTACTGATATCTATTAACCATTCACTATTAACTGATATCCTCTTCACTCTCTTTTTGTAGAGTGCCATAGCTTTCATTGTAGAAGTCTTTCACTTCTTTGGTTAGGTTAATTCCTATGTATTTTCTTTTTCTGTTTTCCTTTTTTGTTTTGGTCATACTTTGCTGTTTCATGTGCAATGATGTGCAGAAAAGTTATCATAAAGGAATTTTAAGATAGAAAGGGTTTATCAAGGCCTATTTCAAATCCTTTAAACAGACTTTGAAGATTATCCTTCAAAATATACAAATACCATAACTTCTAAGGCATATTATATTGAAACTTTGTTTTTTGCAATAGTAGGCTGAGGGATCTACACTGGAGCCAGAAAATGATGCTCAAGGTGAAGATCAGAGCTCTCCTGATAAGAGCAGCAGCCATTCCCAGTGACAGTAAGAACTCAAGTTCCTCAGATGACAAGAACAGCCAAGTTTGCATCAGGAAAATGAGCCATGGCAAGCTTCTCCAAGAAAATCAACAGTCAACAGTCTTCCATTGGCAACAATCCTCAGGTGGGTTTTTCATGCCCACACCACGCTGAATCAGTTCATATGGGCATTCCATTTTACCATTAGTTAATCCACCACACTATTGAACAATGTCTCCCCATCTGTTCCTCATCATACTCTCCCTAGCTTTTGGTAACCACCATTCTACTCTCAACTTCTTTGAGATCAACTTTTTAATATTCCCTATATGGGTGACAATATGTGGTACTTGTATTTTTGTGCCTGCTTTATTTCATTTAGCACAATATCTTAAAAGTTAAATTATATAGCATTAATTCCTAAACATATAATAAAATCTTATCTCATTAATTCGGATACCACTCTTCCTTTCTTTTTAACATATAATTACAGTTTTACTTCCCCCAAAACCCCATCACCACCAGCAATAATAAAAAATGACAATCTAATGTCATAGAGCAAAAAATTATATTTTCCTATAGAAGAATAAGTATATAATGGTCACATGCATTGTTGTTTCTCATTCCTTGCCAAAAGATTAGCTTGAATTTAACTTTTAGACATCAAATTTTTATATTTTTAGTCATTCATAACTATAAAGATAGTCATATGTTTTTTTATATGCTAACAAAACAGATTTGGTTAACCTTATAAAATAACTCAACTTAAAGACTCGGGAGTAATACTGCTTACAAAAATAATAAAGATATATACATCATCTTATTGAATTTAAGAGATTAAGTGCATTTCTTCTATTTGCATTAAGTCAAGCTCCTGAAAATAACTTTGATAATTATTTGTTAATAGTCACTTTGATAGCTTTTGATCCTTACTGCTCCATTAGCCTATGTTGGAGCTAAATATATTGATAATCTCACATTTTAAAATGCAGGTGTAAAATTTCCTCATTTCCCTAAGAATATACCTTTCTTCTACATATAGAATCATCACATATATGCTTTCAAAGAAGAACTTGATAATAAAAATTAATGAAAAGTCCTTAATGTCTAATTATGTTCATTTAGGACTCAAATGCATTATACTCCTTAATGTACTATATTGCAATTCTCTATAACTTAACTCTTACTCTCCTTTAGAACATATAGAATGCAAGGACAAGACTGTATCTTATTTTATTTTTGTTTTATCAGAGTGATGGCACATAGTAGGCACTCAAAATATTCCCTGAATTAAATAATGAATAAATTGATTCATTAGGATGTCTTTCATTTGGAGAAGAGCATGTGCAAATGATTATCTAGTCAGGGGCAACTCTTTCAAGGAAACAAAGATTAGACAGCAAACCATGACCATGAGAGGGAAAATAAAGTGATGAAAATAAATTTCATCAATGTAATTGTTGTACATCAATTGTCAAAGTAATCATTTTTCATTATAAGCATTGAGTAAAAGTCACTAAATCATTGAAATGCCATTTTATTGATTAAGCTGTCTTCTATCCTCCCCAGAACAAACATCCATTGGGTATTGATTAAAGCCACTGTGCATGACACAAGTTCTAGTAGCATAGCCCTGCCCTGATGGTTTTGCTAATGGAGTAAACATACCTATGTCTTCATGAACAAGCAATGAAAGCTACAAAAATAGAATTGTAGCTTATTTAGTGACTAAATCTAGAAGTTTAGTATTTCTGAAAAATGAATTTTATAGAAAGCAACAAATTATGGAGCCATTCAATGACGGGTGATTTGAGGAAATCTTAAAGCTCTTAATGATTGCAAAGTACTGAAGTTGGATACTGATAGTGCATTGAGAGGCTAAGTAAAAGTGGTGCTTTAAAAAGAATACTGAGTTTTGTGCAACTTTTGAGACAAACTATTTGTAAGACCCTAGTAGCCTCAAGGCTTAATAGAAAACTAATATACTCAGCTGATTTCATTTCTAGACTCCGATCATGGAATAAAATGCTTTTCTACCCACCTTTCCCCCTTCTGAAGTTTTGCCATTATTTTATTGACTTCATTCAACTATCCCACTTAGCCCTGTATGCTTACTCTACTATGTAATCTAAAAAATTACCTAAAATAAATTGAATAAACTCTGGCAAATAGTCGTTCTGACTCATACTCTTGCCTTTTTATAATTTTCTATATCATAGGTCTGGGGTATGAATGATAAATGTTAATTTAACATCCTTTTAATTTCTAATTGACACTTGTAGAGAATTAGTTTAGCTTTATTATTATTATTATTATTATTATTATTATTATTTGGTACCAGGGATCAAACTCAGGACCTTGTGCCTGCAAGGCAGGTGTGGCACCAACACATCCCTGGCCCTAGTTTAGCTTTTTACATGGTTAAGTTTTCAGATGGACTTTTGTAAGTATTTTACTATTTTCAGAAGCATAGTTTCTCCATTTGTTCTTTTTCTCCAATAGAAATCTGGACAAGTTTTAGTACAAAGAGATAAGTATGTTTCTTAGCTCAGTGATGAGGAAGATCATATGAGGTAGTGGTTATATCATTAGAAAAGAGAATTTTCCCTCGAATATGAATAGAATCATAACAAATATTTGTATTTTGATATCGTTGAACATATAAAACTACTCAGTAGAAATGAGTCCAAAACTTACTTACTTTCTTTCTTTCTTTTTTCTTTCTCTCTCTCCTTCCTTCCTTCCTCCCTCCCTCCTTCCCTTCTTTCTTTCTTTACTTCTTTCTTTCTCTCTTTCTTTCTTTTCTTTTTTTCTTTCCTTTCAATGAAGTTTATTGGTACATTTTAGGTATAAAATACTTTTACATACATCATTGGGATCTTGTACCATTACATGAGTATCTTGGTTCTTATTTTTTTTCCTCTTCCCTTGCCCTCCATTCACCCCTTCCACCCTTCCCTATTTGCAAAGGCTTTGTTTCCATTTTTTTTCCTTTTCTCATATTTTTTCTTTTCCCTTCTTTCCTTTCCCCTATACCTCCCACTTACCCTGCTCCTTTAGACCTTTTCTTCCTATTACATAATATCAATTATACATTTTTAAAATTACAATATCAAGATCTAGGAGATATTACCACAGATTTTACAGAATTGAAAAGGATATAGAAAGCATATTACAAAAATCTTTTTTGAAATAAATTTGACAACTTCTAAGAAGTACCTTGGAGGACAAATTAATGAAACTGACTCTTGAGGAAATATAAAATTTGAATAGCACTTATTAAAGAAAATAAATTGCTAGCTTGAAAACCTACCTATATGACAACAACAGGCTCATATACATTTTAACTGATAAATTATATCAAACATTTAAAGCAGAAAAAAGAAGGAACACTTCTCCCCTCATTTATTTATTAATATTAGTTTTCTAGTTCTATTTTATTCCCTCACTTATGGTTGATTTTACAAACCATCTGCCTATTTTTTCTTTTTCTTTTTTTTTTTTTTTTTGTTCTGGGGATCGAACTTGGGGCCTTGCACTTGCGCAGCAGGTGGTGAAACCACTGAGCTAAATCCCCAGCCCTGCCTATTTTATCTTTTGAATACTTTTCCCTCATCAGATGTTTTTAAATTTATTGCACTTATTGTTGATGGACCTAAAGATCAAACACAAGTCATTTTTTATATTTAAATCATTGATAGAGTTTGTGGCCATTTGAAATTTAGATAAATAGGTATCAAGGAACTACTGAATTATTATGTACAAAAATCGATACGTTACAAATGTATACCGAGAGTAAAGTTTCATGCTGTGGGTTGAAAACACAGATTATAGGAAATTATCATAGACACATGTACTCATTGGGTAGAAGAAAACATTAGCAAAGAAACTGTGTAGTAATCAAGCATGTCTTTTACACCCTTAACGAGTCTGTCTGGAGATAAACTGAACAAGTAGGGAGCCCATGTTTTGTATATGGGCACAATTATGAAACCTTTCTACTGTGTGAAATCAGAGAGAATATAGTTAGGAGAGATTCCAGAGTGCCTCGGAAGAGTGTTTCAACTGCACTCGCTCCAGCAACACCAAAATGAATCAGAGAATGAAGCAATGCACACAAACTAAGGCAAGGTCATGAACAAAGGCTTTAAGTTAGGGAAGCTCTTTGCACACTCCAGGCCAGACAGACAGTACTTCCTTCCATTTGGTACTTGCTGCACAGAGTACAGTGGGGCAGGGGAGGAGTGGTTGAGTTTATGTCCTGGATACAATTATTCCAGATATTAGTACAAAGTTCATTCTGAGGGCAATGAGGATTCTGTAGTAGTTTAGAGCTAGGGTGTTAATATTGTAATGTTAGCAGAAGAGTTGTACTAGCAGGTGAATATGGAATCTTTATGCAGGATGAAGTAATGTGGTTGAAAAACATAAAGGAAGAGATTGAGAGTAGTGATATTAGAACAAAGTGTCACTACATTTTTGTGAATCAGTAGGATATGGCAACTAGTTAAGTGCAAGTGGTAAGGAAAAAAAGCATAAAATGATTCTAAAATTTGGCCTTGCATAAATCTAACAACTTAATATTCAGACCAGATATGGGTCATGTGATCTGGTGTGCTTTTTCTGATGTGTAGGAAAAAAACTGCACATGATAGGCTCTGATCAACCACCGAGGAGTTATAAACAAGAAGATGATCTTTAAAGTGAGCCTCCTAAATGCAGGGAGCTCAAGCAAAGCCAGTGTCACAGGGTCACATGAGAAGGCCAGCAGAAGGGATGCATCTGTTCACCAACAAGAAAAGGTAACGCCTACCATCTCCAGGTGTGACAGAAGACAGGCTGAGGAAGAAGAGCTGGAGAGTTTGTGAAAGTAAATTCTGCAGGATCTGGTGAGTTGTTTATTGTGAGTTGTGAAGAAACTGAAGGGACTAGAGAATGTCATTCAATGTCTCCAGTTGTATTCGTCCATGTGGGGTTAGTTTGATCTTCCAAGGATGATTCTAAATACATTTCAGGGAGAGATGTAAGGTAAAGACCACCTGTAATGCATACAGGTGGAGTGCACAAAGAACTGCAGATCAGTGGAGAAACCTGAGACTGTAGAAAAAGGGAAGCAGAAAGCAGAGATACCTCCTGTGATTGCTCAGTAGAAGATGTTTGGGTAGACATCAAAGGGCTATTGAGCTTGTTTTACCCAAGAGCAAACTTCTACAGAAGGGTGTTGCTTTTCCCATGAGAGAATGAACTACCACAGTTGAAAAATCACAGAAGGAGTGACATAATCAATTGTTCAGCTGTTGTAAGTTAGAATAAGGGAAAGACAAACAGTCAGTAGGCTGGTTGGGTACTGTGACGTGTTCAGTGGTATTTTCCTCTCAATGTGAGATTGTCCACTGGCAACATCAAAGAGACTTGCCTCTGAACAGGAAACTTCAAACCACTGAATATGAAATGATTACTTAAACGTCTTAGTACTCCCTTTACAGACACCAATACAAGACAGGTATACCTTAATTGTTAATTGATTAAGAACAGAATGGAGCTTGAAGAAAGGATTTGGGGGAATGTTATAACAAAAGCTGATAAATTCAGATGATGGAGATTAAAAAAAATCTTGATAAATGTTTGGGGACAGAAAGTAAGCAGGACCTGAAGAGAACAAGATCCCCAAACAGAGATAACATCAAAGATTCTGACACATGGAAGGAAACAGATACATAAGGAAATGACTACAGGAACTCAGTCATGTGGGGAAACTTCAGACCAATAGATATAGATTCACGCCAAATATATCCAGTTCTGTGAGGAGTAGCTTTGCAATTGTGGTAGTTCATCCAATTACATGATTTGTCTATGAATCACATAGACAAATTTCCTGTCCTAATTCTCACCTAAAAGTCGAATAACAATGATTTTATTACTGACTCTGCAGTAACAACAAAGTGAATTAATCATTTAAAGCAATATAATGTAAGTACTATAAGAATACTTCAAATTTGTATAAGCATCCATTCAAACATTAAAAGTATTTGCTTCTGGGTAGAATTCATGTCCTTGAATAATCTTTCTCTTAAAATTTTAAAATGCCATTCCAGCAGTTGTAGGGCTCATTGCTTCCCCTTCTCACATTGAGATAACTGATGGTTTCTTGGATACTAGTTGTCAGGGTAAATAATTTTAACATGTATTCAATGAACAGCTCCACAAGAGAATCAATATATCTGCCATGTGTAAACCAATTCTTCTTTTGATTGGGAATTGAAGCTGCAGATTTAATTGACTTTCCAAAAACAAGTCAAGGAAACAAATTTGAATCTTATCTAAACATGAGAGAGAATTAAACATAATTCCATATTGAAATGGTTCCAGAGTGATACAAACTATTTTGGTGCCAGTATAACTATGAGAACTCTTTATTACCCAAAGTTATTGTCATGAATTTCTAAAATAGTAAGCAATTCATTACTTTTGGGGGTAGATTTGTCCTGTTAAACATGCTATAAATGGAAACTGTTGATTTTCAATTTGTGTAGTCAAGAGAATATATTATATGCCACTGCTAATAGGACAGATGATTACACTTGCCTAAACAGCAATTCCATTCTTAAAGAACAGTGATAAATGTTCTTTCTTTCTTTTTTTTTTTTTTGGTACCGGGGATTGAACTCAGGACCTTGCACTTGCGAGGTAGGCATGGGCGCCACTAAGGCAAATCCCTAGCTCGATAAATGTTCTTTCTTTAGAATGAGAATAGGACATTGCTCAACTACAAACCATTCAACATAGTATTACTAATTATGTATAGAATCATATGATTTAATGACAGTCTTGTAAGGAGCATTGTGATTTCATAAAATATTGACAATACATTTTATCCATATTTCTAGACATTAGCGTCTGTCACACTATAAACATGAAGTATAAAAATATTTATCAGTCATTTTCAATAGTAAAAATGTCATCTTAATGAATGGGAAATGTTCTTTCAAAGGAGAAAAAATGTATAATTAAATTGAGTTTATAACAAGTGGAAAATTTCTAAAAATACTTTGTGTGTGAAAAGTAGGTTGAAATTCTTCAAAGAGGAAAATTAATTAGTGAACAGTGAGAAGTTAATAGCTGTTCTATGGAATTAGATGCTTCTTATTCTTGAATTCCTGTGCGAATTTGACTTTTTCTTGTACCACACACTAATTTATCCCTCATGCCCCAGGAATTTACTCTTATTGTGTTTTTTTAAAGAACATTTGTTTTGAGTAGCTTATGACACCAGTTTCAGAGAGATTGAAATTAAAATTACTGGGTGATTTACTTAAAATCCTAGACTTTAGTTTTCATGTTTGAGAATTGGACAAAATGAAACTTTAAGTTTTCATTGTCGTAAATAATAGTTTAGACAAAATTCAATAAATTAATTTCAATGGAAGTTAATTTACCACAATGTATCTTATCTCTATCTTTATATCAGTTATCAATAATGTCAAGAAAAATACTTATTACATATAGCAGGTTTATCAATCCTTGCCTAGAGGAATCTATAAATAAATAACAAGAGAAGTTGTGAACTATGTCATTTATATGGGATGAATTAGAATATAAATATATGAAACTTTAAAAATATGGTATAGATATATTTTTTCTTTAAGAATTATTAATAGGATGGTATAGTTTTATATTAGACTGTGAATAAGAGAAAACAAAACTAACACAGAAATGGCATGGATAAAATAGAAGTTTATTTCTCCTCCACACAGATTTGCAGATTTAGGGAATGTTCAGTTGGTACAGCCTTGAAGAAAGTCAGATTAATCTCTCTGCAGGTTCCATTCCCAAAGTTACCTCATCGGCCATGATGGTTACTGTAGATCCAGTCATCACATCTGCACAATAACCAGCAGAGAAAAAGAAAAGAGAACAGAAAGGCACATGTCCTCACTAAACATACTACTGTTGAAATCTAACTGGCCAGAATTTAGCTACATGTTGTCACTTAACCTAAAGGAAAATTGGAAAATATTATCTTCCTTTCAGATTCCACAGTTGCAAATTAAAACCAGAGTTATATTACCAACTGAGGTGAACAATTTATTAGAAGATCTGAAGTAGTCACTGTAACATATGTATTACTGGGTTACACTAAAAGTGTAAGTTTTTTCAATTAAATACGAAGTGTCAAATGTTGTGAATATCTATTTGTGTAGAAAAAGAAAATGATGCTCAAAAGCCTTTCCAGTTTCCAAGTGCCCTTGATAATGGAATGCAAATTTAGTGTTGGATCCAGATGTTTATACTTATGAAGAATATACTGCCCATATCCTAGTCTAGATTCCTACTCTGCTATCTGAATAAGCCTGTTTAAAATAAACACTTTCCCCTACTGGAGAGATCAGAAATGTCCTGGGGGAATACCTTAGACCAGCTTCTACTGTGTGCGCATCCCTGATTCACTCCTTTGAATAAAAGCAGTGGCATATTCTGTTAGACACTGCCAAGACAGGACTCCCCTTTGCTACTTCAACAAAGGCACTTACCACTAGTTGAATGTCTTAAGACCACAGACATTTATTCTTTCACATGTCTGGATGCCAGAACTCCAAAGTCAGGGTATTAGCAAGGCCATGCTTGCTCTGCAGACTCTGGGGCAGAATCTACTCTATGCCTTTTTTTTTTTCTTCCAGTGTTGGCAGTCTCCTTGGCATGGCTTGGCTCACAGATACATTACTCCAGTCCCTGACTGCACTGTCACATGGTTCTTCCCTTACGTGCCTTCCCACTCCCTTCCCTCTGTCTCTTCTCTGCCCTTAACCTCTCACCCAAACTTGGTAAGTTAACTGCAAAGACCCTCATTTTCAAATAAGGTAGCATTCACACAACTTCCACATATGATTTTGGAGACAAAATTCCAAACATAACAGGTACTAGGATTTAAAGCTTCACCAGAATCCTGTAAATTCAAGTGGAAAGAGAGAACGAAATTAAAATATAGGTAATCTACCCAAAAGAAGGAGTGAAGCATAGTAGTCAAAGACTAGATCTCCTTAATCTTCACTGAACATCTTAGAGAAGCATGGGCCACTCCAGGACTGGGTTAGATTCTGTTTGTTCTTTTGTTACCTTTGCAAGACCTGAACATCTCTCACACTCCCTGTGCCTCAGTTTCCTCAATTACAAAAAAGAACCAGTAGTTCCCACCTCCTGTGTTCTGAGTGAAGAGTAAAAGACTTAGTGCTTTCAAATGTGCTAGCATAAGTTACTGATACTCTTCATTCACATATGTAAGTTTTATTACTATTACTACAGCATTTGAATGCCAACGTTTGGATTCTCCTATATATATGCACTGGCTTACTTATTCTTACATGCAGATGATTTCAAAAATTATTCCATTTATTTATGAGAAAAAATGTGAATATTTTCACATTTCTGAATAGATTTTCTTGGCAAAGAAAACTAAAGCTGGGTTAAAGGGCAAGCCTGGCACTTTATAGAGATCTGACCTTGAACCATTTGCTCAAAAGCCAAAGGCTTACCTTGGAAAGGATGACCTGGCAGTTTCCCCATTCTCTTCTGGAGAAAGTCAGTTTGTATTGCAAAAGGAAATGTGATAGTTAACCTTAATTGTCAACTTGAGAGTCTTGAGAGATGTCCAGGGAATAAGTAAAACATACTTCTTAGTATATCTAGGTTGATCATAGACATGTGACCTTGGTCTTTATATCTGGACCCTGTACCTTTCATTCTGAAGTTCTTCCCCTCTACTCTGCTTCCCAGATAGCAGGAAGTGAACAACTTTGATCCACCATGTGTGTCAGTCATAAAGTTTTTGCCTTGAAGCCAGGTGACCATAGACTGAAATTTCTGAAACCATGAGCCAAATAATTTCTTCCTCTTATACTTTGTGTTTGTCAGATATTTTGTCCCTGGCAGGAAAAGCTGGCCAAGATAGAAAAAGACACTTGTACCAGGAACAAGTGCTTACATTCTGAGTTTGGGGAAAAGGTTTTCAGCTCTCAGAAGGGGAAGGAAGAGGTTTGTAAACCACCATAGACAAAATTTCAGATTCCCAATTTGATTCTTCTCTCGTTAAATAGCCCACAAATGGAGGATATCTGCCTGTCATCGCAATAGCACCAAAGGATAGAAACAA
The DNA here is from genome assembly GCF_000247695.1 of Heterocephalus glaber. Next base: position 7,656,383 of record NW_004624806.1, read on the forward strand.
GGACAATGGATGCCATTACTACCATGAACCTTAACTGCCTGCTTGACCCATATGCTCTGTGTGCGCATTGAGGATAGTATCAATCCACATTATAAACTCATCGTTACTATAACAACCTCTTATCCACACAATAAAAATAATGTACACTTTCTCACGTATTGGATAAAATGTGTATCCCAAATTATTTGCTCTTCTCGGCACCTAGGGCTTTGCTTAAAGTAGGTGTGTTTCTTTCTATCAGGTCCAAATGTACTTATTCAAGATCCAGAAGCTTGTGGGTAAATAATGAAATTAATCTCCCTAAATAACTTTTCTTCAAAGGTCAAGGTAAAAAGTCAGATATTGTATAACAAACCTCCACTTAGAAAAGAGAACAGCAAAGAATCTTTCTAATAGACATCATTTCAAGGAGCAAATGGAAATGTCCTCACTCTTGGCAGCAGAAAGAATTACATTATGAGACAATCCAGTTATTTTGAACTCTTTTCCTGGAAGGATCCTTAACACCTCGCATGGAGGCCTGAGAGAGCACTCTGGGACCTGCCTCTGACTTAGCAGGTCCTGTTTTCATAGACTGCCCTTCGTTGGATTGGAAGGTTTCCTTAAAGGTAAACCACTGACAATACTTGGCTTCTCCTAAAAAATCATGTTCTCTGATACTCGACCGCTATTAGTGGGTTGGCTTCTGCAGAGGCTGGGGATTCATACTGAAAATCAGAATTTTAAAAATTTTAATTAGTTCTTATTGGGACATGTTTATGATACATGATATTTACATTTGTTTTGGTGAGTAGGTAGACATGTATGTATCTTGACCATTTTCATTTCCTTTTCCCTCCCTACCCTGCCTTTTTTTGGTCTCCTTTTCCATGTCTAAAAACTTTTCTCCCTGTTTCCTACAATCTCTCCTTTATTTTACTATTAATTTATTTATATTTTAGTTTTCTCATTTAATAGAAATCATGTGATACAGAACTTTCTGTGTCTGAGTTATTTCACTTAAAATTGGGGACTCAGGAGCTATCCATTGTCTTCTAAAAGACATGAGTTCATGTTTCTTTATGGCTGAATAGAATTCCACTATGTATATATACATTTTCTTTCTCCATTTGACTACTGGTGGGCATCTAGACTGTTTCTTATTTTTATTTGAAATCTACAATTATAATTTCTCTGTAGTGCCCAAATTCTCCATCTTCTACCAATCTTGCTGGGCCACAGATTGATGCATTCTATATCAGCCCCAGGTTAGAGAGAGAAGGAAGAATTTTTTTAATTAACTTTATTTGTACATTTAAAGTATATAATGACATTCATCATTGGAAATTTGCACCATTACATAGTCCATTTGGTTCTTACTTTTTCCCAATTCCCCTGCCCTCCCTTCAACCCCTCCACCCCTCCCTATATACAAAGATTTTGTTTCCATTTTTTCCTTTTCTCATATTAATTCCATTCCCTTCTTTCCTTTTCCCTACCCCTCCCACTTCCCCTTACCCTTTGCCCCTTTTCTTCCTATTTCACATTACCTATTATACATTCAGTCCTTATTTACACTTTCAGTTTTTCACACTAGAGAAACTATTCGGTATTTACACACGTGTGTCCTATTTATTTCACTTGAGTGTCCCCTCAATGTGCATCCATTTACCTATAAATGTCTCTAGTTTCTAATTCTTTATAGCTGAGTAATACTCCATTTTATTAAAAAAAAAAAAACCATTCATTTTATCCAGTCTCCAGTTGACAAGCAATTGGGCTGCATCTAAGCTTTAGCTATCACAAATTGTAGTGCTATGAACATGGGTGCACATATATCACTGTGATATGATCCTTTTAATTCTTTGTGGAAGATACCCAGTAGTGGAATAGATAGGTCAAATGGGACTTCCAGTCCTAGTTCTTTCAGGTATCTGCATACTGATTTCTACATTGGTTGCATCAGTCTACATTCCCACCAGCAGTGGAGCAGGGTTCCTCTTTCCCCACAGCCCTGCCAGCATTTGTTATTGGTTGATTTCATGATAGCAGCCATTCTTTCTGAGGTGAGGTGGAATCTCAGTGTTGTTTTCATTTGCATCTCTTGAATGACTAGGGATGTTGAACATTTTTTCATGTATTTATTTGCTATTTCTACTTCTTTGTCTGAGAAATGTCTATTCATTTCAGAGGCCCATTTTTGAATGGGGTCTTTAAATTTGGGAGGTCTGATTTTTTAAAGTTTTTTATATATTATAGATAGTAGACCTTTGTCTGAGGGACAGCTGGTGAAAATTTCTTCTTACATTGCAGGTTGTCTCTTCACACTGTTGGTGGTTTCTCTTGCAGTGCAGAAGCTTTTTAGTAAGAAGAGATCCCACTTGTTGATTGTTTGTGCTAGTCCCCAGGCAACTGAAGTTATGTTCATAAAATATTTTCCTACACCAATGACTTCAAGAGATCTACCTAACCTCTGTTCCAGCTGGTTCAGTCTTTCTGTTTTTGTTTTTGTTTTTTGTACCGGGGATCGAACTCTGGACTTTGCACTTGCAAGACAGTCAGAGAAACCACTGAACTAAATCCACAGCCCTCTGTTTTAATATTTAGATCTTTAATCCATATTGATTTTAGGTTAGTGCATGGTGAAAGATAAAGGTCTAGTTTTAATCTCTGGCAAGTTGAAACCCAATTTTTCCAGCACCATTTATTAAAGAGGCTATCTTTCCTCCAGTGAGGGTGTTTGGCTCCTTTGTCGAAGATGAGGTGGCTGAGTGTGTCTAGAGCTGTTTCTGCATCTTCTAATCTGTTCCACTGTTCCAAAGGTCTTTTTTTTTTTGCGCATACCATGCTGTTTTTATCACAGTGGCTTTGTAGTATAGTTTCAAGTTGGGGATTGTGATACCCCGTACCTTGTCTTTATTGCCTAGTATTGCTTTGGTTATTCTTGGTCTATTCTTGTTCCAAATGAATTTTTGGATTGTATTCTCAAGGTCTGTGAACTATGCTGCTGGGATTTCAATTGGGATTGCATTGAATCTATATAGCAGTTTTGGAAGTATGGCCATTTCATTATGTTGATTCTTCCTACCTAGGAGCAAGGGATGTCTTTCCATTGTCTGATATCCTCTTCCGTTTCTTTCTTGAGAGTGCCATAGTTTTCAGAGTAGAGGTCTTTGATTTCTTTTGTTACATTCATTCCTATTTATTTCTATTTTTTTTTTGATGCTATTGTGAAAAGAATTGATTCCCTCATTTCTCTCTGAGTGAGTCTGTTTTTGGTGTACAGAAAAGGTATTGATTTTTCTGTGTTGACCTTGTATCCAGCTACTTTACTGACTATGGTTATTAAGTCTAGAAGACTTTTGATGGCGTTCTTAGGGTCTTCTATATAGAGTATCAGGTCATCTGCAGATAATTACAATTTGACTTGTTTCCTATCTTTATACATTTTATTTCTTTCTCTTGTCTCATTGCTGTGGCTAATGTTTCCAAAACTGTATTGAACAGGAGTGGTGATAGTGGACATCCTTGTTTTATTCCTGATTTTAGTGTGAAGGATTTTAGTTTTTGACCATTTAGTATGCTATTGACTATTGGTTTTTCATAGATGGCTTTTATCAGATTGAGGCAGAGTCCATCTATTTCAATTTTTTGAGAGTTTTTATCATAAATGCATGTTAGATTTTGTCAAATGCTTTTTCTGCATCTATTGAGATGATCATATGGTTTTGTCCTTGGCTCTATTAATATAATGTATTACATTTATTTATTTCCATATGTTGAGCCATCCCTACATTGTTAGGATGTATCCCACTTGGTCAGGGTGTTTGATCTTCTTGATGATTTTCTATAATCTATTTGCCAGGATTTTATTAAGAAATTTTGAAACTATGTTCATTAGTGAGATTGGCCTGTAGTTTCCTTTTTCAGTTGGATATTTCTCTGCTTTGGGGATCAAGCTGAAGCTTACCTCTAGGAATGAATTCAGGAGTATTGCTTCCCTTTCAATTTAACTGAAGTGTTTAAACAGTAGTGGCAGTAATTTTTCTCTAAATGTCTTCTAGAATTCAGCAGTGAAGCCATCAGGATCCAGGCTTTTTTTAGTTGGTAAATTTTTAATTACATTTTCAATTTCATTGATTGATATTGGGTTGTTTAGAATTTTTAGGTAATCTTTTTTCAAATTTGGTAATTCACACATATCTAGGAATCTGTCCATTTCTTCTGTATTTTCCATCTTATTGGTGTATAGATTCTCAAAGTAGGTATTGATGATCCTCTGGATTTCTGCTGGGTTTGTTGTGATTTCACTGTTTTCATCACTAACTGCATGGATTTGGGCCTTCTCTTTCCTTTTTCTGATGAGGTTGGCTAAGGGTTTGTCAATTTCGTTTATTCTTTCAAAGAACCAACTCTTGGCTTCATTGATTTTTTGTATTGTTCTCTTAATTTCCATTGCTTTGATTTCTGCACTGATCTTTATAATTTTGTCCCTTTTTTGAGCTTTGGGTTTGTCCTACCCTTCTTTTTGTAGAAACTTGAGGTTCTGCATCAAGTTGTGTAATCGTGCTCTCTGTTTTCCTAATGTAAATATTCACTGTTAAGAATTTCCCTTGTGAGACTGCATTCATTGTGTCCCATAGATTATGGTATGTTGTATTGTCATTGTCATTTAAGTGTAGGAACTCTCTGATTTCTTCTTTAATTTCCTCTGTGACATATTGGTTGTTTAGGAGTATGTTGTTTAATTTCCATATGTTTATGAATGTCTTGTGGTTTACTTTGTTATTGATCTCCAACTTCATTGCACTATGATCTGAAAATACACAGGGAATAACTTGAATTCCTTTGCATTTACTTAAACATGTTCTATAAACAAGCATGTAATCTATTTTGGAGAATAACTCATGTGCAGTTGAAAAGAATGTGTATTGTGATTCTGTGGGGTGGAACACTTTGTAAACATCTGTTAAATTCATTTGTTCAGGAGCTTGATTGAGTTCTAGTATTGCTTATTTTTTGTCTAGTTGTTCTATCTATTTGTGACAGTGGGGTATTGAGGTCCCCCACTACTGTTGTGTTAGTGCTTATATGATTTTTCGTGTCCATTGTTGTTTGTTTTACACAGCTGAGCACACTAGGTTTTGATGTATATATATTAATCGTTTTCATCCCTTCCTCTTGGATTGTTCCCTTTACAAGGATGTAGTGTCCTTCTTTGTCTCTCTTAATCAGTGTTGGTTTGAAATCCACTTGATCTGAAAAGAGGATAGCTACTCCTGCTTTTTTGGGGTGCCTGTCACATGGAGTATTGTTTTCCACCCTTTATCTTTCAGTCTGTGAATTTCTCTTTGAATTAAGTGTGTTTCTTTTATGCAGCATATTATTGGATCTTGCTTCTTGACTCATTTTGCCGATCTATATCTTTTGATTGGTGAATTGAGACCATTAACATTGATGGTTATAACTGGTACATATTGACTTATCATTGCTGTGACATTTTCTTTTTGTTGGTTTTTCCCCATTTTCATTTAATTTCTCACTGTGCCCATGGATTCATTCTGCTGGGCTTCTGGGGTTGTGATCCTCATTGTCTTTTCCGAGGATATTGTCCAAAAGTTTTTGGAGTGCTGGTTTGGTATTCATGAAGTTCCTAAGGTGCTCTTTGTCATGAAAGTGTCTTATTTCTCCATCAGTTTTGAAAGATAGTTTTGTAGGGTACATCAGTCTGGGTTGGAGTCTGTTTTCCTTTAGGGCTTGAAATATGTCACTCCAAGTGCTTTTTGCCTTGAGCATTTGCACTGAGAAGTCTGGTGTGATTCTGGTGAGGTTTCCTTTGTATCTGATTTGTTTCTTTTCACTAACTTATTGTAGAATTTTGTTCTTCTGTTGGGTTTCTAGAATATTAACTATTATATGCCTATGTGCAAATTTTTTTTTATCATGGCTAGGTGGAGTCCTATATGCTTCACTTATCTGTATGTCAATTACCCCCCGCCCCTTGGGAAGTTTTCTGCCATTACTTCTGTGAACAGTTCTTTTATGTCATCTGCACTGTCTCCTGTTTCTTCATTGACTCCAAGCAGTCAATAACTGTGATGTTTTTCTTCTTTGCATCATCTAGCAGCTGCTGTAATGATTTCTCATGTTCCTTTACAATTTTAAAGCAATTTTTCTTTTCCTGGTCACTAACTGTAATCCTGTCTTCTACATCTGAAATTCTGTCCTCATATTGGCTCATTCTGCTGTGTAAACTTTCAATGAAGTTTTTAATCTCCTGGAAATCTGTTTGAATCTGTTTTATGAATTCCATTTTTTTCCTTCATTGGAATTCCATCATGTTTCTCAGCTCCTCCATTTTTTTAAATCTGTGTCTGCTTTAGATTTATCAATTATGTCTTGTACTATGGTCACAACCTCTGCTGTTATGTGAGAAATTATTTCTGATTTCATTTTTTCCAGGGCCTCTTTTGTTCAGAGAGTCCAAATTGTTGAGTATTAGTTTGTTCCATCTCATTGCCCTTTGGGGTTGCCTTAGGTGATCTGGAAGTCTGGTTTTGAGGTTTATTTATTCCTCTTCTCATTTCACAGATGTAGTCTGATGTGCCTTTTTTGAGGTGACTTTTTGCTCACCCAAAGGTCTTGAATTCTCAGTGAGCTACTGAGCAGCCTTTAATCTGCTGTTCATCAGTATGCCAATTCCTAGGTTCAGAGTGGTGGCCTTCTGGATCCCTGAGCTGACCTGTTGTCTGGGCAGGTTTGGGCTTGGGCCTGTGCACACTTGGGGTGGTATCTAGGAATGCCTCTTGCTGGGGCCCCTATGTAGCTGTTGTCTGAGAGGGTCTTTGGCTGGGGGCTGTGCACCCCAGTTCCTGTTGTCTGCACAGGCTTTGGCTAGCACCTCCATGTACTTATCAATTGTATCGGTGCAAGCCTCTGGGTATTGCTTGTGTGGCTGTTTACCTCTTTTCCAGGTAGATCCTTGGCTGTGGCCAGTGGTATGGCAGGCCTCTGGCTGAAGGTTGTGCTCCTGTGAAGTTCTTTTCAGGGAAGACCTTTGCTTTGGTGGGTGTACAGGAGCCTCTGAGGTCAGGGCATAGCCCTGGCTGGGATCCACCTGCAGTTGTGCAGGTCTAGCCCTCACAGCTGCTCCCTGGGATCTGCGCACACTTGCAGATTGAATGGCTAGCCTCTCCAGAAGGCAGAAATTTTGTACTCTTGGTCCCAGAACCCAGAATATGTCCAGAAAAAAAGTGATATTTCTAAGCCAGATCTTAGATCCAGGTTATAAATACTTCAGGATGTACCCTCATTGATAACCACAAGGCATTTGGAATAGGAATGAGTCAATTCTTCAAACAAAAAGGAGGTCTGTCAGAATCAGCAGATAGCACAGGGGAAATATGTACATTAAAAAGCTGGTAGGTGATAGTATACTTTACCCAGTGAAAAAGTTACAATTTAAAACTTGGAAACATCTTTTTGAATTCCATGCCCACCCAAACTATCATAATGATAATTTGAATACAGACTAAATTTTCCAAGAGGAGAAATTACTAATCTTTTATACTTTAAGAGTTTTATACTCATCATATATCAGTTTTGTGAGTTAGTTTCTGCTTTTGTTTTGCATATGAATATTTAGTTATTGCAATACTGTCTGTTAAAGGCAAAATTTTTTCCTAATCACTCACAAATTGATCTGTCCTATTTGTGTAGATCTATTTTTCACTCTATCCTGCTACACTGAGTTATAGGTTGCTCCCTTTACTAATACCAGGCTGTCTTGATTAGTGTAGCTTCATAGAAAGACTCATCAATAGCACTGTGTCTTTTGCTACTCTATTCTCCTTTTTCAAAATTGTTTCAACTACTCCAAAATAATTATCCACCCCTAATCATGTGAAGACATCCACAAAGGGAAAGAGGACACATTTTGGCTGTTGAGGAGATAGCCAGAGAGCCAGCATCAGCATCTTTTAGAGTAAATACTGTACAAGTAGGAGGACCTAATGCCAGCCTGGAGTTGATGATGTATTTTTTACGCAACTATATTTAAAAATAGAAGGACATATTGATTTCACTGGTAAGGGACAAGATATTTTCTACAAAAAACAGTGCTGAAACAACTAAGACCTAATCACTAGCTTTCAAAGAAGTGACAATGACCATTTAATTCATCAATCCCACTAGTATGTTCTAAAGTATGGTATATCTATCACTTTTTATGTTTTATTAGTGTACAGTTGAAGTATGTAATGATTAAATTTATTATGTGGAGCTGGTACATGTACATAGCACATATTAATTATCCCCCTACCCCTCCCATACCTCTTCTTTCCATCCAATTATCAGTCCATATGTAAAAGCTCTATTTACATCTTTTGTCTTCAATTTTTATTTTCCATCCTCTTTCCTTCCTATTCCTCCTTCTTCCTCCATCTATTGTTCCCCTTCTCATTTGAAGATCTCCCTACTTCCTATTATTTATGTTTTATTTTAAACTTCATTTATATTTTGAGTTCTCATATAAGAGAAACCATGAAACATTTAACCTTGTGTGTCTGATTTATTTTGCTTAATATTATGGCATCAAGATGTATCCATTTACCTAGAATACCCCAAATTTATCTTTCTATATGGGAGAGTAGTGCTCCATTGTGAATAAATGCTATATTTTCTTTATCCATTCAACTGTTTATGGATAGTAGGCTATTTACAAGATTTAGCTATCATAAATTGTGCTACAAACATGGGTAATGCATATATCACTATAATATGGTGACTTTAAATCTTTTGGGAAGACACTTAGAAGAAGCACAGCTGATTCAAATGGAATCTCTAGTTTTAGGTTTTGAGGAATCTCCATACTGATTTCTATAGTAGTCACACAAGTTTGCATTTCCACCAATGATGTAAAAAGCCCCCCCGCCCAAGTTTCACCACCACTTGTGATTATCTGATTTCTTGATGACAGCCATTCTTTCTGGAGTAAGATGTTATCTCACTGTTAACTTGCATTTCTATAATAGCCAGTGATATTGAATATTTTTTCATGCATTTATTGGCCATTTGCTCTTCTTTTTTTTCCGGAAGTGTCTGTTTATTTTGGCTTGTCCATTTTTTGATTGGGTCATTTATTTTGCGAAAGTCCAATTATTTGGTTATTTGTTTTTCATTCTTTATATATTCTAAGCGTTAGTCCTGTTTCTGAGCAATATTTATAGA
>NW_004624806.1:7665743-7683901 GCF_000247695.1 Heterocephalus glaber
CAAAAAATATCTGTATAATAAAATAAAAATCGGAATTCTGGTGAATTTTCAAAATAAAGGTTTCATAAATTATTCTACTGAAAAATTATGCTAAAAATATAATTTTAATTAATATGTGTCTTGGGTACTTTTCCCATTGCTAAGACAAAATATCTGATACCCAAGGTTAAAGGAGGAAAATCTCACATTTTTTGGATGTTTCAGTCCATAATTGGCTGGCTGCAAATCATACTGGCATAGCAGAGGGTCACTGCACAAGAAAAACAGTCCATGGCAAAGCAGGACAGGCAAAAGGCAGCCAGCAGTGAAGTAGCAAGCAGCAAGTGACCACAGCAGCCCTCTTTCTGTCCTTTATATTATATCCAGGCTGCACACCCTTAGGGTAAGTAGCTCTCATAACCAGATTGAGAGCTTCCCATTATCCATGCCCAGAATTATGTCAAGCCAATCAGTGGACCAATTTAGTAATCACATACCTTTGATGCCAGCATCAACACTTAACCCCAGCATCACACACTCTATATTCAGCCACCTCTGAAAAGCTCCACATATGACTTCATGAAGCTTTTGGTGCACCTCTAGAGAGAAACCATAAGTGTGTTTTTATCTTAAATATTGCATGCAATGAATATTACAGAATATGTTTAATTCACTCAGGAATTAAAAAGGGTCATTGTACATAAACCAAAACAATTTGGAGAGAAGAAAACCTATGTCAGTATCATATGGTAAATAGTTATAATTTAACGGGATTAATACACATTAGTATTAATTCATAATATTAAACTGGCTTTTAATTGGATCTTTTGCAATCACTTGTGTTATATATGAACATATCTCTTATTTATAAATAATGATAAGCACTATTTTGTCCTGAGTTATTAGAATTATAGAACATATAATATAATCTTTATAAACTAATATTGATATCTTGTATTTATATATACCTAATAGGGGTTCAATAAAATTTATCTTGTTTGTAAAGATTTTTTATTTCATGTGTAAATAGGAACACAGACATATCTTTCACACTGGACAAACATGAAGCAGTGCGAACCCTGTGATCTGCAGGTGCCTCATATGCCACCTTCTTCCATACTTTGGTTGCAAAGTTCTGGTACCAGCCCCAGGACTTGGCAGCTAGGGTTTCTTGCCTGTCTTAGCTTTGGTCTCCTAGCAACACCCAGCTTTATTTCCTCACTAAGCATACATATCGGTGTCTGTAAATATTTTCCATAGTTTATTTTACTCTAGACTTTCCCAGCGTTCTTTGACTCATGACATTAAAGTGCTTCTGACTCTTCTATAGAAATGTTTTTCTTTGAACAAATCCATTTGTGAGCCCTCCTCTTTCTGGGCAGGTGCTGCAGAGCCCCCTCTGTGATGGGAGGCACATTGGCTACTGATACAGACAGCGATTCCCGGGTCCTTCACAGAGTGCTCTGACATTGACTAGAATAGATCCTCTCTCATGAAGAAACACCTGGGACAGCATAATTAATGTCTTTACATCTCAGTTACCTTCTGAAAATGTTCTATAAACTTTAATGTCATTATGAAAACAAAAATAAAATAATAATTCTATCATTAACAATTTGATTAAAGTGATATTATTATTACAATGATTAGTCTTCTTATTACTATTAGTATTTACTACTACATCAACTACATTGGAATAGTTTTTTTTTATGTTTCAAGTACTTGGGACTTCAGGATTCAGAGAAAATACACACAAAATAAGTAATGAAAAGTAAGAGCAAAGTGACTGATTTTTGGCAGTAACTCATGAAATCATCCTTTTAAGGCAAGAAGGAAAACATTATACAGTCTTTTTATTTATGAAGGATGGGTGTGATTTTGTCTGTAAGAGTCTGGGATCTTTTTGTGCCTCTTAATCAACCTCCACTTATAGAGAGGAAAGTCCTTCTAGGTCCAATGTATTATTGATTAAGTTGAAAATGTCAATTGAATTCACATTGCCACTGATGTCAAGCACAACCTTGTGGTAAGTTTTTGAACAATGATCCCTAAGGAAAATAAGTCTGATGCTTGGAACTTGGGAATTGAATATAGGGCATTTTCATCATTCCATAAAAAGGGTGGCATAGTGGTAATATTCTCTTTTTTAACTTTGGGAAATTGTAGAAAAATACAGTGTTTGGAATTGTTGTAGCCCTTTTCTGTTTGAGAAGACAAGGCTGATAGGCACAGGAGGCATACTGAGAATGACAGGAGAAGAAAGGGTAGGTGGCTTTCTTGCTGAGGTCTTTAGCAGGTGCATTACCATGAATCCTTTGTGAGCTGATAATTCCTCATGTAACCATCCCTATGGGAATCAGCCTATGGAGGAGAGTCAAGTTTGAATGAGAATCTCTAGGTTAGACAGGTAAAAAAGCCACAAAGGCCATTAGAAGGAAAGAATCTGCTACTCAAAATAATGAAATGTACCATCTGTCCTTTATCATTGCTCTTTTTTGCCGTTGATCTCTACTGCTTTATATTATTTTAAAAATCCTGTATATTTAGATATAAATCTTAAACTTGTTTGCTGATAGATGTTTGGGAGGTGAGTAGGAAGGGGCTAACGTCAAAACGATCGAAGAGGAACCTCATTCTTAAAAATCTATGAACTATCCTTCTGCTACCAATTATTTTTAGTGCTATATTTCTGAGGTATTTTTATGCATGGATTTTCAAATAGTTTGGATCATTGCCTTAGGACAAGGATGAAGTCTAATCAGAACATCTCCCTCCCTAATATTTTACACTTATTTTTTACAAATTTTTTTTTTACTTGAGGCTTTCTAAGTCATCTCATCACACTTTTTGATGGTCATTGAGATTAAGGTAATGTATGAAACATTTATTCTTTTTTTTTTCTATTGGTACCAGGGATTGAACTCAGAAACTTACTATTGCGAGGCAGGCACTGGAACCACTGAGCTAAATCCCCACCCACAACATTTATTCTTATTAGGCAGTGTTGACCTTCCTCCTACAAGTCATGGAACTGGGGCTTTGTTCATAGACTCGTTCACTCATGGGGACAAATAACTTAGAACATTACATATACAGATGAACTGAACAGCTTGGCATTTTCATTTCAGAATTACGTTGACCAGTGTTTAAATCCCAGCTGAGATATTGTTCTTATCCATCCAGATAGTTGTAATGAAATATCGTAAACTGGAGATGGCTTAACAACAACAGGATTTTTTCTTGAAATTGTAGAGGCTGGAAAATCCAGGAGTGAGGTGCTAGCAGATCCAGTGTCTGGTGAAGGCTGATTAATTGATGCTTTTCAGTGGGTGCTCACATGGTAGGAGTAAGGGAACTCTCTGGAGTCTCTTCTATTAGAGCTCAAGGCAATCAATAAGGGCTCCATCCTCAGGACCTAGTTGCATTCTGAAGACCCCAACTCCAAATACCATCACATTGACATTACTTTAACATATGAATTTGAGGAGATACAGACATTCATACCTTGCAGCTGCTTAACATTTGGTGTTATTGTGGACAAGTTATTTAGTTATTCTAAATGCATTCACTGTTCACCTATAAAAATGGGATAGTCATAGAATTCCAAATCTGTCTTCCAGGATAGGATAAAATAATGTTTACAAAGTACCTAGCCCAGAATCTTATGCATAAATTGTGATAAAAATAGCTGAAATATTACTATCTTTTAAAATAAAAAGTTGTATCATCTTATACTTTCACACAATAATAAAATAATCACCATAAACCTTAAGTAGCCCTATCATTTAAGTGACTGTCAGTATCTCATTGCATTAGCTCAGTCCATTCATACAGACATGGAAATACATTGATGACCTGTTTGCAAAAACATTTGCTCATAAGAAGAAGAAAGAATATTCAAATTGTTCTATTCTAAATGGAAAACACTCAGCCCTTAGGGGTTTGAACTCACAATTGGACTGGATGTTTGCCAGTTACACTACCTCTGGTGGCTTCTGCTCCAGTTGAGCTGGTCTACATGCTCTGTTCCAATCCTTCCAGTTTTCAGTGATGGTTTGTTCTGTCACCTCAATTCTCTGATGTATTTAAGAGAAGTCACTGGTAATAAGTGATAGTTATTTTTTTCTTATTATGAGGGGAAGAAAGAATTTGCATACTATATATATCATTGTCGAAATAACTTGGTGCATATTTTAGAAACATGAATATTTAAGTTTAAAAATGTATCTAGAAATACTATTTTAGCTCTCACATTAATTATATTCTCTTTATTTTCCATTCAGTAAAGCCTTTAGAACAATTCGATAATTATGCTTATTTTAGACAGTAATTTTAGTTTTAAGCAACAGAAACACATTTTTAAATTGGAAGAATGCTGAGAAGGTCACATAGTCTGTAGGAACCAAGATCCATTGCTGATATGCAGTGAAGGACCCAGATGCTTACAGATAGGAGATCTTTACAAAACAGGGTGTCATTGCTCATAACACCATTACCACTGTCTTTTCAAATTACTCTGAACCTCAGAACATGTAATACCAGCTCTAGAACAATAACTCAGGTAACAGATTAAATATCCCTTTATCTTTGCATCAGTTACTTGATACTTCTGGCCCCACGGGGGATCATGCATTATAAAAATGAATGATTTCTGTTTAAGGTAAACACGAGATGGGAAACACATTTTAAAACTTTGGCTTTCTAATCCAGCATGCCATCCCACTCAGATTAACTCTTTTCTGGAATTCCTTATAAAATTGATGCAAGCAGACTCTTGTTAACTAGCATATCTACTCTAGGAAGCTAACGTGAGGATATCATGGTATAGGTAAGGAATCTTTGATTTTCAACTTAGAGATGCCACCATGAGTATGGTTAGTATATAAAAACTAGATGGCAATGCTGTGACCAATTTTAGTAGGGTAACCATGTATGGCTTTAAACTACATAGAGGAACAGGGCTAGAATGTTGATGATGCTGATTGTGATACTGCCTAATAAATATTTTTGGTTTGGTTCTGGTGTTATTTCTGTAACAGCACTCAGTCAAGTCTAAGGCTAAGAGGCAGAGTAGTATTACTACCTAATCTAACATTCAGTTGTTTTCAGAAAAGGGAGAAATCAATTATCCCCTTCCTTGTATTTTTTTTACATACATCCAACTTTTTCACAAATTCTGCATATCTCAATATTCCTCTCCAATTTCCTTAGTTTTACTTCAATGTATTTCTTTTAAACATTTTAATGAATGTTTCTATTATATCAATATAAATGAATATTCTCCTTTTTTGTCTAATAATTTCAAGGAGAATTTAATTTAAACTCTTGTAATAAAGAATACAGAAACACATAATGGATAATGGAGAACAATCAAACCTTGAGTTAAAATTTCAGGAATGTTTCTGATTAATATTAATATGTGATGATGAATATACTTTGGAGCTTTCTGTGATACTTGTAAAAGTGATTTCTAATTATAAAGTCTTCTTCACCAGCTGCCAGTGTAGCTGCGCAGGCAGAGTGGTCCTGGGCTGACTGGAGCCCCACTCTGTCTGGCTCACCATGCTCACTTGTGGCAAGGAGATGGTGAGGACACCCCCAGGCATGCTCACCAGGCACCAGCATAGCCCCATGGGTGCCTGCAACAGCCCCCCACCCTGATCTCTTGGCTGTGCAGCTACCTGGTTCCACACTACAGAGGCACAGGGGAACATAATGGCTATTGTCTTGAGCTGCAGAAGTGAACAACAGAGAGAGGACCTCTCTCAGGCTCCCTGATGAAAAATGAAGCCCACTGGAAAAGTGAAATCTCTGGAATGAAAGCACAACAGACCACTGTACTTGGTAAGTTGTAGGGATCATCATCTCCCATTGGAACCTGGACTATATTCAGGGGGATGGCAGCTAGAGTGTTCAACAGAACCTTGCAGAGTTCAACCCTACAGGAGAACAGGGAGCTCAACTTGGGACTTGCAGCCAGAAGTCTGCCTGAATCTCATGGCTCTGAGACTGGCTTAATGAAACTCATTGACTATTAACTGCACACTGCTGCCCACACTGTCTATTGTGACAGCAGAGACATACCCTGAATGAGGCCCTTCATTTTCATCTTGTATTTCTTATTTTCAAAATTACCACTATTTTTTTGCTCTTACTTTTAATTTTTTTTCTTCTTTTTCTAACTTTTAAAATTTATTTTTTTCTCTTTTCTTTTCTCTTTTCTTTCTCTCTCTCTCTCTCCCTCACTCCCTTGCTGTCCAACAGTGTTCTTCATCTCCCTCTGTGTTCCTGTTCTGGCCCTAATTCATATTTCTTCTTTACTTTTCTTCTTTTTTCTTCTCCTGCCTGTGCCCTCTAGCCTCACTTCTAATCTTCCTCTATCCTTCTACCAAACTTTCCCTTCCTCCCTAACTCCTTCTAACTCCCCATCCTGAAGGGTAAAGTTGCTATATTGAAGAGTTTATTTACTATACACATATGTTGAGTTTGTCCTTGATTTTGATTTAATTTACACAGTTAAAGGTGATAGATTAATAACTACCACAAATTGTCATTTTCTAAGATGTATTTGATGCTATTGTCTTGCTGATTGTATCACTTGGGCTAAGGTGTTGTGATTGATTTAATCAGTTATCCTTTGTGGTATAATGAAAATGAGATAGCCTCAGAGTCATTAGAAACTCAAAACCTAAAGACCAGCTATATCAGCAAGACACCTCTGAGAAGCAATCATTCCATAAGGGTTCTAAATACATCAACGAAGATACTTACAATAAGCAACTTCAAAATATCAACCCAAGATCTAAACCAAGGACAGAACCAAAAACAAAAATGTGAAGACATTTAAGCAAGGCACAAACTCAGACTTCAACTCCACAAAATGCAAATTCTGGGGAAAACGAGGTGGAAATATCTGATAATCAACCACTTGGACACCCTGAACTGATAGCACAGGAAGTAACAAAACAGATGAATGAGGCTCTAGAAAAATTCAAACCAGAAATAATCTCCCAGGTAACTACAGAGATGGTGAGCAGAGTGAAAGACATGATTAGAGGCTCTAGAACAGAAACAGATAAAAAAAATAGATGAGCTCAGAAACCTGCTGGAAGCCATGAATGCCCAGCATAAGAAAGAAATGGAAAGCGTTATTGGCCAACGTAAGAAAGAAATAGAATCCATGAAACAGTTTCAAACAGATGTTAAGGAGATTAAAAACTCCATTGAAAACATGCACAACAGATTAAGGGAACCTGAAGATAAAATATCAGACATAGAAGACAGGATTGCACTTAAGGATCATGAAAACAGAGATTTCTTAAAAATAGTAAGGGACCATGAGAAATCGATCAAGCAGCTGCTAGATGATGCAAAGATGAATAACATAAAATTGATAAGAGTCCACAAAAAAACAGGAGAAAGTACAATTGACATAAAAAAACTGTTCACAAAAGTAATAGTAGAAAACTTCTCAGACAGAGATGGACAATTGGACATACAGGTAAGTGAGGAATATAGAACTCCAACTAGTCATGATCAAAAAAAGTCTACACCTAGACATATAATAGTCAAGATCCCAGAAACTCAACAGAAGAACAAAATCCTACAGGCAGAGAAAAACAAATCACCTACAAAGGAAAGCCCATCAGAATCATGGCAGACTTCTCAACACAAACCTTCAAATCAAAGAGCGCCTGGAGTGAAGTATTTCAAGCCCTAAGAGAAAATAACTTCCAACCTAGACTGTTGTATCTGGCAAAATTATCTTTCAAAATCAATGGGGAAATTAGATGCTTTCATGACAAAGAACACCTGAGAAATTTCATGAACACCAAACCAGCACTCCAAACAGTTCTAAGCAATATTCTAGAAAAAGACAATGAAGGTCATTACTCCATGAGACCCAACAGAAGAAAGCCACCAGGCAAGGTAAGACACAAAAGGGAAAGGGGGGTGGATACAAAATAAAAGAGCCAACAAGAGTAAAATATCATGACAAGAATGAGTCAATATCTATCAATTATAACTATTACTATTAATGGCCTCAATTCACCAATCAAAAGAAATAGACTTACAGAATGGATTATGAAACAAAATCCAGCAATATGCTGTATACAAGAAATACACCTAACTCGAAAGGAAATTCATAGATTGAAAGTAAAAGGATGGAAAACAGTCTCCACGCTACAGGAACTCAGAAAAAAGCAGGGGTAGCAATCCTATTTGAAGACAAAGTAGATTTCAAACCAACACTGACTAAGAGAGACAAAGATGGTCACTACATCCTTGTGAAGGGAACAATCCAAGAGGAAGAGATGACAACCCTAAATATATATGCACCAAATACAAATGCCCCCAATTATACAAAACAAATATTAATGGACATGTAAAACCAAATAAGCACTAAAACAATTGTAGTGGGGGACCTCAATACCCCACTATCACAAATAGACAGATCATCTAGACAAAAAATTAACAACAAAATTTTAGAACTGAAGCAAACTATTGAACAAATGGACTTAATAGATGTTAATAGAGTGTTCCACCCCACAAAATCAGAATACACATTCTTTTCAGCTGCACATGGGTCATTCTCCAAAATAGACCATATGCTAGCTCATAGGACATGTCTAAGTAAATGTAAAAGAATTGAAGTTACCCCCTGTATATTATCAGACCGTAGTGCAATAAAATTGTAGGTCAATAACATAAGAAACCATAAAATTCTCGTAAACGCATGGAAATGGAATAACACCCTCCTGAACAACCAATGGATCACAGAGGAAATTAAAGAAGAAATTAGACAGTTTTTACAAGTAAATGATAATGCCAGTACAACATACAGAAATCTATGGGAAACAATGAAAACAGATCTATGAGGGAAATTCATAGCACTGAATGACCATATTAGGAAAATAGAGAGAACTCAAATAACCTCATGCAGAACCTCAAGCTCCTAGAAAATGAAGAGCATAACAAACCCAAAGCTCATACAGGAGAGGAAATTATAAAGATAAGGGCAGAAATCAGTGAAATGGAGACTAAGAGAATGATACAAAAAAATCAATGAACCTAAGTGTTGGTTTTTCAAAAGAATAAATAAAATTGACAAACCTTTAGCCAACGTTATCAAAAAAAGAAAAAAAAATGGCTCAAATCCATGCAATTAAGAATGAAAAGGTGAAGTCACAACAGACCCAGCAGAAATCCAGAGGATCATCAATACCTACTTTGAGAACCTGTACTCTAATAAATTGGAAAACACAGAAGAGATGTACAGATTCCTAAATACATACGAATTGCCAAAGTTAAATGAAGAAGATATAGAAATTCTAAATCAGTGTGGAGATACCTCAAAGAACTAGGGCTAGAGATCCTGTTTGACCCAGCTATTCCCCTTAATTCCCAAAAGAATTAAAAGAATCCTACCACAGCGATATATGTGCACCCATGTTTATAGCGGCACAGTTTGTAATAGCTAAAGCTTGGAAACAGCCTAAGTGCCCATCAACTGGAAACTGGATGAACAAGTTGCATTTTCTTTTTAATAAAATGGAGTATACTCAGCCATAACGAAAGAGAAACTAGAGACATTTATAGCTAAATGAATGCATATTGAGGCCATACTCCTAAGTGAAATAAATAGGACATATATGTGTAAATACCAAATAGTTTCTCTAGTGTGAGAAACTGAAAGTGTAAACAAGGATTAAAATGATTAAAATGAATAATTGATGATTTGAAATAGGAACAAAAGGGCCAAAGTGGTAGGGGTGGTGGGAGGGGAAGGGGAAAGGAAAGAAGGGAAAGGAAAAATTATGAGAAAAGAAAAAAATGGAAACGAAGTCTATGTAAATAGGGAAGGGTGGAGGGGGTGAAGGGCACACAAGTAATGGGGAAAAAATAACCGAGATACATCATGTACAGGTACAAGCACCCAATGATAAATGTAAACGTATAGTATACCTAAAATGTACCGATAAAAGAATTTAAGGGAAAAAAGGAAAAGAAAGTCTTCTTATAAGTTTAACTGACTTAGTAACACCTTTTGATCATCATTATTTAAAATGAGAATCAATCACTAAAACATACATTCAAACTTTGGAACTGTTGCTCTGCTGAGTCATTTTATTATCTATTTTTTATTAGAAAGTGCACGAAAAGAGATTAAATAATGGGAATAAAATAATAGGTTGTATTTAGTTACTTAAATTGACAAAGATTTACCATGAAAATGACAGTGAATGATTTGGAAAAGCAAATTGGCAAAAATAATAGTTGGCCATACTCTAAGGCTGGTAATTGAACTTTTTGTTCAAAATGTGCTTAACATTCATTCAATAACCATCTGACCACATTGTTGTATATCTTGGGAAAATGGAGACAGCAAGACAATGTGGCTGGTGAAAATTGAGAAGATTTAGATTGTATTTTGATTACAAACATTTTTTATTTTTTGTGTATATTATAAAGGTGTCATGTATTTGTAACCTCTTTATATTTAGTATTTGTCCAATAATAAAGAACATACAAGTTGTAATTTGTGAATTTTATATTGTTAACTTACACAAAAAGTTAGTTATCATAGAAATTGCACAAAGAAATTATTGCAGACCTTGGCCTATCAGACTATTGAAGAAAAATATTTGAAGGATATTCCTTCTCAGTTTCTCTTAGGATCTAAGAAGTGTTCACAGTTATTTTTGAACAGGCCCTCAAAGGTAAACCTGGGGCTTTGCTGTCCTCGGGGTGATTTCAGTTTCATGTTTCCAACATATAAGATCAATTGCCATCCTAGGTAAGAGTTTCTCTTGGGCTGGTGAAACTGAAGCTCAACGTACATTCAGACATAGGACATAGAAACAGAATGGATTAGAAATTTTTTTTTTTATTGTTTTCTTGGATCCTCAAATTAACAGGGGCTCTTCTACCTGGCTCTTTTTATTCTCAGACCAAATGTTTTCTATTTTCAAAGTCACTAGAATCTTGCTTCTCCTCCATTGGTTACTATATTTCTCCTTGTGGTAGTATAGTATTTCTTCCTGTAGCTTTTCAAGGTTTGAAATATGGTAGTATACATTTTTCAAGTTTGTTATTTTTTTGTAAGATTGTTTTCATTCTTGTAGTTCTCTTAACTTTAAATATGAGATTTTTTTATGCCTGCTGTTGGAATTTTGCAAGTATTTTTGAATATGTAGATCAATATGATAAATATTAGTATCTTTCCTCCATGAACATCATGTTTTGTAGTCTCTGGTGTCTCTTATAACAAAAAGTAACCCCTAACTCATGCCACAGATATAGCCACTGCCCAAGTGCCATCAAGCACTTTCACTGAGGCAAAGGAAAAGAAATCCTCTTTCTCATATCAACCACACGTCACCTCCAGAGATAGCTCAGAATCAGTTTTCGAAACATAACAAACAGTCCTGGAGAAAATACTGGTCAGGCCAAACCACCTTCAGTGACACCAATATTAACTTCACAGCTTTCCCAATCTCATAATCAAAATGTTTATGATTTCATTAATTTAGTGAGTGCATATGATTTTCTCAGAAAGGAACCCATGTCTCCTCTGTGGTAGTACTGTCATTTTCACCCAGGACTCTTGTAATGAACTATATCCCCAGCAAAACTCCTTCTCCTTTTTTTTTTTTCAATCTTGAGACAAGGACCCACTAAGTCTCTAAGTTGTCCAGGCTGTGATTTGCTATCCTCCTGCCTTAGTCTCCCAGAGTGCCCAGATTACAGGGGTGTGCCATCATGCTTAGCACCAAAATAATATTTGATCATCTATTTCCAGTAAGGTATGAAAGCTACAGATAACAGTGTCCAATTTCTATACTTTGTATACCCAAAATTTTGATATTATTTTCAAATCTATAACTACAGCAAGTGCCTTGAAAATGTATGAAATATTTTGTGCGCTGTAATGACCAAAAGTTCTACACATCAATATAGAGGCATAAATATTAAATATCTCTGAGAAAATTCATGATATAGTCATATCACATTCCTTTCTCTTCTACATCACCATAGGTAGAAGGTATATTCCTTTCAACTAACTTGATTTTGTTGTGTTAAAGAAAGTCAAAAAGAAAATTGAACACTAAAACTAAAAGATATTTGTTCATCAATTTATTTTTCTTAATGTTCTCCCCTCTTTGATGATACAAGGTTGAAAAACTTGTAACAAATAGCATGAATTTGTGTTGAGGGGAAAATTGGGATTTCATTTTGAGGTAAATGTGAGTGTGTTCCAATGTGAATACAGCTGTTCACTGGAATTCCTCAAGCCCCACCCCACCAGCCAGTCAGAGTAGCCTTAAGTCTGAAACATTATTACAACAGATGTAAAGATCCTCAGTAATTTCCCCAGAAACAGCTAATAGAGATCAACATGGTTTTCTGATGAACCTGCCAGAATGCATTAGGAACAAAGTGTACCCTACAGATATCTAATCAAATGAACATGCTGTACAGAATTATTTGATAGAAACCAATTGCATTTTGTAAATTTTCTGCCAAAGTTTTCTGTAATAATTTTAGTTTTAGAATGATTCATATAAAGCCATTTTTGAGACAATAATTAAATACCAAGCCTAATTGTCTGTGAAGGCCATATTTTGCCTCCAATAATCAAACCAAATTATTAGCACTTAGAACTACCAAGAGATTCTCTTGACTTTTCTATTGTTATTCAAAGGCAGTTTTAAGGACAAATGTTTGTTTTGTAGCAAACATTGAATATGCGTATGTAATATAATATATATGGTGAATGGTAGGTTAATGGACAAATACTTTATAGAAAATTAAGCAGATCAATAAATAGAAATATTTCTTGAGGTTATGTTATCACTGTACCCAACCCATAAATTTAATGTTCTGTCAACAAAATATTTGTGGTCTTCAGTGTTTTTATAATCATGTCTCAGTTTTTATAAACCACAATGTTCTTCTAAAATGTAAAGCTTCTCTGCTGCTTTACATTTACATAATTAGCTGTAAAAAGAAAGAAATAAAAAATTTTGTATAGATTTTAGGTAATCTGATCAGAGACTTCTGGAGTCATGCAGATGAGACTGAATCCTAATTATATCCCATAACAACTGTTTCTCTTTGGGCAACTTAATCAACTTCATAAAGCCTTGGGGTCCTTATCTTTGAACTGAGAATAGCATTAATAGCCAGAGTTGTCACTAGAATTAAATGAGATAATGCAGGTAAATCACTTAGCATTGTGGCTGGCACAAATTAAATATTTATTCCAGTTGAGATATAAACTTTAGCATTATTTTTCTTCTTCCTTTCATAACTTTACTCTGCTGAAATTTTGTCATAATGACAAATGTATCTTGTCACAGAAGATAAATTCAAAATTCATTGCCTGTGAATGGTGGTCTGACATACCATAATGCTGAATACCTTTGTGAGGTGCGATTTGTTAAAAGCAAATTTTTCTTGCCTCTTACTTTACACCATTGTGAAATTATTGCAAATTTAATTTGTTATTGCCTATTTATCCATCTGGTATATTATTTCTCTCATCCTTATTGTGTTTAAATGAATGACCATATTAAGCTGTGTTCTCAGGATTACACATGCAAATATCTGACTTGTATTACCAAAACTAATGATTTTGATTCCATATTTCTCTGATAATAAAACAAAACAAAATTTTTACATTATTATGCATAGCTGGTTTGCAAGAAGACACAGCTGCAATGTGTCAGAATTTAGGTGATAAGTAAAAATACTTCATGGCTATTGCAATATTACAAAGCAAATGTTAGTAATACTAGAAGTAGTTAAGGCTATGTATTATAGCTCTTTATATTTGAGAGAGTAAAAAACCTGTGAGCATACTGGCAAATGGGAGAAGCCTTATGGCTCTATTTCTCCCCTAGATGTCTGCAGGAAGATGCAGTTTGCTGAAGTGCTGTGTAATAAAATATAGAAATAAACTTTACTTATTCATTGCGAGAGATTCGACATCTTATGAATAATCATACTGCTTTTCATCTATTATGTTTTATATCTCAGAAAAGGTTTATCAATTCCCTTATTTAATCTTTATAGAAATTCTTTTAGGTTTGCAGAAATATTCATTCTATCACTCTTTGTAGGGAATGAACAAGGTTCTGAACTAATATAGATCACAAAGATAACCTGATGCAAAGATGTGACCAGAAAACACCTGCTGAATTAGTTCTATTGTATCACATTGCCTCTCTGATTAAAAAGAATTTAAAATTAAATATCACTGTTGAAAAACATATTTTTATAGAAATACATATAAAATATTTAACCATCATTGTAAGGCATAACAACACTATTAACTTATTTTTAGAATATGTGTACCATTGTGATTAAAACATTGGAAAAACAATAAGACTAAAAAGAAAATCTATGATAAATTTACCTACTAAGAGTGAAATTAACAATAATTACTCCATTGACATTGAGACTTTATACATTTACACATGCTTTCATTTTAATGGCTTAATTTCTAACTTTATGTTAATTACCAAATCTATATATCTACCCTGATAGTTCCTCTTAAATTGACATCTACTGATACAAGTATGAATCAAATTTCTATATATGTATCCACAAGCATTGTGTCTCAACATTTCCAAAACTGAAATCATTGTTATGTCCTCTCATTCACAGCCTGAGTTAGTCTTGTAAAGTATAAATGGATGTCCAACTATGTCACTTGTGATTCAAACCAGAAAACTTAAAATTATCCTGGACACAACCACACTTGCAGTTACTCCTTATGCTAAATAGGTTCTATCCTTAAGTTATTGTGTCATCTGTCCTCTCTTCTCATTCTTTGTGACACTGTTGCAGTCCAGATACTCCTAACTGGATAACTGAAAGTCCTTTAACTGTTGATTCCAACTGTGAATGACAAGTTACAGAAAAGAGCAATCCCAAATTGCTAACGTCTTTGCTCAAGCACAGAGAGAGAAAGCAAAAACAATAGTGTTTTGGTGTTTGTGATAAACAAACTTTACTGATTCTCAAACAGATAACAGAGAGTCAAATTCAAAGGTTGATCCCAAGGGTTTTTGTATCACTATGTAAATCCAATGCACAACTTTGGCCTCATGGGAGTAAGAGGCACAGGTTTGGACTTAAGAAAGGGAATGGAAACATGAGAATTTAAAGATGGACTTGAGGCACACCAATCCCTAAAAGTACCTTTGAGACTTTTTAATGCCAAAATAGCTCCTAAATGATAGGAAAGTTTATTCCTTGTCTCAGCCAATTCAGGATTCTCTCAGGGATTCAGGTTCTACAGTCCTCTGAGGATATATGAGCTCCCTAAAATGGGGATGAAAACATTAAAGGGCAACTGGGTTACTATCACCTGGGGACAAACTGTCATTGGGTGTCAGAAGCTTGAACTAATCTCTGGCTGTAAGTACCCCTGTGTCCTATGGACATTGGTCTTCAGTGCATTTAACTTGCTTGGTTTTCTTCTCCATTTCTCTCAATAGGACTTTTCTTGAACTACCTTTGGGCACTGAGATTTCCAGGACACTTGTTTTCCTGTCCCATTTCAAAACCACGGGAAATGTATTCAGATCCTTTAAGGTTTTTCTTCCCCCCTGTGCTAGTGTAGAATATGTACATTTATTGCTGTACCCTACATCCTACCAACTCAGGAATGTGATATATATTTCTCTTCTAGTCTTGTCACTATTTCTGCTCCTTATGTCTTAGTCTCCAAACTGTTTCTATGTCCAGCCTTCCCTTTGGGATTTGGCATCTTGCAGCTAGAGTAGAGAAGGGCACAGGGTATTTCTCAGAGATCTACAATAGTCTAGGTCAGTGGGTGGCAAAATTTTCTGTAAAACACTAGCTTGTGAACACTCAGCATTGCAGACCACGCAATCTCTGTCTTGATTACTCAAGTGCCATTGTCCTGTGGAATCATGACAATATACAAAGAAATAAGTTTTCAAATAAAACAGTCTGCAAGCTGACTTTAGCCCTTGGGCTGAAGTTTGCTAGTTTGAACTCTAGCTTTCTTTGACATTGTCCCTGTATGAAAGAAAGCAGGTCTTGTTGTATTCTTCAAATCTATGTACATGTAGCTAAATTTTCCCTTTTGGAAATAAAAAAAATGCAAGAATGTGCAGCCTTTTCTCTTCTGTACTGTAGAGGTGACCTTTGCTGAGTCCCCAGTGCATGTTGCAGACGTGGGGTGGGGTGGGGGGGTAAGGGTAAGATCTGTAGATATGACCCAAGGAGGAAATCCCATGGGATAATGTGACAAGGGGGAAAGCCCATGAGATAATCTAACAAGGGCTCCCAGGGACACTATTTTCACAAGCACATTCTTTTCCTCTTGCTGCTCTTCTTTCTGCTTTGGATTTAGGGCTCTGTATTTTCCAATCCTTGTCAAGCCCTTGAGGAAATCACTTAAAAGTCAATCTTGTCCTTTTGATGATCTGCTGAGTAATGAAGTTCTTCCATGTCTCAGTAAAAGTCAAACTACACAATTAAACCTTTCCAGATTGTAACAAATATCTTGGTATAGATTGATGGTGACAACTTTGTCTATGGAGTTTTCTCATTGTTTTTTCATGAACTTTTTCTTAAAATATATTTCATTATCCTAAAAACATCTCCACACTTTGTCTGAACATTTTCTGTTATGATTCGATTTTTAGAAATTAAAATGTTTATCTCATCAGTAGTCATCCTGAGAAACAAATTGCAAGGTTGTGTTTACTTAGATTATATACAAATGTTTTTAGTAACAATTACAAGGCATAAATATCTTTACACTTCTCCAAACATGAGGGTTTTCCTAAATTTTAACTAAATCATGGAATATCTTCACATTTTTATTGCTATCAGAATATTTTACTAATTATTCAAAACATATTGATGACTTAACTCACTGTGATTTTTACCAAGAAAAACAACAAAGAGAATTAACAACTTCTTATTGTTTTCCCCAAAATATTTACTCACTTTTATTGTATAAACAACAGCATATGGAACTGTTTATATTATCAACTACACTGGATAATTTATTTTGATTTTTCTAATGCTTGCAAGAAATCCTACAACATAGTAGATAATCAATAATATTGTTGAAAGAAAAGGACATAGAAAATGATATTGCAAAGCAAGTAAGATTGTTTCCCAAAAGATAAAATATCAAATTGAGATTTTGGAGGTTCTTCAGTTATTCATAAAGATAATTTCTAGGTTGCCTTTATTTTTGTGTGAAGTATATAAAAATTTTCTAATTTCAGTTTAGAAGTATGGTTAAAGTGTTGTGAGACAATATGGATATTTTTATTTCTTTACATTTAATTTAATGACAATGTTGCTAATTTACTATAAGAATTTTTTCTAGGTAAATTTAACTTTTATAGAACCACTTTTATACTCATTTTATCACTATATGTAATTAAAAGAATAAGTACAGTTGTCAAAATCAAATGGATAATATGCAAATACTATTAAAAAGTGGATAATTTGTCTTTGAGAAAGAGATGTGCAAAGTTTTAGAAATAATCCTGCAAGTTCTGAGAAAGAATTCCACATTGAGAAATGAAAAAGTACAGTTTACTTAAAATGTACATTAAATGGCTGGGGATTTAGCTCAGTGGTCCCTTCACCTGCCTTGCAAGCACAAGGTCCTGAGCTCGATCCCTGGTAAAAAAAAAAAAAAAAAAAATTCCATTAAAAACATATTGGCTTTTCAATAAGATGGAAAACACAGAAGAATTGGACAGATTCCTAGACATGTATGAAATACCAAAGTTGAATGAAGAAGACCTAAAAATTCTAAATAACCCAATATCAATTAAAGAAATTGCAAACATAACTAAAAACTTACCAACCAAGAAAAGCCCGGGTCCTGATGGTTTCACCAATGAATTCTACAAGACATTTAGAGAGGAACTACTACCACTACTGTTTAAAATCTTCAGTGAAATTGAAAGGGAAGCAATACTTCCAATTCATTCCTGGAAGCAAGCATCACCTTGATCCCCAAAGCAGAGAAAGACTCAACTGAAAAAGAGACCTATAGGCCAATCTAGCTAATGGACATAGATGCAAAAATCCTTACTAAGATACTGGCAAATAGAATGCAGAAGATCGTCAAGAAGATCATACACCCTGATCAAGTGGGATTCATCCCA
>NW_004624806.1:7704399-7718392 GCF_000247695.1 Heterocephalus glaber
TGAAGAATCTTATGTAATAAGAGGAAATATTCACAACTATATATCCTCAAAAAAAAGTAATACTAAAAATATATATGGAACTCATACAACTCAGTAGTAAATATATATATATATATATATATATGATGATTAAAGAATGGATAGAAGATCTGAACAGACATACAGTCTTTACAAAGAAGAAATACAAATAAACAATGGGGGTATAACAAACTGATCAACATCAGCAATCATCAGGGAAACACAAATCAAAACCATAAAAAATTTCACACCTCTTAGGAGGCCAGTTATCATAAAACCAAAAAAATCACAATTTTTCTTCTGCTGATGGAAATGTGAATTGGTACAGTCCTTAGGGGGATCCCTAACAAGCTAAAAATATAATGATATGATTCAGCTATTTCACTTCTGTATGTATATCCAAAGGACATTGACCCAATATACCGAAGAGATAGCTACACTCACATGTTCATTGCAGTGTTCTTCACAATAGACAAGAAACAGAAGCAACCTAAATGCCTGTTGATGTATTAATGAATAAGCTGTTGATGGATTAGTGAATTCTGAAAATGCAATTATATAGATAGCTAATAGAAAGATAGAAAAGGTAGATAGATATGCACATAATATATACATCTGTGTATAGGTACACACACACACACACACACACACACATGCGAGCACATGCACACACATAGGGTGGAATATTCAACCTTAAAAGGAAGGAAATCCTGTCATTTGTCACAGCAGGGTGAACTACTGTGCTAAATAAGCCAGAAACATGAAGACAAATACTTTGTGATCTCACTTAAATAATCTAAACAGTGAAACTCATAGGCTCAGTGAGCAGAATGAGGTTGCCACAGTTACAGTGAGTGAACTGGGGAGATGTTGGTTGAAGGAAAAACACTTGCAGTTTTAAGATGATTAAGTTCTGGAGTCGGTGTGTAATAGCCTGGTGATACAACTTATCTTCTTTTATCACTAACAGTCCCCATTTCCCCTTGTTCTGACTTCCTATTTATTGACCTAGGATAGATACTTTTCTTTTCAAGTAAGAGACATAGTGGCAGGAATTCTCATTATAAATTATGTGGTTGTCCTTCTTGCTCTCCTTGGGTCTTTCTGTACACGGGTCAGAAAAATCCAATGTCAGAACTAGAGGTTCCTGGTAAAGGTAATGTCCAGGGTGGAGGTTTGCCTCTTGAAATTGCCAAGTGTCCTGTCTTTCAGAGATCCTCCTTATGTTCCTAAACATAACAGCAAAATTAGAAGTCTACTTGTCCTCTAATATACTTTCTAAGTCCATTTCTTGAATGGTCAGTTTCTTATTTCAATTTTCTACCAGAATGTACACTAGACCATGTCAAGTATGTTGCAAAACAGATGACTATCAAATGTGCACTATATCCGTTATCCCCTGTTTCAAAATGGATTATTGTTGATATATTCCTGTTTTCCTCATACTTTATTTTCTAATCACAATATTCTTTGTGTTTTTTTCTAAGAATATAGTTGAGTGAGCATCTCACTCGTTTTAGGGTTTAAATAATTTGATTCCCTATGATCTTTTTCCTTTCTTCCAAGCTTCATATAATTTTTTATCCCATAGGTGTTGGATTATAATTAAGAATTATATCTTCACTTTTATATCAAAGTGTGTCAGGTAGAGCAGATATGATGGAAGAATAAATGACAGAAAGTTGTTATTATTGAAAGTATTTTTAAAAACTGCATGCATTTTAGAAGCTGAAAAGAATCAGCCAAATATTCCTGTCAGAAGTGCAGAGGGCCTAGTGATAATATGCAACATTTATTCAGCTCAATTAATGTAAATATTATTAAATAATGATTGAATGTTGTTATTTTCCATGTTGATGACTTAAAAGTTCAACTTAAATTTGCAGATACAAAGAATATAATTTGCCCCTAACCACTGAAGAAATCCAAAGCATTTAACTCTTCAGATATTTATTCTTGTATCAGTGCTTAACGTCACTTCTGAAAAGTGTCAACTACTGTGAGGCAACACTCTGTCACACAGCTTTAAAAAAAACTAAAATAAGTGATTCATAACAAATGAAGCTTTAAACAAGAAAATAAAAATAACTCTATCATAGGTGCTTCATTATTACCATACACTCTTCTTATAAGACAGAAAAACAGTTCTATAATATTTAATTTGAAAAAAACAATTAGACTTTTAAATGAAAAAGCAAGAAATAAATGCATCAGACTTTGGACCTTTTAAATTCTAATCTGTTCTAATATAAAACTTTAAATGCAAATAACATGAATTCTTATATTGAAGGGCTGGAGTGCAGCTCAGTGGTAAGACACTGCCAGCATGTGTAGCTACAGGACAGGAGCATTTGTCTGATACTGACCTTTAAGTACTAACTTGTAGCTCAGAGCAGTTGCATCTGATGAACACACAATATGAGCTACATGTATAATTGGCAATTTTTTAGTTTCCTTTCAGCTAGTAAAAAGAACTTGGTGAAATTAATTTTAATAATATATGTCATTGACACCAATGTGTAAAATATTTTCATTTAAAATATAAAATAATATTATATATTAATAATGAAGTATTTAACATTATTTTCATATTTTTAAATTCTGGTGTATGTTTGACAATTACCATTGAAAAGACTTGATTTGTTCTTACGTTTCATATATTCATAGTCAAATTACATAATTGATATACTCAATTTGTTCCAAGTATACTTGGAAGTTTTCCAATAACTTGAAGTGCCAGATTTTAAATAATTTAAATTTAAGTAAAATTTAAGTAAAATGTAATGCCATCAGTTGCTCTTGCCACATTTGAAGTGGTCATCATAACTATTACTGGACAGCCAACTTTAGAGTATACAAATAGTGGCTGTCCCCAAATTCTTAATTTAAGCTCTTCTTATAGACATGCAAGTAATAAAAGTTGCCACAAATTATGATTTTTAAATAATGTCATGGATCTTTAGGAAATGACATTAGTAACAGATTTTGAGTATTCCTTAATATGAAGTTTGATATCTTTGGTTGTGATCAATTAGAAATTATTGAATACAGACGCAGTATATAATTCTCTTGAGAAGCTTTCTTCACCTTAGTCAATTCACAAAAACTTTAAATTCTCAATATTGAATGTCTTAATATGGAAGCACATATATTTTTAATTTTACCTAAATTTTAAGAGTAATTGTGTAAACAGTGTTATTGTTCTTAAAATTTATTTAGGTGACATTTCATTCAATGGAAATTCTACTAAGCAAAGAATCTTTACTGAGTTTATATAACAGAACCAAAATTACAGATTCTGTGAACTCTCAGTTTTGGGACAAGACACATAGGAATTGCAGTGATATTAAAATTGAAGTTCTATCATATTAACTTAGAACAACTTTGTGTCATGGATTTTTTATTTGAGTTTCACTTCAGGTTTACAGGTTGTATCTTTGAAAACATCTGGAAAATTCTGCAAAGAATGGAAATTTATATTGGAAACACTATGTTGTTAGGTTATAACAAAATAAAACAAGACCTCCTGCTAAAAAGCCTAAGAATTGTGAGATAAATATTTTATTGTTTTTAAATTTTGTGAATATATGACTTAGTTAATAAAAAGAGGAAATATCTAGAAGCTAGAAATAAAAAAGAAGTTAAATACCAGTGAGACAATGTATTTAAAATTTTGACAGCCATGGTGATTTTAAAGAGTCTTGGTAATAGTCTTATTGGTGACAATTTGTCCACAAATTCTACTATAGACCACTTATAAAGGGGGACCAAGTCTTTTCCCTTCAGGTATCTTGTTGTCATGTTTAAAGAAAAAATACAAAGAAATAACTTTAAAAAATTTTAGTCCCGAAGATCTGAATTTATGTGGGTTATATATTTAATTACAGTAAAATACAAATTCTTTGAGGACAGAAACTTGACCTTTTCCATTGTATTACAAGTAATTAGAATTTATGTTATCATATAATAGATGCACAAAAACTTTGATAAATAAGTTTATAGAGCCATGTTCTTTCAAACATATATGTTTATGTCTGTGCACAAATAATAAAATCTTCAAATTTAATAAGGCAATAAAGTATATACAGAATGAGTGTCCCTTATCCAAACTATTTGGCACTAGAAGTATTTCAAAATTTGGAATTTTTATTGGGAATATTTGTATGAACATAAAAAGATATCTTGGGAATTGAACTCAAGTTTATACATGAAATTATTTTGTGTTTCATAAGCTTTTCATATATATAGCCTGAAGATAATTTTATTCAATATTTTTCTGCACTTCTGTTTTGATTGTCACCCATTAATGAGCTCAGGTGTGAAATTTTTCACTTGTGGTGTCACACTGACACTCAGAGAGTTTCAGATTTGGACATTTTTGTATTTATGATTTTCAGATTAAGGATGTCTAACCTATATCCTATATTACCAGTATAATAATAACATACTATAATACAGTAGTACAATAATACTAATAATTTTATTATCAAAATAATACAATCTCAAAAATAATAATTATATTATTGAAAATAAAAACTAATCTTAAAAAATTAGAGCCGATCAGGAAAAGTAAAACTAAACATGTCAATAATATTTTAAAATAATCTTTTTTTCTTTTTCTGTACCAGGGATCAAGACTCAGAACCTTGTGATGGCAAGGCTACAAATAATCTATTTCTATATTTATATCTTTTTTGACACATAGTTCCTCTAATATTATCAAAATAACACCACTATTTAAATGATACCACAAGCATCTTCTAGCAGGGCAGCAAAGCATGTGGAAAATATCACTAAACAGATTTACTTCTGTGGATCCACTGGAAGTATATAGTCCATAAGCTAAGGCAATCATTGTTCCTTAGTATTTCACTTTTCTTCCAAATTGAAACTGTTACTATGCCAAGTCTTTTTCTGTTGTCTGTATAATGAGTTCACTGTGACAAGTCTCCTTTTTCAACTGAGCTGATAATGCATGTACTGGCTGTGCCACGAAAGTTATTTTACTTTCACAGCACTTTTTCTTATTAAAGTGCACATTTTTCTATGGATCCTGCTGGGTCCCATGATTTATGAATATGATCCTGAAAGATGATAATATTGTATTTATATGTGAAAGTGAATTAGCAGTTATAATAATTACAATGTTAGCATAATCACAACTTAGGCCTGTTGAATAAAACTCCACTTTGGAAGTCACTGTTTGAGCCTCACCTCAAAGTGTCTATCTCAGCAAGGAGTCATTAGCAAACCACAGCATACACTTCTTTGTTAATTTGGTGTCAATCCTAGAAGGCTTTCCAAACCTGTCATGTTTTCATAGTACACGACTTGTCACTGCCCTGCCACCTGACTCCCAGATCAGTGCTGGGTACTACTGGTCAAGAAGCTTGTCCTCGGCATCCCATGGGGTGCTTTGCACAGCAGCAATTCTGAGGCACTTCATCATCTTGGACTTCCCTTTCCACAAAGATTACAGACGTAAGTGGCCAGGGATTTAGCTCAGTGGCTCTGCCACATGCCTCGAAAGCACAAGGTTTCGAGTTTGATCCCCAGTACCAAAAAAACTCAAAAAACAAGATTACAGACATAAAAGTGAGACTGGTACCCAGAAGGTCTCAAGCAGGACACTTTAGAAACACGAAATGATGCTGCTGTGAACTCTAATAGGATGATTGCTTTCATCACCAAGAGTCTCCAAGATTAAAAAAAAGAAAAGGTTGATCAATTCTGCCCTATTTATCATGTGATAATGGAAATTAAGTGAAAGATTACAGCAAAGTTGATATTTGTAAATGCATATATTGAATAATAAAGTTGGAGGCAAACATAAAAACATCACTTTTAAAATAACTGTCACATTTTATGGAGAAAAAATATAAAATATAAAATATTTTTCTTCTCATTCACATGATATACTAGAAATTGAATTATAAGTATAAGGCACTGTAGTTCCTTCTTTCCTCCTCCAACTTCAGAATCTAATTATGCACCTTATTCTGTATTTTTAGTATTTTTTCTAGCAACACTATTGGGAAGACCACCTGGATTAACAGAGTTTCATAAAAGGTAAGATTTTTTTTTTAACTATTTTAAGAAGAATTCTATAGAGAAGTAAAAAGTTTTAAGTTGTTTAATAGAATATATTCATAATAAAAATGACTTTTTAATATAAGAGTTTAACATAAGTAATGGCTCTAAAATAAATTCAAGAGAATGCATTGTAATAGTTTTCTGCTTATGAATTTCTGTGCTAACACAAACCAGAAGTATACTTAATTTTCAAATACACTTAAGTGAAATAAATTAAATACATAAGGGTAAAATATTGCATTGTTGCTCTGGTGTGAGAAACTGAAAGTGAAAATATATGCCCCTCAAAATAATAAATATTATGAAAGAGGAATAAATTGTTCAAAATTATACAGAATGTGAGATACTTTGTCAATAAAATGTTTTTAAAATGTTTTATGCAAAAAAGGTATAGTATTAGGAAATGAGCTGAGAGATTGATTAGCGAATGAAAATACATTCTTTTAAGATCGTGATACACAGTGTATAATTTTTGTTATGAAAAATTATTTTTCAGAGTGGCTTTTATATTTTTTATTAATATCCACTTGTAATTCATTAAAATAAAAAATTTAAAATAATACTTTTTCTGAATATAGGTATATATGTTTCATATTTGGAAAATTCCTTTCAAAGATGAAAAAGCAGACTAATAAAATACCCACTTTCACCATTACTTTGAATTCTCAATGTCTCTTCCTCTACCTGATCCCCTCCTAGAGGTATCTGCTCTGCCACTAGATGGTGATATAAAGTTATAGCTGCTGAAGGAACAGAAATCCTAAATAAGTTCACGGTCAATGAATTGATACTTTAAATGAAAACTGCATTACTTTAATTTAATTTGAATTAATATCTTCTAGGATTAAATAAGGTAAATTACAAATGCGTAAGTACTATGTGCTCATTTTAAATTTATAATGCATTTTCTTATAGAAAAATACGTTAGGATATTACTTGGTTTGCAGGTCAACAATAATTACACAAATTCTTAATAGAGCTAATGCATCTTATTACCATATTAGAATTTATATAATACTGAAAAATAAAGTTCTTCACTACAAGCCAATTGTAATTACAAAAGAAAATAGAAAAAATTTTAACTAGGATGGTAGAGTTACCACTTAGGCAAACTATGGTTAAAAAATAAATACCCATAGTCAGCCTGTTTTCATTGCTGCCTCACTAAAACAAAAATACCATCCAAAAACAGAATTACATAGTCTTCATTTCACTTCATGTCCAAAGTATTAAGACAATATATCAAGCAATGGCAAGAGGAAGAACTCTATACATGTTGAAAGTATTTGAGTCACAAATAACCAAAATTTTATTATTATTTAAAACAATTATTCAATTAAAATAATTAGAGACATAAAATTTACCATCCTTTAATTTATAAAGTGTTTATACAGATGCACACAAGAAAGAAAACTCAGAGAAGAAAAACTGGATAAAGTAAACGAAAAGGTAATTTACTAAGTTGTAGTTAGCATAAACACATAAAAGTATGTTAGTACTTACTAGTAACCAGGAACATGTAAAAAATGAAAAACAATCTTGTTTTACTCATTAGATTGATAATATACAAACCCCCCAAAATATTAGAAAGGTCTAGCATAAAGCTTTCTGGAAGAGTAATTCGGTTGTATTTATAAAATTTCCTTAAAAATCACACATTTTAATGACAATTCTTGTAGAAATACTAAGACATGTGCACACAGAGATGTGCCTAGGGCTACTTTGCAGCATTTTTCAATAAGAAACAGCAAAATTATCCAGCAGTACAGGAATAGTTATATAAATTATGGGAAAGAGGTTTTGCTGAAATTAATTACAATGCAGTTGATTAACATAATAAGGTGAAAAAGATGATCTCTGAAATATATTAGATGAAGAATGAGTTTTAGAAACATATGTACAATATGACCTTATTTATATAAATAAAAATAACAATTGTATACTTATTTTTATGAAAATACATTAAGTGTACAATAAAATCTCTGGAGAGATGACTGCTTTCTACTCAAGGAAAACAAACATGGCAGTGTTGAGACTGAAGAGGGACCTCATTATGTCCTTTAAGGAGCTTTATATTGTAGAAATATTATGCTGCGGAAGTACTTATATTGGAAACATGTTTTTTCTTCAATTTTAAATGTTTTCTGGATAGACCTGAAGACCGTCATGTTGAGTGAAAGGTCAGACTCAAACAATCAAATATCACACATCTTCTCTCATCTGTGAACTCTAGAAAAATAATTAAAACTTTAAAAAAAAGAAAAGATGACGGGAAAGTAGAGACTGTTAGAAAAGAGAATGAGGATCAGGAGACGGAGGAGGAAAGAGGAAGGAAGGTAATGAAGAAGAGTAAAATGCTTAAAGAATGTTAAAGTGAATGTACCAATATGCCGAAACAAAACTTGATATTCCATATAACTAGCATGCACTAATATAAAAACAAATACATAAATATTTATCTTCTAATTATCATGAAATTACCTAGTTTGTTATAGGTCATGAGAAACACTTTAACATTCAACAAAAAAGTAATTTCTCAGAAACTGGGAAATAATTTATCTTTTAATAAAGCTATAATTAAGTCTATTTTATAGAATATTAATAAAACTTCTTAAGGGTTAGTTACTGACAGGTGACAAGAAATCTGGTCTGCAAAACTGACTGAGATATCACCTTTTTGCTTTATGAACTCCTATGAAAGAACCACTGTATTTCAAGGATGTTCTGAAATATAAATATGCCTAGGTAGATTGAGTTATGGTCATTATAGTACCTTGGTACATTTATGTAGCAGTTGTTTTGTGAAATAATAGTTAGAAACAAAAGTTTTCTAAAATAAGTAAAATGTCCAAAATACAGAGGTCATTGTCACTGGTTTTGAAGGCCTTTGTCCTTCTCAGGTTTACAATTGTACCTTAACAAAGATATCAATTTGTGTTTATTATTTATTTTCTTTTCTTTTGTATTTCTAAGTATACTGCTGCAAGTAGATTGTTTTCTTTTCCTTGTTTTTAATTTGTAACAGTTTGATTCCTGCTAAAATTTTTTCAATGGATTTATTCGCTCATCATATTGTATAGCTAAAATGTACCAATAAAATTAATCACTACAAACGTTTTTTTAAAAATTGTACTGAGAAAATCTTAAACTGTGTTGCTATGGATTATTCATTCCCACTGCTGTGTTACAATTTGATGAACATATGAAATTAATGATATTCATCCTATTATTATATGGTTTATTGTTCCTTGATTTCATTGCTCTTAAATTTTTTAAGTCACCGTGTGTTTTTGAACATTTCTCTTGCCTGTTTCCTGGGGCCATGTGTACAACCATTTCACAAAGTAGTGAAATTATTGCCTTACTGAATTTCTTTGTCTTCAGCATTACTAGAATACAAAAAATTGTTTATATAATTTAGAGTCACAGCAGCAATACGTAAGGATCTGTGATTGGCCCACATCCTTTTATATGCATGATAATTCAGAGACCTTAGGCTTGGTCACTTGGTAAGAGTGAAATATCTCCTGTGGGCTTAATTTGCATTTCCCTGACAACTAATGAGGCAATATATTTTTCATACATTCATTGACCATTCACATTTCCCTTGCTGTAAAATTAAAATGTTTTATCCAGTCATAGAATTGTGTGATTTGTTTTGTTATTATATTCTTACTGGCATATTTATATATTAGAAAACTGTTTTTGTCGCTTTTATAAGACGCAAATATCCTTTATTAATGTATTGATTTGATTTCTTTTTGATGTATAATCTAGATTAAGGGGAAAAATTTCTTAATTTTAATATTCTCGAGCTCACATTCTCTTTCTTTGTGGCTTTTATTAGAAATACTAATAATAATACTTTATAACTAAAGTTATAAAGATGTGCCTCTGTAATGTCTTTTAAATGTTTTATATTTTTCGTAATACAACTAGATTTTCCTAAACCTGGAAGGTAGTTTTATCTGTGTTTAAAATATAGGTACATTTGTTTTTCCATATGTATACTCTGTTAGCTACATCATTTCATTGAACATTTATGCTTTCCTGTATCGATATGCACTATCATATCTGTAAAAAATGAAATAGTACGTTGGTGTTTGTTTTCCCCTCCATTACTGAATTAATTCCTATTCTGCACTAGTA
Organism: Heterocephalus glaber; assembly: GCF_000247695.1. The sequence goes on from NW_004624806.1 coordinate 7,714,660, forward strand.
GACCTGTGTCCTAATTACTAGAGCTTTATGTAAACCATTAAAAATAAATGAAAACATTTGTGCATAGCTGTATTATTTTCCTAAGGTTGCAAATAATAAAAATAAATAAACTGAGTAGTTTAAATAACAAAAAAATAATTTCACATAATTCTGGAGGCTAGAAGATCAAAATCAGCAAGTTGGCAAGATTAGTCTCATCTCTGGCCTTAGCATGTAGATGGCCACTTCCTCCCTGTGTCTTCATACTGTCTTTCTTCTGTATGCCTCTTATGTTCTACTTTCGAGGACCTCACATTAGGTTAAGGCCCACTGTTGTGACCTCTCTTGCTTTAATCACGAGTGTAAAGGCACTGTCTTCAACCATAGCTACATTCTCAGCTGGTGGAGCTTAGGACCTCAACCTACAAGTTTTGAGAGGATACAACTTATCTTATGACAGTAGAAATAAGAAATGACATTTGTTTCCAATCTTTGTGTTTGCTACTCCCAATTCCTTTCCCTCCCTTCCTCCTCCTCTGGTTTCTTTCTTCTTTCTTTCTTTCTTTCTTTCTTTCTTTCTTTCTTTCTTTCTTTCTTTCTTTCTTTCTTTCTTTCTTTCTGTCTTTCTCTCTCTCTTTCTTTTTCTTTCTTTCTTTCTTCTTTCTTTCCTTTCTTTCTCTCTCTTCATTTCTCTTTCCTTTCTTTTTTTTTTGTTTATTTTAGACAAGTTCTTGCTATGTAGTCTAGGTTGGCCTAGAACATATTATATAATACCCAAGCTATGCACCAAGTCGTGACAATCCTGCCTCAGCCTCTCAAGTGCTGGGATTACAGGCATGGGTTACCATGGCTGGCTCTGTCTCTCTTTTCTTTCTTTTGTTCTTTTTCTTTCATTCTTCCTCCTTCCTTCCTTCATTCTTTTTCTTCCTTTTCCATCCTCCATCCCATAGTACTACTATTCTGAATTCTAAAACAATTAATTTATTTGCTTCTTCTTTTGCCTCTTCTTGAGCTTCATATATACATAATTGTACACTATGAAATACTTTATGGCTTCTTTTGTTCAACACAATATACTTGAGAGTCATCTATGTTACTATATGGGAGAAAATTTGTTCTTTGAAATTACTGTATAGTAGTCCATTGCCTAAATATATTACTAAATATTTGGGTTATTTGTAAATTCTGCTGATGAATATTTCAATTACTCCCAAATGTAGTCAACTTCTAGTGTCCTTCTTCTCTCCCCCTTCCCCCCTTCCTCCCTCCTCTCCCTGTGAAGGTGGTTATCTAGAAGTTAAAAAGAGAACCTCACCAGAAATTGAATTGGCTGACACCTTGATTTTAGACATCTCTTCCTTGTGAGAAGTAAAGTTCTGTTGTCTGAGCACCAAGTCAGTGTTAGTTTTTTAAGACAAGTATACTAGTACAATCTTTGTTGACATATAGCCTAATTTCTCTTTTTTGAATAACAGAGAAATTTCTAAAATTACTTCATTATTTTACATACTCACCAGTAATGTATGAGATTTCAAGTTGTCCTATACTGTAAAGACTTGGTAGTTTTAATTTTTCTAAAAAATTATTAATTCTGCTGCATGTATAGTGATATTTCACTGTATTTATCACATTTCATTGATGACTAAAGATTTTAGCATTTTTTAATATGGTACCTGGCTAGTGAATATTTTCTCTAATGATGTATCTTTTAGAGACATTTTCCCTTTGGAAAGAAGATAGTATTCTTTTCCTTTTAATTATTCTTACTTAGGAGCACTCCTTAAATATTCTGCACATAAGTCCTTTGTCAGACATACATACAGACAACACTTTCTCTTAGTTTATAATTTATCTTATTGTTTTAACATTCGCTCTCCTTTTTGAGTTGAAATTCACATAATATAAAATCAAGCATTTCAAGTGTACAATACAATGGTGTTTCACAACATTGTGCACTCTTGCCACAATTTCGTCTCAAAACTTTTAACATCTCCAAAAGCAACCTAATACTCATTGAATAAGCACTCCCTATCTTGCCTTGCCAGCCTGTGCAGCCACTGATTGGCTCTCTTCTTCTTTGAATATTTTGTCTAAATAAAAGTTTTAATTATAATTAACTATATGAATTATGGAAGTGGATTCAGTTTCTGTTCTGGGTTGTCTTTCTAGCTTGTAATTTCATACACTATATCAACAGTGTGTCATTTAGCCTGATATTTCTGAGGTTCAGCTGTGTTGTCACATTTATCAGTTATTATTTTAGTAACTGAATAAAATACCATTACACAAGTATTTTTCATTGTTTTGGCTGTGAAGAGTGCTCTTATGACCATCTGTATACAAGTGTTTCTTGGGATACCAACAAGAGTGGAATTTCTAGGTTTAACTATGTGAGGAAGCCAAGCAGTTTTCCACATTATCTTTCCCTTTTTATATTGTTATCAACAATGTATGAGGATTCTAATTTCTCCACATCTTTGCCAGACATTGCCTTCAAATGCATATGTATTTAATGGAATCAAATATTTGATAGTCTATACCTTTTTGTGTTGCGCTGTCTATTGAAATTTTTTCTAGTCTAAAAGCACAAAAATATCAATTACATTTTACACTATGTATAAATTTAACTTTTATGTTTAAGTCTAAGATAAATCATAAATTAATTTTGGCGCATTATACATATATAATATGGAAACACATGAACACAAACAAAGACCTGGTGAATACTTTCTCTCTTTGCTCTCATTTTTTAAATCATATGTAAATTTTCTAATTACAGATGGAAGGCCTTCTTGTTTAAGCAATCTGATCCTTGTGTTTGTGTTTGTTGATGTTTATAGGTAAGGAATTTTCAAATCAATCTCCTTGATAAACTAGATTATAAGGATTTTCTTATTTCTGCCTGAAACTGGTTGTGTTTTTAAATAAATTTGTATGCTTTAGCCAATTTATCCAGTTTATTGCCATGAAATTTCACATAAAATTATTATTATTCTCTGTAAACTATGGAGATCTATTCATTTTTGTTACTATAATTGGTAGGTAATTTTTCTTCCTCTGATCTGATTTGAGATTAATAAAAGAATAAATGTTTTCTTAATTTTTAAAACAATATTTGCTTTTTGTATCAAGACAGTTTCATTCTTTTTGTGCTTCCTTGAGGTAAAAATTTTATTTTAAATCATTCTTAGATGTACTGATGTAAAGTTCTATATATTTTTATATGTATGCCCATCCCATAATTGTGGTATGTTTTATTTCCTTAAAATTTATTCAGAATTATTTTATTACATTCATAATGATTTTATCTTTGACCTATGTGCATGATTTCAAAATATATTGCTTAATATTCAAATATTTGTGGATTTTCTACTTTCATTTTTAACCTTGCTTTACAGTTTAAATTTATTACGAAGAATGATGATTTATATGACTTTAATCGACTTAATTTATCAAGACCTCTATTATGTCCCAGCATATATGTGCTTTATTTTGGTGAATATTCCTTGAATATTTGACAAAAAGCAAAACAAAACTGTTAAATGACTTTGTTTTTATTTTTTCCTGATAAATAAAACCAATTGCACCAATTTTGCTTTCTTCTTCAAATTCTTGTGCCTTTTCTTGCCATTTTCTACTTAAGAAATTAATTTTACTCTGTTTTAAGTGTCCTACTAGTTTTACAAGTGTTTACTTCACATTTAATTTTTCTGTATATTTTTCTACCTTTATTTAGTCTATTGTTATATTCTGA
>NW_004624806.1:7730648-7756123 GCF_000247695.1 Heterocephalus glaber
AGAAATTTAAAAAATCAGACCTCCCAAATTTAAAGACCCAATCCAAAAATGGGCATCTGAAATGAACAGACATTTCTCAGACAAAGAAGTAGACATGGCAAATAAACATATGATAAAATGTTCAACATCACTGGTCATTTGAGAGATGCAAATGAAAACAATGCTGAGATTCCATTTCACTCCAGAAAGAATGGCTGCTACCATGAAATCAACCAACAACAAATGCTGGCGGGGCTGTGGGGAAAGAGGAACCCTGCTCCACTGCTGGAGGAAGTGTAGACTGGTGCAACCACTGTGGAAATCAGTATGGAGATACCTCAAAGAACAAGGACTCAAAGTCTCATTTGACCCAGCTATTCCCCTGCTGGGTATCTTCACCAAAGAATTAAAAGAACCATACCACAGTGCTATACGTGCACCCATGTTCATAGCAGCACAGTTTGTAATAGCTAAAATTTGGAAACAGCCCAAATGCCCATCAACTGGAGATTGGATCAAGAAAATGTGTTTTTTATAAAATGGAGTACTACTTAGTCATCAAAAACAAGAAATTAGAGACATTTATTGCTAAATGGATGTACATTGAGGCGATACTCTTAAGTGAAATAAACAGGACACACATGTGTAAATATCAAATAGTTTCTCTAGTGTGAGAAACTGAAAGTGCAAATAAGGACTAAAAGGTATAATGGATAATGTGAAATAGGAAGAAAAGGGGAAAAGGACAGGGGGAAGGGGGAGGGGGAGGGGAAAGGAAAGAAGGGAATGGAATAAATATGAGAAAATGAAAAAATGGAAACAAATTCTTTGTAAATTGGGAGGGATGGAGGGGTTGAAGGAAGGGCAAGGGAAGGGGGAAAAAATAAGAACCAAGAGAGTATGTAAAGGTGCATATCTCCAATGATGAATTTCATTATATTGTTCACCTAAAATGTACCAATAAAGGGATATACAAAAAATTATGTAATTATAGAAAATAGATTATGAATTTTTGAAAGTAGCTCTAGAGTTTAACAGTCTGTCTTGCATATATTTGGAGCTACAAATGCCTGAGTTCTACTCAACTTCATTACTATGTTGGTTAGTCTTAGTTCAGTTCAGAAATAGTTAATATACTCAAATGGGTTCAAAGACAATAATTTAAAAGACACTCACTCTACAGGTAAGTTGAGAAGACCACTGTAGAAGAGTGAAGTATTAAGATACTAGCAAAATTTGAAAGGTGTTAACGCACCTCATCCCCACTGAGAGCTGGCTCCACACACACTGAGAACTTCAACCAGGGTGATGCCCACATGAACAAGTGAAATCCAGTGAGATTAACAGCTGATTTCTCACCAAAAATCATGGAGGTCATAGTCAATAGAATAGCTTGTAAAGTGCTGAAAAATACAGAAATTTTTGAAGATTTTATATATGGCATTGTGCATTAACTAATGGTCAACTTGGAATGCCTGGCTGAACTGAATCAGCATGCTTCTGGGCTTGGAAGACCCACATGAGGATAGTTGCCAATGGCATAAAAAGAGAACTGGAAGAGAAGACTTTTGGTGTTGATTTTCTAGAAGAAGCTTGCCTTGGCTGATTTTCCTGATGAACTCAGCTGTTCTGATCATTGGAGGAGCTTGGATCCTCGCTATTGCCTATTGCCGGAGGTGGCTATTGTTCTCATCAGGGGAGCTCTGTTCTTCACCTTGGGCTTCACGTTCTGGCTCCTTTGTAGATCTCTCAGCCAGTTGGCACAAACCCTTCTCCTCACTAGCGGCTTTCCCCACTGGCCTTTGGGTCTTCCTGTACAGAACCTTGATATGGACTTGCACGAGACATTGCTGTGGGCTGTAGGTCTCTGGCTAGACTCATGGAGGACATTTCCTTGGGCTCTAGGGCTTTAGCTTGACTTGTGCAGGAGATTGCTGTGGATTCCAGGCCCTTGGCTGGATTCTTCAGGTCTCTGGTGTGTGGACAGATCTCTTGCAGTGCTCTGCATTTGACATTTTGGGTGAATATTATAAAATAATCATATAAATTATGTGTCCTGTATTAAATCTATTACCTTGCAAGCCCTGACTAAAACATCTGGTAAAAATTATGCTTCAAAAAATTGAGAAATTAAGAAATTTTCAGAAAAACAAAATGAGAGAATTTACTGCTAGCATATTACAGAAATACTAATGAGAGTCCCTCAAGCTGAAATGAAAGGATATTTGATATTAAGTTGAATAGAAATAAAGAAAAGACATATTTAAGAGCAACTATAGAAGTAAATATAAAACAGCATGGATATGTTTGTGTAGCACTCTTTACTTTTTCTATAGCTTATTTATTTATTTATTTATTTTTTTATGGAACTAGAGATTAAACCAGAGCCTGCACACTGAGCTACATTTCCAGCTATTTTTATTTATTCAGGATTTCTCTAAATTGCTCGGGTGTTCAGGCTGAGCTCAAACTTGAATTTCTCCTACTTCAGGCTCCCAGAATTCTGGGATCATAGGCATATGTGACCACCTCCAGATTTTTTCTATATCATTTAAAAAATAATCAGATAATGTAATAATTCTAAATCCTTGTTGACTGGCAATAATCTATAGATATATTGTAACAATAGAAGACAAAACGATTGAGAAACAGAGCTATATAATAGGTGTAAAATCTGTGCATGACTGAAAGTGAAATTGGGATTAATTTTAGCTAGATTTTTATAAATTAAAGTTCGAGTCATAATCCCTAATATAACTAGTAAAAAGTGAGAAAGACATGGTAGAAGAAAGAATATGGAACTTTAAGTGGTACACTAGAAAATATTCAATAAAAAGACTGAGAATGTTGCACAACAATAAAAGATAAAAAAATAGTTATATTAAAATGGTTATGTTAATAGCAGAAAAAAAACAGTAAGGAAAAGTTGTAGAAAGATGTTTCATAATAATAAAAGTGACAATTATCAAAAGGACACACTTATATAGTATAAAAATGTATACATAAGGAAAAGAAACTAATGTAAATATTTCAATACTAAATTATCAAAATATGAGATTAATACAAGTTATCTTTGGCTTCTACAAGTATAAGAGGTGCTCAAAGCAGTGGTCATAGCTTCTACCACTAGTGAACTGTGGAAGTGTGTATACTTTTTTTTGGCAGACTCTGTACATGTACCTACCATGATGCTTCAAAATTCATTAAGCAAAACCTCACAGCAATGAAAGGAGGAATAAACAATTTAGCAAAAATAGTAAGGCATTTCAACATCTCACTTGCAAAATTAGAGAACGAGTACACAGAAGGTGTATGAGAAATTAGAAAAACTGCACAAGATTATGTATCTATGAGACATGAGAGACCACTCTAGTCACAGTGGAAGTAGATACATCCTTGCAAAATGAACACAGAACATTATCAAAATTATATGATATGTTATCCCATCAAACAAGTTCAAATGAATGATTTTAATAAGACTGAAACATGAATTATGTTTTCTGACCACAATGGAATAAAATTGTAAGTCAGTAACAGCATGGTATTATGGAAATTCACAAATATGTGAAAATTAACCTTCTAAATAAGAGGTCAATAATTTTTTTTCTTAAATTCTTTTGTTGGTACATGTTAGGTATACAATACATTTACATTTATCATTGGAAACTTGTACCTTTACATGATGTATCTTGGTTCTTATTTTTTCCCTATTCCCTGCCCTCCCTTTAACCCCTCCACCATTCCCTATTTATAAAGACTTTCTTTTTTTTTTTCATTTATCATAATTTTTCCTTTCCCTTCTTTCCTTTTCCCTACCCCTCCCACTTCCCCTATGACTTTTGACCTTTTCTTCCTATTTTTCATTATCAATTATTCATTTTAATCATTGGTACATTTTAGGTATATAATATACCAAAAGAGATTATGTAAAGGTGAAAATTTCCAAAGAGGTCAATAATTTTAATCATAAGGGGAATTAGAAAACATTCTGTCATAAATGAAAATAAAACACAATTGATCAAGATGGATAGATTAGGAAATAAGGAGTTATTAGAAAGCAATTTATAACTAAAGAAGCTACATTTCAAAAGTATAGAAATTTCAAATCAATAACCTAACCATGTACTATAAGTAAATAATAACAGGCTAGAAAATCAAAATCCAAAGGAAGCAGAAAGAAGAAAATAAAAACATTAGAGAAGAGTCAAATAAAATTGAGGTTAGAACATCCATAGATCAAATCAAAAATACCAACGGTTGGTTATTTGAAAAGATCAAGACATTAACCAAGAAAAGAAAAGAGAAGAAAAGAAGATTCACACTGCTACAATTAAGAATGAAAGCCTGTACATGACTAATCTTATAGGAAGAATCAAGATGTTTTATGATAGGTATGAATTCCCTATGACGAATGTGATCATTATGTGTAACTAAAATGTACCAACAAAATTAATTTTAAAAAAGAATAACAGTGCTATAAGGGAATGTTATGAATAAATCTATGACCAACATTTAGATACGTCATTCCTAAAATGACACAAAATTGTAGAAAAAATAAAGAGAACTTTAGATGTGAGGGAAGGGACTCTCAACAGAACCTATGGCCTCAGAGGCAGTGAGCTACCATCAACCAGGACTGAATCAGGGACACCGTTCAGATGGAGTAAACACAACAAACTCCCTCCCTTCCTCACTGCAGGTTCTACGATTATTCAGATTCTATGATCAAGGAGATTTGGGCAATTTTCCCACTTAAAATAGTTTATTTTTTTATATTTGCCATTAAGCATCTTTTTTTTTTAGGAAAAGATGACTCTAAAAGCATTCATGAGGAAACATTGTGTATGTTATCCTATTCTACAGAGGGTAAAATGCATTTGTTACAAAATCATCAGAGACTCTACAAAATATTTAGTGTATTTTTCATTATTAGATTTTTTTACACACTAATTCATGTCATTTTACCTGTGTGAACAGAAAATCTGTGCCCCAAATGAGACAAATAATTTGAATTGAAAAACGTCTTTATCAACAAAACTGTTTTAAAAAATAAATATCTTCCTCAAGAACGGTGATTACTTGACATATACAGTTTAACTGTTGATGAGAATTTTAACAGTGTACTTCCTAAAATAGAGACAGTGGAAAATATGTAGGCATGTCTCTTTGTTTATATTCTTTTTTTTTTTTTTTTTTTTTGGTACCGGGGATCGAACTCAGGTCCTTGCACTTGTGCAGCAGGCAGCGAAACCACTGAGCTAAATCCCTGGCCAATATTATTGAAATACTTAAAAAAAAAAAAAAAACCCTGAGGGCTGAAAAACCATTGTATTTACTAATTTTAAATTGCTTAATATTACTTGAATAAGAAATGGAATTTTATGAAAAACTTGTTTTTAGATAGTTGTCTCCTTTAAGGAATTCAGAAGAACTCACAGTTTCATAAACAGTATAAATGAATCAGGAAGGAGAATTCTCTACTAATCCTATATCAGATGTTCCCCAAAAAGAGTCATACTTCAAAACAGGCTTTCACATTAAAATTATAGTTGCATCAGCCAGGGATTTAGCTCAGTGGTTTCACTGCCTGCTTCGCAAGCACAAGGTCCAGAGATCAATCACCAGTACAAAAAAAAAAAAAAAATTATAGCTGAATTCAACAAACTGGAATGAATTTAATATCATGAATATATTCACATTACCAGGTAAATTTAAGAGGATTCTAATTGTCCAGTTACATAGGAGTAGGTTGCAGACTCAAAGATAAGCACTTTTAGGGAGAAACACCAATCAAATACTCTTTTCAAGAAAGAAAACCAACCTATGAGATATGTAGGCAAATGTGGAAGAGACAAAGTTGATGCCTGGCAATATTCAATTTGATCTCAGAATATTTCTCCTTGTTTTCTTGAACTAAGACATAAAACAGGATAAAATATCTTTCTAAATTAACTTAATCCTCTACATCGATAGGTTTCTGTCAACATAATTGTTGCTTCCTCTCAATCTTATAGATACTCACTATAGAATTCTATTGTTCTAGAGCTGTTCAACCACAGTTGAAATCACACACCTTAGGCTATTTAGGTTTTGTAGATCTGATACTTTAATAAACAGACTATAATTATTTTGCATTTTTTCAGTATTTAAGCATCACTGGTAAGTGAATTTATGAGGTGATAATTTTTATTCTTCATTTTCCCATCATAGACTAAACTCAATTTTAAGAACTTTACTCTGTTAAAGCAGTTTAAGTCCTTGATACATGCCATTTACAGTACCAAACCCTGCATATACAAAGAATTCCATCAAACAGAAACATACACACAAAATAATTCCAGCTGATTAATGCACTAAAATCATATTTTTATCTCAAAAACAGTACCTAAAATCCTGACATATTTTAGAACTTAAAAGAAATTATAACATTATAATAAGATGTCATCATTATGCATAAAATAGATTACACTAAAACTGCATAAAATAGTTTTTCAGATAAAATATATCAAAATTAAATAAAATCTCTAAGGAAACAATGTAAGTATAGCACATTCTGATATTTAGGGTAAAGGATGCGTTGTCAGATCTAATCTGTGTCAAATTGTCACTTTAAATATATATTTTAAACTATAGATTGCATAATTATCAATGTCCTGGTAGTAATATTAAGATTAAAAAGTTTTGATTTTTCCACATCTTTCCTGACCTTAACTATTTAGAATTTTTATGATGATTTATTTTATTTCCTTGAAAATAAATATGGTTAAACAATGATCAAAGAGAGTTCTTGGCAATACATTTACCAGATCACATCCTACAGATATCTGTAAATATTTGAAACAGTGTCAACCAAAGATCCATGGCTTTGCAACACAAGTAAAAAGATCCCTGCAGCTGAGGCAGGCACATGATAATATTTGCTGTCCTTTCCTTACAGACTTGTGATTGTAAACAGTAAATATTTTCTGCAAACAATTCATTATAGTATTGAAAAGATAAATCCAGGAGAAATATCAGATCTTTGGCAAAAATATTCAATTAAAAGTAACTCAGAAAGAGAAGTTCATGGGTCTTCATTGTGCTGTGGTGTTTATCAGACTTCTTAGTGGGTCATGGACTTAATAGAAATGGGTATCATGTGTATTGGCTGCTGTGTGCCCCAAAGACTTTCAGGGAAAGTAGAGGGAAGATTATGGCATTTTTCAAGGATTCCTGTAACATTGTTGTTAAGATCTCAACAGGTTTCTAAAGGATTTTCAATATAGGGAAATTGTAATTGCCTCAACATAGGGGTCATGACGTCCTCTCCTAGAGTTTTATGCATCCTCATTTAGATGCTGCAGTCATAATTTTGGACCAATATTGAAGATTCTTTTTTTAAATCTACTCACATGTCAATCCATCCACTTAGTGTTTTGGTGACCCACAATAGTATAAATATGCCAACCACTGATAATTTACTTACGGTTTCGGATGACTAGGAATGGATCAGCTTTCTTTCTGCTCTCTATCTTAGGTTATTTCACCTCAAGAAAGTGGCAAATATATAATCCAACCAAGGAAAGCTAAAACTTTCAGACAGATATAAATCATAGCATTATCCTTTGCTTATTTTCTTTCCTTCCCTCTCCTCTTCTCCCCTTCCCCCTTTCTGCTTCCTCCTCTCCTGTCTTCCTCTTCTTCCTCTTTCTCTTCCTCCTATTCTCTCTCTCTCTCTCTCTTCTATGTTGAAAGTAAATGAAATCATGGTTTAAAAACATAATTCTAGAAACTGAAGGGGAACATTATATCTTTACTAATACAACAGAAATTTATCTCATAAAAATTATTCAGTTGGTACCAGCTAAGTAGAAAATTGCTCCCTAGCAATAAATATTTGTGAATACTGCTGAACTTATTGTTACATCTGTAGCAGGTGGGAACTAGAAGATGAAATTCAACTGAAATTTATTTTACTTTTTTCTAATTTTAACTGGGTTTCATTTTCCTAGAATAGTAGAAGTCAAAGCAGTGGAAAAGTGTTGGAAGAATGATTAGCAAATATGGGAGTATCTCTATACACTCCCTTCTTTACCTACTTTATTTAAAAAATCATCATAGCTTTAAAGAGTGGCTGTCCACGGTCTTAAGAGGCAGAATGATGAGGTACAAATCTTAGTTCAAAGTTTATTTGTTTTGTGAAATTTTGTAATCTTTAACATTATCATGACTTTCTATCCTCATCTGTAAGTTGGACAATATATTCACTATCCCTTATAATTTTTATAAAGATAAAATTTTTAATATACTGGAATATAGGAAGTACTAAATAAGCAGTGAATATTTGATGATTCCTAAATTAATATATATTTCATGGCTATTGTGGTGACATATTACTATGACAGCACTTCTATTATTCATATTCCTGTGGCAAGTATGCATTTTTTAAAGACTTCACTTTTTAGAACAGTGTGGATTTGCAGATTTCTGAAGAAAGGGCTGCAAACACCCTCCCACAATGTTTAGCTTACTATTAACATTTTAATTTACTGTATTGTATTTTTTCAAAAGTGAACCCATATTGATGCATTGCTGTTAGTTAGAGCCTATAATTTTTCACATTTCCTTAGTTTTCATTTAATTTCTTGGAATTCCACCAAGAAAGTTACATTACACTTAACCATAAGTCCTTATGTTCCTCCTGGATATGACATTGCCTCTGGTTTTTCATGTGTATTTGTGACATTAACAATTTGAAAGAGGTTTGCACAGGCATTTTGTTGGATGCTCCCATTAGAATTTCCCTGATAGTTTCATCATATTAATTTGAAATAACAAGTTCTGAGGAGGGAGAACACAGAGGTAAAGGGCCATTTTCCCACACCAAATCACATGCTATTTACAGGACCTACCATGACTGAGGTTGACCATAATTACATGGCTCAGGTAACTATTCCTTACCCTTTCCTTTGGTCATTTATTCTTTCTTGTTGCCCTTTTCCTACTACACTCTTCGGAAATATGTCCAGTCTCTATCAGTTCTTACTGAAAATTGTACAGTTAGTGCTCCTAACTGAAGATAAGATCTTTCTCCATATAGTATTTTAAATTATTCTATAAGGAATTTATCTCTTACTCCCTTTTATTAGTTTATTCAGTCATTTATTTTTCTTAATTTGGACTTATGGATACATATTTTATAGTTTGGGTAATGATCTCAATAGTATTTTTTTATTATATTGTCAAATTTAACCAGTTTTGTCCATTGAAAGATCTTATTTTTGTTTTTGTTCTTCTTGTGGGTGAGTGTGTATTTCCTTACATTCTATCATTTTAAGATATTCCAGCTCCTTCTTATGCATCTGTAGTCCTTATAACCAGGCATCTCTCCAAGGACCCCTGATTTCTTTAGTTTTTTGTTTTTGTTTTTGTTTTTTCAGTACTGGGAATTGAATTTAGGGCTTTTGCACTAAACTAATTCCCTAGCCCTTTTCATCTTTTAAAAATATATTCAAACAGGATCTTGATAAATTGCTAAGGTGCCCAGACTGGTGTCTAACCTGTGAACTTGCTGCCTCAGCCTCTCAGAGATCTGGAGCTACAGGCATGTGACGCCACATCCAGATATCTTACTATTTTCATAAAAGTGGCTTTGAAAATATATTGAAAGGAATGTCAAGATCTCCATGGTCCCTTAGGCCACACTGTTGTTTATTTTGAGGAAGTCAACATTCAATGCAAGTCATACATTCAATCCAAGTAAACCTATTTTCAAGCTACATTGGTGTCAAAGCATCCCAACCAGATGCTGGAATGAGGAAGTCAGGGTAGAGCTCTCAAAGTGAGTATCTCTAATCTCCCATACTAAGGGCAGGTTTAAAATGTGTCATTGAGTTTGCTGGATTACAGATGTTTTCTTTGAAAGTTGAATTTTCTAGAAGAAATTTTCAAAATCTCTAACTGACTATGGCATTGAGTTAGTTGGTATGTGTTGGGTTTTCTTATAAATAGAAACTATGGTATCCCCCTACATTAAGTGATCTCTTTCCAAATTTCAATAATGGAGAGGACCTTGAATTGAATTAGAAAGATAAAAGTGTCAGTCAAGTAGCGTATTTTTTACTTCTGGTTATGTCATGCCAGACTGGGTTAAGGAAGTGGTGATAATGTACCCTTTATGCTGGTATTTTTCCAAATTCACTGCCATAATTCTTCCTTTGCTTGTGGAACTAGATAAACTCACATCCTTGTTGTAGGGAGAATCTTGAGAAGATATTTTCAACTCAAAAACAAAATATATTTCCTCAGTTTTTTAATCAAGGAAATACCATCATAAATCTAAGGGAGAAATGATTATTAGGAAATCTCTTTAAATCCTTTTTTAAGTGTGAAGATATTGAGCAGTTTCCCTTTGTGTAGCTAGTTAAGTAAAAGACTATAATAATTTCATAATTATCCTGCCTTTTATAATACTGTGACATCAAAACAAGATTTTTATTTGCAATTTGTATATTGTTACTCATTTATTATGATTACTGCATTACATTTTATGGGTATTTTTAAAGAAAAAAGCTTATATTTGTCACCCTTAACAGTCCTTTTGTCCTGCATTTTGAACAATCTTTTTCACACTGGGCCTCACAAATTATGCAGATGGCACTGGGGCCAACCCAGTATCCCCTGGTTGTCACAGGGGTCTTGACTCAGTCTATCCCAAGCAACCCTGCCATACCCTACATGTCTCCTTTCTTGCCACTTCCTCTTAAAGGCCTAGAAAATACCTCCCTTATTTGCCTCCCCTACTTACACAGCTCCAGAGCTGACCTATGCAATGAAAGGAAGATGGCCCAGAGCATTTCCTGCTCTGACAGCAACCCAGCCGAAGGCACTGCTCATGCTTATGGTCCTCAAAGCCCACCAAGCACAGCCCATTGGGAAAGACTTCTTGTGCCCCATGTCCAGTTGTATTCTTCTAGACTTTTTTCAACACCCTCACATATATTTTTCTGCATGTGTGGAACCCAGGGAAAGAAGATTCAGCTGGGCAGTTTTGGATTATTTTACAGATCTGAAGTCATTTACTTAAATAAAAACCTGGACTGAGCTCCTTCTCTCTCTGTTTTTTATCTCACCAAACAAATAATGATGGCCTTTGCTGGATGAGGTAAAGGAAAATATTCTCCCATTTTTGATCAATACTGTTTGGGGGGACTTGACCTGAGTTCTAAAAGACCAGTTCATGACTAACAGTTATACTTCAGCCAGAGCACTGGGTAATTTAATCAGTTCTTCAAACTGAGCTCTTATCTGAATGAGTAAACATGATTATATTTCTCATATTATTTTATACTTTCTATTACTTTTGACATTTAACCAATAGCAATTTAAAGACCACAGACTTTTGAGTAATTTATACTACTTGGTGATTAAAAGTTGGCATCCATATCTCAGTCAGCCTTAGTTAGAATTCTAGCAATAGCATCTACCAGCTGACAGACCTCAGAGAAGTCCTGTGTTTTCTTTATTTTTCAATTATTTCATACTTTAAACATAAATATTGGATTAATTACAGAGCTGGTCTTTTTTAAGGTCATCAGAAAAATTAATACATTGTCTTGTCTCAATTTCTGGAAAGGATGAAGAATTGATTTCTGCTCATCTTTTGATAACTAATGCCTATCACAGATACACAGGCACATAGTAAGGATCAAATATTTTTTAAATAAATTAACAGATAAATGTAAGTTTTAAATTTAATGCCTGTTACTATGAGTCTCAATATTTAATATCTAGAAGTATTGTCATAATTATTTTGAGTAGTTTTAGCCCCATTCTTGCATTAAATTTTCTTTTGTGAATATGCCACATTTGTGCCCCATGCTCAGCTTCTCAAGACCTCTTGGAATATGTGAGAAAGTATTCTAACTACTATGAATCTTTACACCCACCAGTCACCTGACTGAAATAGCTGATGGCTTCCACCTATCTACCAAGAATCACTGTATTTTGTTAGAGTTTATTATCTTCCCTTATGTCCTCACACAGCTTTTTTGTGGTATTAACATGGAAGGAGAAAGAGAAAGAGCGCCCACACTTCTTTTCATTATTACAAAAAGCAATAATCCCATCACAGAAGCCTGTTTTAGTTACTTTCCTCATTGCTGAGATACAATACCTGACACCTGCAACTTACAGAAAGAGAGGTTTATTTTGGTTCCCAAACGCAGTCCATGGTCGACTGGCTGCAGGGTAGGATGGCATGACAGAAGGGTACAGTACAGGAAAGCTGCTTGTGTCATGGTAGTCAAGAAGCAGTGAGAGAAGGGAGGAGCTAAGGAGAGTCATGCCCACAGTACCTTCATGACTCACCCTAATCATTCCCTAAAGGTACCACCTCCAAATATTACTACATTGGGATTAAACTTTCAACATATGAATGTTGAGGAGACACAAAATACCAAGTTTACAATAGAATCTAATTCTTGACACATATACTTTTCTTCTTTCCTCCCCTAAGTATGAATGATGACACTAATTGATCATAACCATTTTTCCTTTGTGAGCTGAATGGTAGCCATACGAATTCTTCAACCCACATTTTGACCAAACACTAATGACAGCTCTCTGCTGGCAAACAGCTCTGTCATTGTGGGCTCCATGATGATGACTGGGTCAGATGAAGTGAGGAAACACCTTTGGTTGTGATGCTGGAGGACCTGAGAGAAAGAAAAAAATGAAGAACTCCAAAAGGTCTTTATTCTAAAAATAAGGAAATTAAAAGAGAGATTTAAAAGCTGCAATTACATTAATATACATAATAGTTCTATTTGCAGTAAGTAAAGATAATGTGTAATTATTTGACAAGCTTAGAGAACACAGCTCTGTCAACTTTATTAAGTTTTTTAAATTACATGATTCCTTTGTTTCCTGAATGATACAAAGACTTTAAAACTCATATTTATTTCTTCAAAAGCAGAATTCAGATACACAGAATCAATGCAATCCCAATCAAAATACCAATAGCATTCTTCACATTTCTAGAGAAAACAATCCTAAAATTTATATGCAACCAGAAGACACCTAGAATAGCAAAAGCAATCTTGGGCAACAACAGAAGGCACCACAATACCTGACTTCAAGTTATACTACAAACTAACAGTGATTTTTAAAAAATGGCTTGGTACTGGCAGAAAAATATACATGTGGATCAATGGGACACGATAGAGGATACAGAAACATCTCCAGGTACACTCAGCTATTTAATGTTTGAAAAAGGGGGCAAAAGCATACATTGGAGGAAAGATAGATAATTAGAAATGGTGCTGAGAAAACTGGATATCTGTTTGCAGAAGACTGAAGCTGGACTCATCTCTCTCACCCGGTACTAAACTAAAATTAAAGTGGATCAAAGGTATAAACAGTAAAACAGAAGCATTGAACCTACTGGAAGATAAAATAGGTAAACCATTTAAAGTCATATGTGCAAAAAAGGATTATCTAAGTAAACCCCCAGTTACATAAGAAAAAACAAGAATTAACACATGGGGTTACAGAAAATTAAGAAGCTTCTGCACAACAATGAAATCAATTAGACTACAGAGACAATGTAAAGAATCAGAAAAAAATTTTGCCAGCTCTTCCTCAGAGGAATAGTATCTAGAATATATAAAGAACTGAGAAAAATTAGACCATTTAAAATAAATGACCCAATCAAGAAATGGGCAAGTGAAATGAACACACTTGTCAGGAGAAGTACATATTGTCAACAAATATATGAAAAAAACATTCATCATCTCTGGCCATTAGAAAAATGCAAATGAAAACAATGCTAAGATTACATCTTACACCAGAAAGAATGGCAATCATAAAGAAGTCAAAGAGTAACAAGTACTGGTGAGGCTGTAGGAAAAAATAAACCCTCCTATATTGTTGATGGGGATGTAAACTAGTCCAACCATTATGGAAATCAGCATGAAAATTTCTCAAAGAACTAAAATTAGAAATTTCATATGACTCAGCTTTTCCCTTCTAGGTATCTTCCCCAGAAAGCTAAAGACATCATACTAAAGTGATTCATTCATACCAATATTAATAGCAGTACAATTCTTAATAGCTAAATCCTGGAAGCAGCTTCTATGCCTATCAACACATGAGTGGATAAAGAAAATGTCTCTAAACACAATGAAATACTATGTGGTATAAGGAAGGATAAATAAGACATTTGTAGGAAAATGGATAAACCTGGAAAATATACTGTTGAATGAAGTAAATAACATTTACAAGCTTAAATACCATAAGGTATCATTGTTTTGAGTATGGCAAAGTACAAACAAAAACTCAATAAAGAATGAATAGAAGGAAACAAGGAGATAGTTCCCTTGGAAATGGGTAGGGTTTCAGGAGAACAAGGGAGAAGGGAAAGAGGGAAGGGAGGGGGAAAATAAGAACTAAGATACACCACATACAGGAACCTAATAATATTTTTTGTTTTGTTTTGTTTTGTTTTTTTGTACTGGGGATCAAACTCAAGACCTTATTCCTGCAAGGCAGGAGCAGTGCTGCTGAGCTAAATCCTTGGCCCAGGACCCTAGTAATCTTAATAAATGTAAACACTATATGTCATAAACATGAACTAAGAATAATAACAAGAACCAGAATGAAAATGGGGAAAGGTGATTTGGAGACAAAGGGAGAGAGGCATAGGGAAGGAGAAGGGAATTTTTTAAAAACTTTATTATGCACATGTATATAATCCCAGGATGAATGTGAACTTCATGTACTGTAAACATGTACTAATAAAGTAAAGAATCAAGAAAAAATTTTTAAAAAATAGAATTCAGAAAGTAGAATATTTTGGGGGTGGGAGAAATGCTTACATTTTCTGTTTCATACATTGTCTAAGCCTGGACCTAAAACAATAACACTTCATGACACAGAGCTAGTTGCATACATCCAATTTGAAATACATTACTGTCTTTGACACCTGGCACTACCAACCACTTACTCTCTTTGCAGAAAAAATTTCCCATTAATTTTTATTTATGTTGTCTTTTTAGATCTCTCCTTTTCCTCAGCTATTCTTTCTCTTTGTTTAGTGACGCTCATATGCTGTTTCTCTTAGACGTCCACTAGGTGTTTTCTCTAGTAATCTGGTCTTTGCTTTCAATATACAATTTCTTAGAGATTATACTGTTTTCTTGGATTAAAATATTAATTTTTAAGAAATCATGGGGAAATAAAAACCATAAGGACTTTAAATTTTAAGACTGGCTTTTAACTTCTCACTTTCCTGCATATAGATATTTATTTTTGATCAATTAAGAAGCCACTAAAATTACATTAGCCTTGTGAGGACTAAAAATGTAGCAAAATACCAGAAATTGTGATTCACATAAAGAAATGAAGGGCATCAACGGAAGAATAAGTAGATATAAGAGCTTTTTTCTTCAATTATTTAACAGAAAACAGTAATAGAAAATCAACAATATATTTGATTATGTGTATTTGTGTATATGTTATGCATGGATGTATGTATGATTATATAAAAGTTAAGTCAACATCAGTGATACAGAAAGATGATTACTTTGTTACAAAATCCTCTAGCAGTTAAATAGCAAATTGAATTGGCTTATTTATAAATGGATACTGGAAACTCTATGGAAACAAGTGAAAATGTAAAAATAATTGTAACTGATATATTAAGAAAGGACAGAAAATAGAATTACAGAATTACATAAAATAATTAAATCACTAATGACAGAAAAGTAATGGAATATGTTTCCATTTTAGCTTGTTAAGGAATCTCCATAGTAATTTCCCTAATGGTTGTACTACTTTACATTCCCACTAACAAAGTGGGCAGGTTCGTTTTAACCACAGCCTCACCAACATTTGTTATTGTTTGTTTTCTTGATGATTGTCATTCTTCCTGAAATAAGAGGAAATTTCAATAGTATTTTAATTTGCAATTCTCTAAAGGTCAGTGATGTTGAAGAATGGATAAAGAAAATGTGGCATTTGTACACAAAGGTGTACTACTCTACCATAAAGAAGGATAAAGTTGATTCATTTGTAGGAAAATGGATACAACACAAAAGCATAATATTAAGTGAAATAAATCAGACACATAAGCTTAAATATTCAATCAGTTCTCTAGTATGAGAAATTCAAAGTATAAATAAAGAGCAAAATAAAATTTAAATAAAAGAAAATGGGGAGCTAAATCTGCTACAAACAGAAATAAGATGAAGAGATGCGGGGGGGGGGAGGCTGGGAGGATAAGTGGACATAACAAATTAAAATATATCATCTTAATGGACCACATGCCCAAAATGAAACAAGTCATTACATATCTCAAACTTGTATTAGTGAATAAATTTAAAAAATAATAATTCAAGATGTAACAACCTCCTAAAAAAGAAGAAGAATGGACAAAAATGAAACCAATAACAAGGATAATAAAGAGAAAACAGTAACCAGTATGGTAGACATTAAACTATACCAATAATCACTTGAATATAATCATATAAATGAATAATTAAAGGACAGAAGATATATCAAAAATAAGGTCTATCATATGCAGTCTATAAGAAATTATAGTTAATTTATGGATCAAAAATGTACCCATAAGGCTTATGTACTCAGAAGTGAGTCTTTTGGGAGGTGATTAAATCATGAGGTACTTACCTTGGCAATGGATTAATCCATAGAGGATTTTGTAACTTGATGTGCTGTTACCAGTGGGGCTAAACTGGAGGAAAGGGCTCACTATGGGTGTATCTCTCGAGGACTGCATCTCTAGCTCTCACTCTTATTTCCTGTCTGCTTCCAGCCACCATGAGTTGAGCTGCTTTTCCTGACATATACCTCAGTAGTGACGTGCATGTCTTGGAGCCAGCTGAACGTGAACCGAAACTGCTAAAATCTTGAGCCAAAATAAATCTCCCCTCCTTTAAAGTTGTAGTCTTAAATTAAGTATTTTATCTAATACACTCAGTTTCAACATACAGAAATATACAGATTAAAAGTACTTGTATTGAGAAATATATAGCATATTAACATAAATCAAAAGATAACATAAACAGAAAATTCAGATTGATTACTGAATACCAAGTAATAGGAGTAAGAAGTCTTGGTGTGCTATTATAAAGTTGGGGTGATCATAGGAAACAATAATGGATTAGATATTTATAAAACCTAGAATAAAGGTTTTTGAAAAGTTTTACACTAACAAAATAATATTTAAGAAAATAGATATGTTTAACCTGATTTAAATATTACAGTATGCATATATATTGAAACACCTTGTTACCTCATTAATATGTACAGTTTTTGTGTTTTATGTGCCAGTTAAAATAAATGAAATTAATTTAAAAATCATAGAATTCTATCAGAAATAAGGAAAGCAGGAATATCTATATGAATGTTAGAGTATAGACTTTACAGCAAGAAAATTAGGGAAGAAAGAGGGGAACTATTTAACAATAAAGGGATCAATTTTCCAAAAAGACATAATAATCCTGTTATGTAACAACAGAGCATTCAACTACATGGAGGAACCCTGATAAAGCTGAAAAGGCAAATATATATATTGAAAATCATAGATGAACAATATGGCACTTCTATTTTGGAGACAGATATAGTTGACAGAAAATCAGTAAGGACATAGCCAACTCCACAGCACCATCTTTCAACTAGTTATAATCCACATCTATAAATTACTATATACCAAATCCATAGAATACACATTTTTATCAAGCTTATGTGAAATGTTCACCAAGATAAACCAATTCTGAGCTGTAAAATGCCTCTTAACAAATCTGAAGAAAAAGTAATCATATATAAACTCTATTCTCAGGCTAAAATAGATTTAAAGTTGAAATCAATAACAAAGATAACCAGAAAATACTAAACAACATGGAGACTAAACAACATACAGTTTTAAGTAACTTACTAATCAAAACAGAAATCTCTAGATAAATTTAAAATTTCTTTGAACTAAATGAAAATGAAAATATAAGCTATTAAAATTTGTAGGATATGATGAAAGCAATGATTAGTTGGAAACTTATACACTGAATCCACATACTAGAAAGAGATCTAAAATTAGTGTTTCCACTGTAAAAAACTAGAACTATAAATTAAACACAAAGTAAACAGAAGAAAAATAATGAAAATATCAGAAATCAATGTAGTTAAAAGCAGGAAATCAATAGAGAAAATTAATAAAATAAAAATCTGATTCTTTCAAAAGAACAATAAAGCCAATTAGCCTATAGTGAGGTTTATAAAAAAAAACTGGACAAAAGTTCTTAGTATCAGAAACTAAAATGGAAATCATTGCACACTTGATGGTCATTAAAATGGCAATAAATTGATACTATGAGCAAAAGTGATAACTTATAGAAAATGGACCAAGTTTTTGATACAATATGCCAAACTTCATAAAGAGACAATATATGCCTATTATTAATAAATGGAATAAATATTAATCTCCTAAAACAGAGAGTACTAGTCCCTGGTGGCTTTGCTGATGATCTGTACTGGACACTTACAAAATAAATTTTATCAATCTCTACAGTATCTTTCAGAAAATAGAAGCAGATGGAATATTACATAACCACCATCACCATCACTTAATTTTAAAAATGATTACAAGAAATCTGCAGATGAATATTTCTCATATGCACAGATGCAACAGTCCTCAAAAAATATTAGCCAATTGAGTCCAACAGTGCCTAGAAGTGACTATGCACCAAAACCAAATGAGATTTGAATCAGGTGTGCCGGGAGACTGATACAACATTGAAAACTTGATTAATGTAAACAACCACATGAATAAGCTGAAAGGAGGAATCATATAAGTATACTAATATGATTATAAAAAGCATTTGAAAAACATTAAAATTTATGTTAAAATTCTCTCAATACAGTGTAACACACTGAATTTATGAAAAATACCTACAGAAAGATACCAACTGCTACCATATTTATTGATGAGTAGTAGAGAAGTTTTCCCACTCAGATTAGGAACAAGGCAAGGATGATCCCTTTCATGACTTTCTTTCAATATCATGTTGAAAATCCATGTTAATATAGTGTGGAAAGAAAAAGATTTATGTATCAAGAATACAGAAGTAGAGTAGTTTTTTTGTAGATGAAATCATTTGTCTCTAGACCAAATCTGAAGGAGTAAACAAATAAACTTGTGGAATACGTAATTTTAGCAAGAATACATGATACTACAGCAATGTACAAAAGTCAGTAATTTTCCTATATACCAGAAGAACAGAAATTTAAAACTCACAATTACCATTTATATGAGAAATTCTGCCACCTCACCTTTGACAAATTATGGCCCCTATTCTTGAGTGAAATAAGTAGGTTACAAGTGTAAATACCAAATAGTTTCTCTAGTGTGAGAAACTGAAAGTATAAATGATGATCAAAATGTATAATAGATAATGTGAAATAAGGAAAAGAAGTCCAAAGGGAAAGGGTAAGAGGAATTGGGAGGGGTTGGGGAAAGGAAAGAAGGGAAAAGAATAAATATAAGAAAAGGAAAAAATGGAAATAATGGAAATAATAATGTAAATAGGGGGGTGAAGGGGTTAAAGGGAGGGCAGGGGAATGGGAGAAAATAAGAACCAAGATATATCATGTAAAGGTACAAATTCCCAATGATGAATGTCATCGCATTGTATATCTAAAATGTTCCAAGAAACTTAATGAATAAAAAAATAAAAACCTTTGTCCATACAAAATGTATACACAGGTGCTCGTAGCAGCTGTATTCATAATTACAAAAATTTGAAATTAACTAAATTAAATAATTTAATGTAGAAATAAACTACATTCAGAAATAGAATATTATTCAGCATCAAAAAGAAATAAACTGTAAAGCAATGAAAGGTCATGGAATAAACTTAAATTCACATTAATAAGAGCAAACAGTTCATTAGAAAACGGTGTATACTATACAATTTCAACTATATGATATTTTGAAAAATGGAAAGCTATAAATACAGTAAAAATGTCAGCAGTTGGCAGAGAGTTCTGGGAATGAATTATATAAGTAGAGTACAGATTTTAGGACAGTGAGAATACTGTGTATAGTATAATGATATGTACAAGTCATTGTATATTTCTTCATACACATAAAATGTGCAACACCAAAACTGAATACTAATGTAACCTATAGACTGCATGATCATAATGCCTCCATGTGGGGTCATTAAAATTATGAATGTACCATATGTTGGAAGGTATTGATAAAGGAGGAAACTGCATATGTTGGAGCAGATATCTATGGTAAATTTCTGTATCATCCTCTGAAGCTAAATATATATATATATATATATATCCACTGAAGCTTTATTAACATGGATTTGAATCTTGTGAAAACATTCACTAGTCAGGTGACTTGGATAAAGAATTACAATTTCTGTACCTCAGCTTCTTCATTTGTAAAATAGAAATAACAATTGAATCTCTTTCTGAAACATTTTGGATATTAAATAAATTAAAAAGCATTCAATGCTTTGAATATTATAACATAGTTTTCTTTGCTGCTATTATGTTGATATTTTTGAACATGAGATGTTAGTAATCCTTAGTCATTTTACAATTAAATTGAATGAAACCAAATGGAGCAAACACCACAATGTCTTGTATTGAGTTACTCAAAAATTTTTCCTTTCTCTCTATGCAAATATCTCAGTTCTTGTCATCTTTCAATTTAATATTACTTTATGACTTCATATTTTACATATCCCTTCACATGCAAATCAAATGTGTCACCTTTCTGGCCAGGTCGTCTCTCTTCTCAGTTGACTTGCTTTTTTGCCAATGACATCTCATGCTTGTGTGTCTAGAAAATATTAAATTCATATCTACTCTTATACTCCCTCCCTCAGTTTTATCTACTTTGGCCCTTAGTGCTTTAATTCTTATTATTTTCTCTGGTTTTTGGAAACATTTTGAAATTTATCCACTGAAAATAATAGTAATAGCTAATAAACAACTCACTAATTAAAAGTCTTCATAGCATATTAATGAGGGTTACTTTTCCATATAAAGATTAAGATTGATAGTGTTTTTTGGAGAAAGATACAGTAAAACATTGCTTTGATGGCAGTGCCAAATACACTTAGTTCCACCTAAATTGTTAAAGAAGCAAAAATACCTAACCTTTGTGTAGACTTTCTGAGTTGCTTTGGAAATGCAATGTAATACAGGAGACAAAAAAGCATATTATTTAAAGGATTAAAATATATAGTAGATACTTTGAAATGGGAAGAAAATGTACAAATGAAAAGGGGAACAGGGAGGAGAGGGGGGACAGGAAAAAAAGAGAATAAGAGAGAGAAAAAAAGAGAGAATAGTAGGAAAAAATGAAAACAAAGCTTTTGCAAATAAGGAAGGAAAGAGGAGTCAAAGAGGTGAATGGGAAAAAGAAGAAGAAGAAAGATATATCATGTACAAGTACAAATTCCCTATAATGAATGTTATCATTATGAATATTGAAAATGTACCAATAAATGTTTTTCTTCAAAAAAAAAAGGAAAAAAGAAAGAAAGAGCTTATTACTTTACATCTGAACATTTGAATTTTAATCTCAATATGTTAGTTAGCTTTCCATCACTGTAACAAAATATCTGCAAAAAAAGCAAGAATGGTTTATTTTGGCTTGCAGTTTCAGAGATTTTAATTCCTGGTCATTGGATTCTGCTGCTTCTGAGCATAGGGTGGCTGCAGTATATCATGGTGTAAGAGAGGAAATGGAGCTGCCTGACTCAATGGACAGGGAGCAGAGAGAAACAGGGAGGGACTACAGTTTTAGCTCTCCTTACAAGGCAGGTCTTCAGTGACCATGCCTCCTCCCACTAGGCCTTACCTCTTAATGGTTGTTCCATCTCCCAGTAGCACCACAGCTTGGTCACCAAGCCCTTAACACATGGGCCTTTGGGAGAAACTGAAGATCTAAACCATGTGTAGCACTCAGTTTGGGAATTTTTGTTTGCTAGACATGTAAAATAACCTCCCTCAGTGAATATATTTGTAAAAACAACAGACTAAGAAGTGCAACTGACCTTAATGACTTGATTTAAGGATCAAATATGTAATTGGAAGCCTTGAAATATTGAATATTATTAATCAGTAGCACTCTAAAACATCATTGCAAAAAGGGTGTTTTAAGAGGTACGTCTAAAATTCTTCATGAAGGTGGAATTTGTTACTTTCTTGGCTGTGTCTCCATAAGAAAATTATTCTCCACATTCATCTTATTTAGACATAAATTATTTTCTTTGCAGTCTGTACTTTGTAAGCCACATTGACCACTTGCCCAAACCTATGCCTTGCCCTGTCATTACCTCTATTCTTTTGTTTTAATAATTCCTTAAACTTTATATATCAGCTATACTTAAGGACATTAACTTCTTCCTTTTAGAATGTTATGGTTTGATCTAAAATTTCTACAAACAGGCTCATGTGTTCAGAGGTGGGGCCTATGTAAGGTGCTTCAGTCATGGAGACTCTAAACCATCCATTACTCCATGGATGGGTTAATAGCTCAATGTACTGTTACAAGGTAGGTCTGGTTGGAGGATGTGAGTCACTGAAAGCATGATTTAGAAGGCTGTATTCTTCTTTGTGGACCCTTTCCTCTGTCTCTGACTCTGTCCCTACTTCTGACCTCCTTGGGTTGAGAAGCATTTCTCTGCCATATTTCTGACTTAGAACCAATGGACCACAGACTGAAACCTCTGAAATCATGACCCAAAATAAACTTCTCCTCCTTTAGGCTGTGGATTTTAGATATTATGTACCAGGATCAGATAAACTGACTAATAAATAGTATTTGTAACAGGATTCACATGAGTGCTCATTCCCATCTGCCCCAGGAACCTGGCCTTGATTGTCTATATTGCTATCAGCAGTCTAGTCTTCTGAACTCTGCTCAGAATTGTCCATATAGCTCTGGTTATAACCTTTTATTCATTTAATAGCCTACTCCTTCAAACTTCTCCAAACTCACTCAAGTCAGTGTCAAAGGCTTGTGAACCACATGGTCAGTTATATTCAGAGCAGCAACCTGTTACAAATACTCAAAAGAGGCCATTAGATATAACCTTCCAGGCCACACATCCAGATGATCCACTTCCTCCTGCCAGGCTTCACCTGATAATATCCCATTTAGCTACAAACTCATCAGTGGACTAATTCATTGATGAGAATCATGCCTCCATGATCCAATCATTTCCCAAAAGTCCCAGCTATGAGCACACAAAGCTTTGGGGTGGGGCACCTAGATATAAACTATAACAACCAGCTAGGAAAGTGCTTCCCTGAATTTAGCCATCCAGCCACTGAGAGGCCACTACAGCCATGGTCCAAGGGAGTCCAGCTGCTGCTTGGGCAAGCAACAGATCATGGTATTATTCACATATTGTTGATTTGTAGATATGATTTGTACATATTGATTTGTAGATACTGTTGATTTTATAGATATGAATACAAGAGTATAGGGGTTATGGAGACTTTCATCTAGATTTTAGAGCAAGGTCTGAGAGGCTAGACAATACATTGCAAGAAGGTCACAGTCCTAGCTGAAGATACTGAAGTGGTGATGGATGAAGATGTGAGAAGAAAGTCAAAGATGACACAGAGAACCTAGAAAGCTAAACATCTCAGAAACATGGAATTACTTGCCCAACATAGCTGGAGGCAGTGAGCACAAACAATCTAAGAGAAAAGCATTGTTGTTTGTAACCAGCAGGGCTAAGCATACCATTGGGAGCACATATCTTAACACCATGCATGCCAGATGCTACACAGGGAACTAGAGGACGTAATGTTTGTTCTGCTTGGTCTCCATTTTGCTTTACTCTGTTTTCTTTTCATGTCTTAATCTTCCATTTTGGAAAGAGAATATTTGCACTCTGTCATTTTATGTTATGTTTATATTTCTCTTTAATTTTTACAGGAGCTCACAGCTAAGTGTTTCCCTTAAGACTCATTGGAGAATGATTCAACAGTTGAATGGAGGAGTTACATTGGACCTACTAAGGCAGAAATCAACTAAAAACACAGTTAGTTGGAAGAAAGGAAGGGACATATATCCTGATGCCAAAATCAATCTGAAATAAGAGACTAGAAGATCAAATAAAACATAGGCACGGGACTTCATAAAACAGTGCATCAGCCAACAGGGCTACCAATAAAATAGGCAGTGCTGAGCAAGAATCACAATACTGGGAAGTCCCCGTAAAACTGACAGGTGAAAAATTGTGGCTAACTCAAGCCACATGGGATAGATTTAGGAAAAAAGGCATCTGGCCTCACTTTCTTTCCTCCACAAAAAAGACACTCTGGCCTGACTGCAAATTTCACTGGCATCAAATTTCTGGTGACCAGAAATAATCTGTTCCCTACCCGTGCGATTGATTGCCCACCCATTTTCTTTTTCTTTTTCTTTTTTCTTTTGCCTAGTGACCGTGAAGTTAGGTACTGCATTGCTGTGGAGGCTGAGAAAGGAATGGCAATCAATGACTTGAAAGAAAGAAGCAGATGAATATGTGGGAATTAAACAGCCCTGGTTGGCACCTAACCCACTAGAGAGAAGATTGAAGCAGACCACCTGTCTCACCCCTCCTGGCCCAGAGGTAGGGGCTTCTGGACCACCATCTGTCCTACCACTCCCAGTCCAGAGGAAGGGGCATCTGAGCTGCCATCCCACTGCTTCATGCTCAGAGGAGGTGAGCTGCGTGGGTGCCAACAGCTCCCCCACTCCCCTGGTCAAAATGAGAAGACACGTAAACAAGTCTCAAAACCAGGCTTCCAGATCACCTACAGCAACTCCAAAGGGAAATGAGATGGAACACTCTGATACTCAAACAGCTGGTCTCCCTGAACTGCCAACAAGAGAGGATCTGAAAAAAATGAAATCAGAAATAATTTCTCATGTAACAGCAGAGATTGGGCCTGTAGTGCAAGACATGATAAATACATCCAGAGAGAAGCTGAGGAACATGATGGAATCCCAATATAGGAAACAAATGAAATCCATAAAACAGATGTAAATAGATTTCCAGGAGATCAAAAACTCCATTGAAAGTCTACACAGCAGAATGAGCCAATGTGAGGTCAGAATTTCAGATATAAAAGATAAGATTGCAATTAGTGACCAGGAAAAGAAAAATTGCTTCAAAATTGTAAGGGACCACAAGAAATGAATCCAGCAGCTGCTAGATGATGCAAAGAAGAATAACATAAGATTTATTGGAGTCAAAGAAGAAACAGGAGAGAGTGCAGATGACATAAAAAAAACTGTTTACAGAAGTAATGGCAGAAAATTTTCCAAGCAGGGGAAAAGAACTTGACATACAGATAGGTGAGGCATATAGGACTCCAAATAGCCATGGTCAAAAAATCTGCTCATAGGCATATAATTGTTAAGATTCCAGAAACTCAACAGAAGAACAAAACTCTCCAAGCAGTCAGAGAAAAGAAACAAA
>NW_004624806.1:7790281-7842003 GCF_000247695.1 Heterocephalus glaber
CCAATGAGAAATGGAATTGTGTTGTATACCTACAATGTACCAATAAAAGAATTTAAAAAATAAAAAAAAAGAATTAAGGGCAACACACTATAGTGATTTGTGTTCATGTTTAGAGCTGCATACTTCACAATAGTCTAGTTCTGAAAACAGCCCAGATATCTGTCAACAGATGAATAGACAGAAAATGTGTTGTATATACATGATGGAGTATTATTCAGCCAGAAAAAGAATGAAATTAGGCCTTTCTCAGGAAAATGGATGGAACTGGACTCTATCATGTCTTCCCTCTTAGATGACATTGATTTCCACCCACTTGTGTTGGCACATTCTGGATAATCATTACTAACATGTTTTTAGTATTTATCATTCCTAAGCAAATTGTGTTTTCATTATATGTTTATCACATTTTGTAATTCTGTAGTCATGATATTTCTTGGGGTTTTTTTCTATAAACTATTTCAGCATTATGTTTTTTATAGTCATTCTTCTTGATGCATTTAGCCCTAATATATTCTCTCTCAGCTCTGCACAGTATCCTAGTGTATGAATCAACCAAAATTTTATTTGTTCTCACCTTGCTATGAGTTACACTATTCCATTCAAATCATATATAGATAAAGTTACTACAAAATATTTTTATGCACTTCTTGTGTTTTCTTTTGACTCAATAAACCAGGAGAATCATACTGGTAGAAGAGAAATCTCTAGGTAAATATCTAGGACTGGCATAATTCATTAAAAAATACTCATTACTTCTGTGGATAGTGCAACTGTATTATGTGCTGGAAAATATTTAAAAAATGACAGAGAGATGGTCTATTCCCTCATCCAGTATTTATACTCTTACCAAAAAATCCCAAAACAAATCAATAAATAAAGTGGCAGATCCAGAAAAACAGCAAAGTCATTTCTGTTGCTTCATTCGTCACGTGAGATTGAAATGATCCTCTTGAAAATGACCTTTGAGCTGAGTCCAGAGAAACAAATGTCCTTTCTTTTTGGATGGAGAAAGCATAAAATGCATTCCTACAATGAAAAGAAAATGAATAAATGTACCGAGATGAGAATTACCAGTCTGCTGAGAAAACCCATGCCAAATATTCCAGCATGAGTTAAATTTAAAACACTTGAGTTTGGTATGATAACACGATAACAGAAGTGGAAATTTTTCACTTGCAAATAATCTAGAAAACAATTCATTTTAATTCTGAAAATGAATGATCCTATGTCTAATCTCTAAAATAGTTTTAATCACTGAATAGTGCAACAATTTTTACCTTTGCTGCAGTGTTGGTTGATTTCCAAATCCCAAGCAATAATTTCTGGAAAAAAATCAAATTATCCTTCCTTTTAGTTAATGGTCCTTTGAGCACTATCATATCTTGACATCTTACTAGACTCTGCATTTCTCTAATAACCTCTTGGCTCAGTAAAGAGAAGAAATGTGTTGTCATCGTCCTTATATCCCCAGACAGAGCAGAGCTTCTGGACCTTTGTAGATACTCAGCCAAGTTCTGCCAAGAGTACACAACCATGAAAATGCCTTGAAGTCTGGTATGGTATCATGGTTCAAACAAGGATTTTGAGGACAAACACAGCTGTCATTTGCTAATGAGGTATTCTTGAAAAGTTATTTAATCTTCTGTCTGTGGTGCACACTTGTGAAGACAAACTGTAATTCAAAATTTATGTAGTTCTAAACTGGTCTTTCAGAAGGCACAATTTTTCTTCAAATAAATATAATAATGCATAAATTTAGATGAAGGCTCCATGTCTTATTTTAACACTGTTTTCTATTTCCTTGGCATTATCCTGAATATATTTTATGTTCTCTCTTATAAAATAATAATATAAAATAAGGTGGAGATTGCTGGATCACATTGTACCACTGTATTACATAGAACTTCTGGCCTGATGTTACCAGTTTTGAGTGTAAATTTTAACACCAGAATGATACATTTTATAAAGTACTTGGATGATATCAAATAAGATAATTTAAATGCTAACAATTATCATGAAAATAAAATTCCTGACCCAAGATTTGATGCAAATAAAAAGCTATCCCAAAACAGTTTCTGTCTAATAAACAAGCACAATTACACAGCAAAAGCATAAACATAGGCCTAGGATGTAGCTCAGTGGTGCCCTGCCTGCCTGGCAAGTGCAAGACCTTAAATTCGATTCCCATATCAGAAAAAAACAAAACAATAACAAAAACACCAAAAACATAAACACAAATTACAAATTTCAAGAAAGATGGATCAATTCATAAATTATATGATATACTGAGATTTTTGAAATTAGAGATGCTATAATAATTAGTATTTTTCCCTAAAAGCAGAACCATTAATGTAATTCTTTTTAAGCACGACGCTATGGAATTTTGTGTTAACAGAGGATTGCGTAGTATGTGAACAAAACTTGAAAACCTGGATAAAACAAAAAAATCATTATGTTAAAGGCTCCAGAGTGGCTAAGACAACAAGAGCAAGATGAGCTAGACATATAGAAAGAAGAAAGCTTGTAGGATTAGACAAAAATTTTGCAAGTGATTTGTTTCAGTGTGTGTTTGACAGAGTTAGGTGTAGATGTTAGTCTGCAATTCTGACTGCATTTAAGAAGAAAACTGTTCCTATTGGACAGAGAAACCCATATAGCATTTGCAGTATCTAAATATTAAAATACTGAAAGATGTTCTCAAAAATGCAGTCAGTTTTCCTCTCAAGACATATACTGAATTTGGAAGCAGACTAGGGTGGCATTCTGAACTTCTTTTCTGAACATAAAGAGGAGTATTTTTCAGTATATTTCTGAAGATAAAAAGATGAGTGACCACAGCCCTGCAGAAATGCAGACCATATTGTATACAACAGGTTTTAAATTGAAAATCTTGTTAGATACCCCTGTGATACAGAGACAATTTCAAGTTATGCTAAATTTATGCTGTCACTCAATCTTCAATCAGGTCATTGTTGTAATATATGTACATGAAAGAAAAAAAAAGCTCCCAAAATTATCTTCTCTATTGGGTCAAAGAAACACTAAAACCATACTGAGTAATGGTTCAGGTCTCAGAAATAGTCAGAGTTTAAAATATATTACTAATATTAACAGAGTTAGTAGAAAACTGGACATTGTGCTTTAAATGATATTAACATAATGACTGGAATTATAAAAAAAACACCAAATGAATAATCAAGAAAAAAAAACTTGATGACAGAAATAAAGTTTGTTTAACTAATGATGTATCAAGTATCATTAGACTAGAAGAAGCTAAAGAAAGATCAGTAAACTTGAAGGCAGACCTATAAAAATTATACAAAATAAAGAACCAAAGAAAAAGAGAAGACAGGGGGAAGAGGAGAGTATTATTAGGTATAAGATATTATTAAATGACCTAAGGTATACATCAGAACTCTAGAAGAAGAGAAAGAGTCTATATAAGAATAAATAGTTGAAGAGATAATGGCTGATGATTTTTAATATAACAAGACATAAATTAAAGAAAATCAGAGAACTCTCAGGTAGGATTAACATGTATGATATTCAAAACGTAAAAGACCAATGGTAAAGAGAAAATACTAGAGGCAACCAGAGAAAAAAGAAAAACATTTTCTAAAAGAGATCTAAGCCAACACTTAAGCAATCAACCATGCATAATTTGATTGTTTGATATAGACTTGTAACATTAGTTCTTGCAATTTAATAGACTCATAACTATTAGCTTTTGGAATTGGCTTGGGTAATAGATTTATTTAGTCTATGCTGCTATTTGTGCCTTATGGAACATTCATTTACACATGTCAACAAGCATAAGACCTTCAGCAACAGCAATAAATATCAAAAGTGCATTATATTACACCATATAAAATAGGCAAACCGAACAAGGAGAACAGCGGAAGGCTAAATAAGTCAACAGGAAGACTGTTTACCAAATGGCTCAAAATCAAATTAAAAAAGCATTAAATTATCAGATAAATTAAATTCAATGGCTATAATGCAGGGTAATTTGTCAAACTCAGATTGCTACTGGCAATGGATTGGCAGGATTTTTGAATTTTGTGAAGAAGGGACCTGAAGCATCCTTGTTGGAGTGTTGTGCTTCTAAGTCATGCTACTTGAAAACAAGACAGAAAATAGCAAGAATTGGGGAGGGACAAAGAGTATTTGGAAGTCCTATGTACTACGTACTGAGGATGAGATTTTAAACTGAAACAGCCATTTTGGTAAACTAGTTGCAGATATCCACTGAATAATCACACACACACACACCACACACACATGCACCAGAAACTCTACTATTGGGTATAATTTCCTATGCAAACTGCTCAGACATATGTGCTAAATGACATGTAAAACAGTTTTCATAGGAATATTTTTTCATTTGTAGGAATTGAATAGTCTCCACTTTTAAAAATTTATCTTATTTTGAGAGCCAATTTGCTAAGTTACCCAGACTGGTTGTCAAACTTTCTATCCTCCTTCCTCAGCCTTCCAGAATCCTGGATTACAAGCATACACCACTGCACCTGGCAGAAACATTAATCTTAATATCAATTTTAATCTTAATAAACTTAATCTCAATAGCTCTAAACTGAAAACAATTAAATGGTTAGGCAAAATTATTACAAATGAATAAATTACAGTATATTTCTGTAGGAAATATTCTGGGGATACTAAGAAGCAGTTAACTACTGCAACCCATAAAAACTTGGGTGGATTCTATAAACTTCATGTGTAATATATGAGTACAGCAAAGTGAATACATACTATATGATATTTTGGATGTAAAGATCCAGAACAGATAAATCTTATCTATGATTCTGAAAGAATATAAATAATGTTTGCTTTTAAACATGAGTGTTGAGTGAATGGACCACAATGTGGTCCAATAATAGGTGATCTATATTCTATTCCTTGATATGAGTGATGGCTCCAGTGGTTACAATAATCTTCTTAAAATTCTTAGATTTTCATATTCATGGTTGGTGCTATTATACTTTATATACATTACTAGTCAATAAAAAGCTTTTAAAAACTAAAATTTGCATTAAAATAGTTTCAATGTAATAATTACCTCTTAAAATTGGCCAAGAGCTAAGAACACTCAACTCAGTGTTCTGTAAATTATAAGTGCCAAATAAGATGAATATACTTGTTTTTATCCTTCTGGGTATGTTAAATTCCAAGCTTTACGGAATATTCCACTCAGAAAATAAACCATGGAACGCCAGAGTTTCACTATTTTTTGTAAGCTTATATAAAGAAATGACTGTCTGGTTTACTAAAATTCTATTAATCACCTGTTTAGTGTGTTTGCAGCTCACTGAGTCCTTTTGGTTTTAAAGTTTCACATATTTTCTTGAAATTTTCTTGGATGTTTTACTTGTCAGGCCTAAGATCTACCACTCTGCTATCCATTCTCTACTCCATGAACATTACCTTCCTATACTGAATGATAGAGTACAATGGTTAAGACCACTGTCTGTCAAAATTAATTGCCTGGTTTCAAACCCCAACTCTGTTGTGTACTAGCTTGGGGTCCTTATAAGAATACTACTACCTTTCATTTTTTTACTTAATATTTTTATTTTTAATACCTGATAGTAAAGGAATTTAAAAAGTTCATTTGTATGCTGAGAGCAATGCTAGTCATTTTGTAAATGTTAGATATTATTACTGACTACGATGGATTCTCATAATTCACAGAAGCAGCGATCTTGCGTGGTTTAAATACAAGAAAATTCATTTCTTTTATGGTCTTCAAACTTTCAGACATAGATAATTTTTCTTTGGAAGCTGTGGGTGTATTTTCTGTAAGACAGAGAAGTTGTTTTTTGCTTAATTCTTCAACCATAAGGTGCTCACAGATGCCTAATTAGTGGCATGCATCGTGAAGGACATGCTTAGTGAGATTTCTATGAAAATACCACATTTTCCTTGGCAATTCAAACATTTAAATTGAGTCAAATGGCATTCTGGACAAATGGCATTTAATATTTGATATCTCATCTATAACATCACTTATTTTATTTTTAAAAGGTGAGTTTTCTGTGATTCTCTGGATCATTCAAATAAATGGAAATTCTATCTTTACCTGAAATGTGTAAAACACCACTATAAATTTCCACTTGTATGCATTTCAGATTAGTTATTGGGTATTTTAAGAAAGACTTCTCTACAAAATTTCTATTTCCTGATATCATATTTCACAGAATATCTTACAAATATTTATAGGTAGATTTTTAACAACACAATTCACAAGCTCTTTTTTTGTTTAAAGTAATGTCTATATTCAGGAAATGGAAGCAGATTCAGGACTAGTGCTTCTGACATCCAAAATCTCACTTTACACACAGGGTAATTATACATGTGTGCTAAAATGGCATTAAAAATTTAGATATCAATTGAATAAAATAATACTTCAAGGAAAATAGAGGGTGAAGCTAATTGGAATATGTGAAGTCAAAACTAAGCCTTGGAATGTATATAGAATAAGATGAAAAGAAAAGAAGAATGACCACACCAAACTAAGATAACAGTAAGAGAAAAATGTTCAGGACACACTACACTAGACATAACTGAGAAGAAAAAATGAAATTGTTTTACTGAATTAAATTATAGGCAAAAATGAAAGAAAGGTTAAAACCAAACTGAGAATGACCATAAACATTGAATAATGATTTGAAAACTTATTTTAGAGATGATGTAAAGAAATTGGACATATCAAATTAATTACTCTTTATTTATAGCATACAAATATTTTAATATGGACATTCAATTTTTTTGGTCAGGAAATGTGCTGATATAATTACAATATGAATCCAGATAACCCCAACAAGACCAGAATGCTATCCTTAGTTCTTTTTCATGAAAGTCTCTAAAGTAAACTATATAAACAGATCATAATATTCATCCCATATATGGTATTGTTTGTATGAACTCAGCAATCTAGGCCGACTCCATCACCAAGTTCTGCAGCTCTAGACACAGGCGGCCTGACCAGAAGGGAAAGTTTCTTATGCACAGCAAACATGTAAAGCAAAAGTGTCATTGGAGAAAATGCCCCCTTGTAATCAATGGCAGAGACATCTCAGCTAGAGGCAAAATTCACATCAATGCCTGTATCAAAGCTGACTCCAAGAAAGAGAAAGAAAGAGCAAAGAGATAGAATAAACTCTTCTTTCTTCCAAGAAAAAAAATTCTGTCACTGTGAGCTAAAATGCATTGTTGAACCTGCCAAGCTATGGCTGACCCTAGGAGGATGGAACCTTTATGTGTGTTCTTTTCTAGAGAGGAAATCCCTGCAACAAAGCCTTCTGCCTGTAATGTGTTTCTCAACCTGGTCCTTGAAAAACTTGGTTCTTTTTTTTTTCTTCCAAGAGAAAATAGCCAGCAAATATTGAAAAGAATACACCCCTGCTTTCAGGGACTGCTCTGCAAGCCTGTGCATGTGATTCTTCCTTATAGGTAGAGTTTGCCACAAATTTAGAAAGAATAGAGGAAATAATAAAGGAGATAACCACGAGATTGGACACTGGAGCTAAATAGCCTTAGGTTTGTATCCATTCTGCCACTCACTGTGTAATTTTGAGAAAATTAATTAGCCTCTTGAAGTCTGTTTCCTCACCTGTAAAGTGACACCACTCCATAACAATCCCCCAAGGATTGCTCTAAGAATCACAAGGCTGAGGCTTTTGTTTGCTTCTTTCTCATGGATCCTTAGCAACTACCAGCCCTTGCTCTCTATGTTTTGAGTGAATTCGCAGAAATACTCAAATTAATGCTTATAAAATGAAATTATATAATCCTTATTGAGACCTACTGTTACTTTACAGTCACTCATGAAGAATATATAATGGAAGCAAACATACCTCATTTAAAAATAGAAAAAGAGAGTGGTAGCTTGTTAAGGTGACCTATGGTTTAAGGATGTGTATATTTCTCCTTATTTTATTAAAAGACTTATTTCAATCAGTACATATTATATTTTATTACATCCCATATAT
Organism: Heterocephalus glaber; assembly: GCF_000247695.1. Next base: position 7,798,291 of record NW_004624806.1, read on the forward strand.
TCAAGGCTTCTTCTAATATTGAAATTTTAATACAGTGCTACATTTATCTTGATAGTATTACATTTAATGCTTTCTTATCTCCTTTTAAAAATTGTTTTAAAAGAGTTCTTTTAACTAAGAGTTTTAAGAGTTTCAGTTGGGACTAAGATAAAAACAAATTCTGAAGACTTTTTTTTTATATGATCAAGGACAATTTAATAAATGTTAGGTTATTGTTTGTTTCCTTTTATCTATCATATTTTCTTAATTAATTCTCATTGTGTGACAGTATTTATGTATTCATAAGGATTCATAAGACATTGTTGTATTAGGATTTTCTAACTCCTCTTATTTCAATGTTGAAAATTTATAATTCCTAGAGAAAGGAAAGGTTAATAATATACTCTTCCCTCTTAAAATAATTAAGCTATATTCATATTATTTTATTATTTTAGTGATATTATAAATTTGGGGATTTAAAATAGGATTTCCTTTTCCTCCCTCTAGGAAAACCATTATCAATTAAAGAAAGTGAACCTAACCCGTAGGAAGCCCTGATGTAGGTGTGTCGTGACAACATATGATATTCCACATGTTTCCATCCACTTTGGTTTGCAGTCTTCAGCTCTCACAGAGTAAACACACTTTACATAGTAAATTGCTGGTAGTATTATAACCAATCTACTAAAAATATTTTCCTTCTAAAAGTTTCCTATGTACCAAAACAAAGCATATTTTGCAACATATTATGAACATATATATTTAGGTAAAGAATTGAAGCCAACCAATGTTTACTGAATAATTACTGAGTGACAGAAAAAATAATACATGAATCAGAAAATCAAAAAGCAAAATATGTTCTGTTATCATAGATCTTATATGTTAATGAATATACAAATACAAGACTATAAAGGCATTAATTGATGCCTGTCATATAAAGGGTTTTTAAAAATTAGTGGGTAATATTGAGAAATCTGCTGGAAAGGTGCAGACAATAGAAGATGAAATACTTGGGAAAACATGAGAGAACTGTGGACGGTTGGATGAGGATGAAAAAAGAGGTATTATGGCATATGGCTGTGCAAGCGAACCACGAATTGTAAGGTGTTATGGTCTTAAAAAGAATGATGGAAGTCTTCAGTGGAATTGAAATTACAGAGGAAACCTGAGACTTTCTCATGTAAAGAACACATAGTTTAATGGGCAATTGGTCCTATTGAGGATTAATTATGACGAAACCCAGACAGAACTCTTAAAACCCTCTTATTTTAGAACTTAAGCTAAACAAGGAGAGCAGATTCTCACTTAACTGACTTAGAATGAAAACAAGTTGTATTAGACAGACTGAATTAATTGATTAATTTAATAAGCAGTCTATTGAATTAGGTAAATTTGAGTGAATTTCTTCCTATCAGTTAATAGGATTGCAAATTGGAGATGGAGCATTAACACCATCATCACCACTACCACAACAAAAACCTTCCTTGATCTCCAAATGTCAGTGAGAAAATGTTTTTATTTTGAAATGTTGAGAAAAAACATGATGCATAAAATTAAATTAATATCTTATCTACAAATTAAGAAGGAATAATTTTTAAAGAATACCCAGTACTTGGATAAAGATATGAGTTTATAAATGAGTCTCCTTATGTTCTCTCAGAAGAGCAGAAAGGAAGAGAACCTGCAACTTGTACTTGCCAAGTGACCTTTACTAAGAATTTAATTGGTTTTCTTGTATACAACCTAATGGACTATTGCAGAAGCCTTATGAGACATAAAGTTTTGACACCCACCTTCCTTCTGCTACAAGGCCAAAGAAATATCTATTCTTTTAATCAGGAAACTAAATATTATAGAATTCTGAGAGCATTTGGAAGTGTTCTTGTATCTGTATCTTGATATCCTATGGGAACATTATTTTCTTTTAGGAATATTACTGAAGTTCTAGATTTATTTTTTAAAATTAGATGGGCCATGGAAAGTATTTATTACAGATTTAAATACATAGCTATAGATAAGGAAAGTCACTGGAAATTTGACAACTGTAGTCAATTAGTTGTTGAACTTGTCCAAATGACATGCTATGTATTCTTCGAGAGTTTATCTGGAGAATTTTATTGTTAACTGACTTGTCTTCCTCTACTTTTTTTTTTTTTTTTGGTACCAGGGATCGAACTTGGGTCCTTGAGCTTGCGCAGCAGCGGGGTGAAACCACTTCGCTAAATCCCCGGCCCTTCCTCTACTTTTAATGTTGGTATTTCCACTGCAGCTTTCAGACTGCATCCTAGGGATACCGAAGTGGGTCCTGCGACACAGGGGGTTCTCAACGTCATATGTATTTCACTCATTGCCTCATGTGTACACACTGACATTTTTCTGGGAGTAAAATGTGTGTATTATCCCAACAGAGCAAGTGAAGGAACTGATAAAGGAGTCTAGGTATCATTTATTAAGTCAGACAGTAGATATATTACCATTTTAGGTTTTTCGATAATATTTTATTTGCTCCTACAACATGTACTTTCTCTGTACTTTAGTTTACTCACTTAAAAATAGTGATATTAACACAATTTAACTTCTATATTATGGTTAGCATTAAATGTGATTTTGGAATAGCATTGGATAGAAATTCAGCATTTTATTGGTGTTTGCTATTATTAGTATTGCTATTTTTGTAATTACTATTATCTGTTGAAATTTTTTTTATAAATCTAATAACTTAATATGATTTTTATAAATTTTTATTCTAAAATTTATGTAATTGAACTTTAAACACACATTATTTTAATAAATATTAAGAATTAAATTAGATATTATTCATGTGAGAGGGAATGTTTTTAGCTAGAATAAACTAAGTATTGCATACCACTACTATGGAAAATAATAAATCAGTACCTAGGTAATAAAAAACTAGCCATTTAGTAAATATCCATTCCATGTGTGTATATAACATAGATATAAATATAGTCATGCTCTCATGGGAGCTTAATATCTATGCTGGACATTATTTACCTTTTTGTTCTGTCTATTGCTGCCTCAAACACAGTTGGAGACTGACCAACCCTGGCCTAAACTGGACTGTATACCTTCTGTTTTGTTCCCCGACTTCCATTGGCCCTCTGCCAGATACCTGCAGGAGAATCTTCAGGCCCACTGCAATAAGCACACATCTGGGGAGAAGGACTTAACTTTCTGGGCACTTACTGGTGAGATGCCTGGCAGTCCTAAGCCTCAAACCCCAGCTGCTCCACAAAGTATCCTTGGGAGAAATGCTTCCTTATGTCTTCACACTTCTGTATCACCTGATAGCATATCTGCCCCAAATTTCTTATCCCAAAGTCTTCATTTTGGGGGAAAACCAAGCTATAAAAATGTCTAATAGAGAAATCAGTTCTCTAAAATACCTCAAGGAGTAAAATTAAAAGGGAGGAAGGGAGGGATGGAGGATGGGAGGGAGAGAAAGAAGGAAGGAAAGGAGGAAGGAAGGAAGGGAAGAAGGGAGGGAGGAAAGGGAAGAAGAAGAGAAGGAAAGGAAAAAGAAAAGGAAAGAAAAAAGGAAAGAGAAAAGGGAAGAAATTGTATACTGGGTAAGTCTAGAAAACCGAGCTCTAGGGTCTAGATACTGGCAGTAGTGTTTGGTGTGCAGAGTCAGTTGTCAGTATTTTCCAGGCTTGCAGATCAGTGTGAAGAACTTTCCTTCCAATTCTTTGGAGCAGACCATAGATTAATGGAAGGACATATGATGACTGAAGCAAATGAAGTGCAAAAAGTGTTCCAGTTGTCCCTTGTCCTCCATGTGACATGAAAGCCCCTGTTGCTACCGAAGTCTGCATGATACTTTCCACTGTTAAATTGGCACAGATGTAGGTTTTCAGGACTTTGATCTTAGATCTATAGTTTCCACTTTTGTTGCCCTTAATTAACATAATTTTGCAAAAGAAATTTGTCTTAACATTATGGAAGTAACATGCAAAATGGTGAAACAGTTATGGGGAAACTTTGGGGCTGACATGCATGTCCGTTAGCCGGCTATGTTTGTCTTCACAAGCATTGGGCCCAATGGACATATCCATTAGTTGGGTGTGGTGAATACATGTGTAAAAACTGAGTGAGGTGAACATTTAAATAAGTGCAGTTATGTTAAGCAACCTTCAATAATCCAATTTAAAATCGATGTTATGATTGCTTTTAAAAACACCCAAAGAAAAATAAACTTGATATGTGAAGTAAGCAGCAAATAATATTTTCTCGTTTTTGTTTTAAATTCAAAGATATGTTTTAAAAAATAAAATTTTCAATAATTTGAAAATAAGAACCAAGTGATACCTCCATCTCCCTAATTCTCTTCTCTCATTTTTAATCTTGACAAATCATCTTTCAGTCTGCTGGTTGTTAATCCATCACTTACATTGTAATGTAACTGCATAGAACTATATCAATAAATAATGTGACCTTTTTATAAATCATACAAATTATGTATTTATGTACTAATTATTTATTCAGTAAATATATATTGTGTGATTCTTGTGTTTCAGACAGTATTCTAAGCAATTTATATAAATCAATTTAAAAAACAGGAAAAAATTTCTGCTCTTACCTAAGTTACTTGCAAAAGAATGTAACAAACTAAATCATAGTTTGAGATTCCCATAAGTTTAAACCTTACATAGTGAAAAAGCCAACTGTGCTAATGTCCTAGACTAAAGGAAGGTGCAAAATGGAAGCCATACAGAAGGTAAAAGTTTGCTTACTGGAAGAATTAAGATCAAGGATATTGTCTATGTATCCATTCAAATCCGGTGTTTTAATTGTGCATTAGTAACTAGTACCAACTGGGGGAGGGGGCTTAAAGACTTAAGTGATTAGATCTAGATATGTTTTTCTGTTATGATTACTTGCACTTAAAACAGGACTGAAACCAATCAAACCCAAAACTTATAAAATTCTTGAAGGTGTAGGTATAGCTGAAGCAACAGACACGTAAGTTAAAAATGCTCATTCTTGGGCCAGGGATTTAGCTCAGCGGTTTCCCTGCTTGCTGCGCAAGCGCAAGGACCAGAGTTCAATCCCCCGTCCCAAAAACAAATAATGCCCACAGCCCTAAATCTGCACCAAGAGTCTTCCCCAAAACAACACCATCTGCAGTTCCCTTCTTTGCACTGGCCAAAGATAAGAGTTGGACAAGCAAGAAGCACTGAGGAAGGGAACAGTGCATTCATAGGCTACAACAGAAAGGGAGGATTGCTGAAAAGTTCCTTAGGGGCCAAGACTTAGGCAGCATGTCAGGAAGCTTTCCCCCTACCAATCCAGTAAGATCTGACAGTTGATGTGGAGAGGTGACTGATACATTATTTATATTCCACTCAGAAATGTGGTTTCATTATGTCTGTTTCAGCTTTTTTTGTTGTCTGCTAGGCCAAAACTATTCATCTTTTAGATCTTAGGATGTCAAGCAAAGAGACCCCACATTCATCATTAAAGAAGACACTAGAAGAATAGGTTGTGAAAAGACTTTGGGAAGAGAAAGGTAAACAACAACAACTGCAAAATCACAGCAGAGAAATCCTTCTCTCTCTCTTTTTTCTTTCTTTCTTTCTTTCTCTTTCTTCTTTCTTTCCTTCTTTCCTTTTTCTTCTTCCTCTTTCTGTCTCTCTCTCTCTCTTTCTTCTTTCTTTCTCTTTCTTCCTTTCTCTTCTTTCTTTCTCTCTTTCTTTCTTTCTTTCTTTCTTTCTTTCTTTCTTTCTTTCTTTCTTTCTTTCTTTCTTTCTTTCTTTCTTTCTTTCTTCCCTGTTATACTGCAGAAATATCCAGGACCAGGGTGGTTAGAACACAGGGAACAATAGTGAGAGAATAAAATTATGACAATAGAGGTAGTGTTTGCATGCTGTAAGAAGTTTGGGTTTAATTTGGGCAAAGGCAAGCCATAACAAAATTGTATCCAGAAAATTTATTATTTGCTGTCTATGGAATAATAATACTTGAAATGTCAATTAGATGTGTTGGGACTATTTAGCACATAGTCTCATAGACTTTGAAGGCATAGATCTCCATGCTATGGCCTGAATGAAAATGTAAACAGAAATGGGGGGGATCCACAGAAAAAATTATAGGCTACATTAATATTTAGAGGTTGATATGAATGATTTGATAAAAATCTCTGAAGAGACTGAAAGTAGTTTAAAGAAGAAAATTCAAAAGGAAAAGAAATACAGCAACAATCTTTCAGAGGTAAGAGCATTTCAATAAGGAGGGACTGGTAAGTTCTGAGATGGTCTGGAGAGTAATGAAGGGCAATGGAATGAGCCACATGTAGACAATGGCTGATTTTGACAAGGTTTCTGTGAATGCAAAGTTCAGGATCCAATAGACATGGATGAAGAGAGACCAGAAAAGTAGAACTGAATGCAGCTGTGTGGGTGAATTTTTCCATTAGGAGAGAAAGCAAATTGACAAAGAAGAGAGACCATATGGGCAAAGGGAAATTTTCATATAGTATATATTAGAGAATGTTTTATATATAATAGCAAAATTTCTGGAGAAAGAAAAGTATGATGAAAGTAGTTTCTGACAAAAATAAGATCTAATGGAATTCAGATTCTAACAGGACTGATATGATTAAGATGAGAACAAGAAACTTTGCATTGTATCAGCAGGATTTTAGCTGACTTTGAAGACATTTTTTCAATCAAGGTAAATTTGGGGGGTGGTGGTAATAAATATGTGTAAGCACACACACACACATACACACACACGTGTTAATTGCTACAAAACTTTTGATTGATCTTGTTTTATAATTGCTTTGGGCACAATTGACTGATTATTTTTATTACAAAGATTTGTACAGATATCTCTAGGAGAAAAATATCAGAAAACCAGCAAAATATAAAAAGTCCAGGTATATTTTGAATAGTAGACTGCCCTATACACTTAAGGCATTTAGAAGAAAGGTACTGTTATCTAAAATAAATTGCAGCATTTTTTAGCATCTACCACCATTTAAGATGAACATGGTTTAATTGACTTAAAATTTACATATTTAATTAAATTATTTTAAATTCTAGTGCAGATTGCTTGGTAGTTTATATTTCATTCAGTGTTATGCATCCTAATAGGTTTGGAACATGGATGTTAGGCAAGAGCCAGTGCATGAAAACAGTTTTCATGTGATGAGATAATATTTAGGGAATGCCTGTTGTTTAGGATTTTCTACAAATGAAGGGTCAAAAAACTGTATTTTGTTTGCAGTTAAATTTGACTCTCCCAGTTTGCAGATTCCAAAATTCCCCAAAGGGGAAAAAAAACCCTTCAATTTGCCTTTGTACTTCGGGATTTGGTGAGCTGTTTCACAGCTGCTTTCATTTCTGGAGTCCTTATTGCCAAATGTGCATTTAATCATTGAATCAAATAATTAGTCTAAGCATTAAAATAAGAGTCCTTTCTTTTGTTAAAATTGCCTAAAATTGTAGGTAATAAATCCAACTATAAAACTATTTTTCCTGAGTACCTGGTGTACTAAAAGTTGAACTTCCCACTGTATAAAAATATGTGTGAGAAAGAAGAAAATAATGGGCAATAATAATGCAAATGTCAAAAAAAGACCTCATATCTGATGATGATATAAATAACAACCATTTAACAATACCAGAATAATTACAAACATTTATTTTATACAGTTCCAAGATCGGAATCAAATAGGAACAAATCCAAGACATAATATGAATTATGTAGGTACATCTGGGGTGCCTCACCCACCTGTCAGTAGTCATTTCTGTACATTTTATGTATGCATTTCTTTAAAGATTTGCAGAATGAGGACAAAAAAATTATATCTACATATGTTCTCATTAAGGACAGAAATTTGAAACATTAATTAGCTTAAATCATACTTGCAAATTTGAATAATCAAATAAATGTATGGCCTTGAGAAAAGCTTATAATACTAAGACTACTTAGGATTTATTAAAACACTAACTGGTTAGATAGCAGAATCTACTCTTCATGCAGAAATATTCAGTTAAGTGTGTATGTGATAGTATCACAAAATTAACACTGGCATTGAAAAAAATTTAAAAGAACTCCAAATTTTCTGAAATTATTTATGAATTTAGTGATCTATGCAAGTTACAACTTTTTGTTCTTCAGCTATGTGAGTCATTAGAGCTTTATTCCATCATTGGGATTGAAGTAGGTGCATTGTAACAAGTTTTTACTTTAGTTTGAGAACCGAATCATTTTATTTTTCAGAGTTTCAAGAGAAAAAGCCTGAATAGTAAATAACAGTTAAAACCTACTTAAATCAGTTAGAGCTAAATGTGGTTTGTATTTGCTAAAGAAAAGTTATATTTATCTTATTCTGAACAATTACTTAGAAGTTATTGATTATTGAGTATTGACTCATTGCATGACTGTAAATCAATTGATATCACTGCATTAGTCAGAATGACATTTGTACGACAGCACTGCCTTCAGCTAACACTCTCATCAGTAAGTTGACTCATCTATCAATTCTAATGCAACATTGAGCTCAATTTAGATGGAGGTTTGAGGGAGGATATATGATCATTCCCCAAATATGTCCAAATTCTAATTCTTGGAACTTGTAACTGTCCTAGCACAAAAATCAGGAGGACTTGGCAAACATGATTCAGTAAGCATTTTGAGAAAGATGCCATTTGCCTACCTGTGTAAATCTGTGATAATCACAAGGGTCTCTATAAGAGAGTGGCAGTAAGGTTAGAGCAAGCAAAAAAAAAAAAAAAAGTGATGATGTTATGCTGGTTTTGAAGGTGGAAGAAGAGGCCATGAGCCAAGGAAAACAGTCAGATTCTAGAAGCTGGCAAAAACAAGAAATCATTATGAATTTTCTTCATTGGCAATACTTTAGAGTTTATTAGAAAAGCCTTTCAAAAGCTGTAGCTGAGTTTCTCATCATCATTTTTGCAATAAAAGATGAGCTTTCAGTTCCTTTATTGAAATGATCCTGGATTCATATTCATAAGAATAAGTCGTATTTGAATCTAGAATTTCTTAACTCTGATTTTCTTTGCTGAGAAAAATGTCACTTTATTGAATGTTAAGATCAAGAGGTGACCACTAACCTACTCAATCATGAAGAGGAGGGATTAAAACATATTCTATCACAAACTTTAAGGGCTATCTAATGTTTGCATGGTGGTCCATGTGCCTCAGTGCTGAGAAGTATGCTAATAGTATTGGTTAACCGAAAATTAAAAGATATTACAGTATTTTTAATAAAAGCTTATTTGAATGGGTAACACAAGAATAGCAAATTTAATTCTAAGTAATATTCAAATCATATTTTATACAAGAGCTGTGTAACATTTATAATGTGTAACATTATGAAAATTCAGGGGAAAGCAATGTTATTTTATACAACTCTGATCTTCCCAGTTTAAAGAAGGTAAGATGATGGCATCTTCAACCTCTGTATTTCCTCTCCTTCCTAACATAAAATGGTCTCTAAAATAAGTGATCTGAAATGCTCCCAGTGAGAAATGTCATTTCATATGTATGAGAGCAGAGTGAGAAGAATGTATAAAGACAAGACATCAAAAACTTCTTTCTGAAGATATTATTCTGTTCTGCAGGAAGGAGATTTGGAGAATAAATTTTGGTACTAAAAAAAGATACGTATGAAGAAAAAGATACACTTTATTTTACAATATTAGTATATCAACTGAAGGATGTCAAGGAATCAGATACTTTTATCATGTGAAGGATGTAATATTTTGAAATCATAAGAAATATCCCTTTACACAACATCCAATTTCCTGATCTGCTTCCCTATTGCCCTGCACATGGCTGAACTACACTTGTAACATGTTTTGCTTCAGAGGAAGAATTACAGGGAACTAATTCTTGGCATTTGAAGGAATTATAGCATAAATGTTTTGCTGTGAGAAGAAATAGGGCTGTGAAAAGATTAGTCTAAAACCAAAGCCATGATTTTTAAAGATTGAGAAAAGTATCCAAGAAATGTGCAGGAAAAGAGGGTAAATGTGGAAGCTTAAAGGTGTTGCATGTCGCCTCCATATCCAAACTCACTTTTAGAAAAGGGTGAGTATGGTGGGCCACAGAATTTTGTACAGAAAGGACATCTGCTTCTCCTGCCTGGGTAAAGAGTGAGCAAGTTTTATGAATGTGAGGAGAAGAAAAGTGGTTTAAGGAGAGGTTTTATCCTTCTTCTCAGTCCACCTATCCATGCTGAGTCCACCTGGGGAAGCAACAGTTTTTCTCTTCTTGGGCACAGAATATGACATGGACAGAGCACACATTTAGCCCACAGTGTGTTTGTACCTGCAGAGAACTTTGTGGGTTTATAGAGAAAGAATGTGAGGAACTTATGCCTCTGCCAAGTTTTAAAAAACAAACACATTTCTTTTTCTAGTCTAGGATAGAAGTGCAGAACAATTTTTCATGAAAAATAAAAACCAGCCCCACTAGTCATATATTTTGTTTTATGATGAAATTTTTAAAATTATGAAACACTTACAATACTGCTAATCTTGCATAATCCTAAAGGATATTTTCAAGCGTTTTAATGATACAGACTTCCTTGTGAATTATAATGAACAGAAAATTACTTTGCAAAGAAATCCTCCAGCTGAAGGAGAACTGCAATTTCATCATACTCAGCAGACATCAACTGTGAGACTCTGTGATTGCATACAAAAATGGACAGGGAAGCTGGATGGGTTCTGAGAAGAAGAAATTCTCAAACCCAAATCAGATTTATGGATAGTAATTAAAAACAGACTTATTCAACTCAAATAAAAAATGGAAGAAGCATCATTAACAGTTATTAAACATTATTTCATATTTGTGCATACTAGTTTTAACATGATTGCAAATATTTTGGAGAATAAGTGAAAATTAATTTAAATAAAAGGCTAATTATATTATACAAAAGGAACTTCTCAAACAATAGAGGGAGTTTTAGAAATGTTTCTCTGAAAAAACTTTTAAGATATTCAATTAATTCCTAGAATAATTAAAGTACATTTATTTATGCAGAATGACTGTATCAGATAGAAATAGAATGGTTCTCTTCTTTTAACAAAAATATTTCTGCCCAAATCAGAGTTTCCAGAGAGTGAACAATTGCACAAATAATAATCATATATTTACACATATATAAAATCCAAGGATGTGTTTATATATTTGTTATGTATATGAAATTCCAGGCTTCAGCTATTAGACAATTAGAATTTAGCTAAGAGAAAAAGATGTGGAGCTCTGAGAATTAAGGAAGAACCAACAGGAAAATCAGAAATCACAAAGAAACTGGAGAAACTGAAGACAATGAAGAGAACAGAATGAAACAGTCTCAAATGGTAACCCTGGTTCCTAGGGAGGAGGTCATGTCTCTAAAAACACAAGGTAAAGCCAGAGGTTTCTAGCAGGCTATAATTGGAGATGAAATTCACTGTAATGTTTGCCATACTTTGGAGAGATTAATCAGGAGCTATTAAGGGAGGGGGGTTATTGTTTAAGACTCAATCAGAAGTGGAGAAATCAGGATTCATAGAACAACTACACTCAGGTTTCCTGAATTCACTCTACCACAGTGACTGGGTGGGAGTGGTCACAAGAGGTAATTGCAGGGAAGTGGGATAAGCACAAACTTTCTGAGAAGTTTAAGCAACAGTGAGTTTAGGTTTGGAAGAACGTGGAGGTACTTCTCTCTGTGGAGATAAAACAGATCCATCACATGTGGTTTTCTTTTTGTTGGATTCTCCCCCTTTGCGTTTAATTCATTCTGCTGGGTTTCCTGGGATTGTGATCCTCATTGTCTTTTCCTAGGGTATGTCTAAAATTTTTTGGAGTGCCAGTTTAGTTTTCATGAAGTACTTGAGGTGCTCTTTGTCATGAAAGTATCTTATTTCTCCATCAATTTTGAAAGATGGTTTTGTAGGGTACATCAATCTGGGTTGGAGGCTGTTTTCCTTTAGGGCTTGAAATACATCACTCCAAGCTCTTCTTGCCTTGAGGGTTTGCATTGAGAAGTCTGCTGTGATTCTGATGGGTTTCCCTTTGTATGTGATTTGTTTCTTTTCTCTCACAGCTTGTAGAATTTTGTTCTTCTGTTGGATTTCTGGAATCCTAACTATTATATGCCTATGTGTAGATTTTTTTTTTATTAAGGCTAGCTGGAGTCCTATATGCCTCACTTATCTGTATGTCAAGTTCTTTTCCCCTCCTTGGGAAGTTTTCTGCCATCACTTTTGTGAGCAGTTTTGTTTTTTTCGTCTCCACTCTCTCCTGTTTCTTCATTGACTCCAATCAGTCTTATATTATTCTTCTTTGCATCATCTAGCAGCTGCTGGATTGATTTCTCATGTTCCCTTACAATTTTAAAGCAATTTTTCTTTTCCTGGTCACTAATTGCAATCTTATCTTCTATATGTGAAATTCTATCCTCACCTTGGTTCATTCTGCTGCACAGACTTTTGATGGAGTTTTTAATCTCTTGGAAATCTGTTTGTATCTCTTTTATGGATTCCATTTGTTTCTTATGTTGGGATTCCATCATGTTCCTCAGATCCTCTATTTTTCTATCTGTGTCCTCTCTAGATTTATTAATCATGTCTTGCACCATGAGCAAAATCTTTGCTGTTATCTGAGTAATTATTTCTTATTTCATTTTTCCCAGATCCTCTTTTGTTGCCAGTTCAGAGAGTCCAGGTGGTTGAGTATCAGAGCGTTCCATCTCATTTCCCTTTGGGGTTGCTGTAGGTGATCCAGAAGTCTGTTTTTGAGACTTGTTTGCGTGTCTTCTCATTTCCATGGGAGGGGGTGCTTCTGGCTCCCACGCGGCTCACCTTCTCTGCCCTAGGAGCTTGGCATGGCAGCAGGGGAGCTTCCTTCCTGTTTCTGGGACAGGCTCAGCTTCTCTGCCCTAGGAGCTTGGTATGGCGGTGGGGGAGCTTCCTTCTGGGTGCTGGGACTGGCTCACCTTATCTGCCCTAGGAGCCTGGGATGGAGCCATCACATGTGGTTTTCTGAGGATGGGTCTGAAGGGTTGAGATTAAGTCCAGTGGACTGCTTCCTCCCATCCCTCTACTTCCAATCCAGAGCTCCTTGGTGTTTTGCTTTCCCTTCTGCCTACATGATTAGGGATGCACTTTGTCTTAGGTGCCACATCCTGGGGTGTACAGACAGAGGAACTTCTGGAGAAAAGGGAGTGACTTGGGCCACACAGAAGGACACAGACACTTAGAGTCACTGGAGTGAATACAGCCCTAAGGCAGACAGCACATCTTTGACTGAATACATCTAGTGGGAAAGATGGGACAGGACTCAGCATTCATAAAACAAAAAGTGGGCACAGAAGTGAAATTAGCCTTCTTGCGATTCTCCATCCCTCATCCATATCTGATAGATTTTCCAAAATCATAGTCCCTGGAAAGAAGCCATTTAGCCAAATACATGGAGGAATTTTTTGAATCATTTCCTTTCTTTGTTTGATTTTTGAGGTTTTTGTTTTGCTTTTGTTTCATTTTTCCTGTCTTTTGCTTTTGTTTTTCTTCTTTTTTATTTTTCTTTCCTTTTTCCTATTTGTCTTTTTCTGTTATCTTTACCTGATTTTATTAACTTACTTTTATTTTTTAATTGGATTTTTATCTCACTTGTTTCTCATCGTTTCTTCTTCAAATTGTATTTCTTTTATTTTGCCCTCTCTACCTCCTTTCTTTTTATTATTATTATAAAGCTTTAATTTTTAGCTATTTAGTTGATACTATGCCATTATTGCTGAATTATTTTCTATTGTTAGTGGTGATACAGATGTTCCTTTTAGTAAATACTTATTGTATGTCAATATTTTGTTTGTTTTTGAGTAAATGTTATTACAGCAGATCTCTTTTCTAGTGTTAAGGATAGTATAGTTGTAGTTCCCATGATCCAATCATCTTCCACAAGCCCCAGCTTTAAAAACATGGGGCTTTCTGGGGTTATTTAGATATAAACCATAACAGATAATATTCAGGAAATCATTTCAATTATTATAGATTTATTTAAGTACACTTTATGGTCTAAGACATGGTGTATATTGCAAAAAATTATGTTGCTGAGTAAAATGTATATTCTGTTGCTTTTGGATGAAACACTCTGTAAATATCTTCTAAGTTCACTTGTTCAATGATGTGATTTAACTCCAATGTTTCATCATTGCATTTTGTCTTATTGACCTGGGTAATTGTGAGAGTAGGATATTAAAGTCCTGGAATTTAATAGAATTAGCGTCTGTCTGTCCTTTTAAGTTAAGAAAATGTTGTTTCCTAAAGTTAGGATTGCTAACTTTTTTATGCATTTAGTGCATAGATATTTACAATTGTTATTTCTTCCTATTGAAGTGATGTCAAAGAGCCATCTTTGGCTCTTCTGATGTTTTGTTTTGTAGTTTGCTTTGTCTGAAAATATGATAACTACTCTTTCTCTTTTTTAGGGTTAAGTTAAATGGAGTATCATTTTCCATCCTTTCACTTTAAGTATATGCACTTCCTTTTAGGCAATATACGGTTGTATTTTGTGGTTTTGATCCAATCTTCCAGTCTTTTGATAAAGGAGTTGAGACCATTAACAGTTATTGTAAAGTGTTTATTGAATTTTGTCACTGCTTTATTTTCCCAGTGCCAATTACTTTATTTTTTCCTTTAGTTTATCTACTATTTCAGATATACACTTTCCTTTGAGCTCATTGGTCTCCCTGTCTCTGTCTAGGATTCCTTTAAGTATGTTCTGCAATGCTGGTTTACTGGTCATCTCTAAGAGAAAATACTTGCCAAAGATTTATCTAACAACGACTGTATCTAAAATGTACAATGAATTTATATAACAATAATACTACAGGCAAGCCAATAAAAATAGCCAGTAAATGGTCAAAATAAGATATACAATGGTCAATAAGTATACACAAAGGTGCTCAACAAGTAATCTGAGAAATGAGAATTGAAGCCATAATCAGATACATCTTTAGGCACTTAACAATGGAAGAAGCTAAAAACGTAGACATATGAAGTGTTGGCCAGGATGTGAAGCAGTCGGAACCTTATGCACAACTAGTGAGAATGAGACCAAGCAGTAAATAATTTTGCTCAAACAGTTCTCTTGAAATACACTTCTGGAACATCCAAAAGCAAGGGCAAAGCTGACCAAGCGCCCCAATTGTTGCAATTTTATTTCTATTACAGAGCTTGTGCTAAGGCCATGATTCCCCACTATGCTTCCAGTTAGTGACTCAGTGTGACAGGGATACAAAGGCACAGCCTTCACTGGCTGACTGGAAAGTTATCTGTCCACTGATATGGTTTAAATACCCCATCCATGGCTTCTCTGAAACTTCTTTGACTCCAAGAAGGCTTGCGTCCCTTTTCCCTTCACTTTACTGCAGACTTTTATTGCAGTCAGACATCTTCTACAGCATTCTCTCTATTGCTTCTGTCCCTACGTCTCTCACACAGGTGTTTTCCTAAATATATCTGCTTTAATACCTCAAAGGCACTTTTCTCTTTAACAACGAGATTAACACATCCTATGATCGAACAATCCTTAAAAGTAAGTACAACTTTTAGGTACTTAGCCATGAGAAAAGCAAAAACAACAAAGTCATATCTATAGCCAACTTCTGTATGAATGTTCATACTGGTATTGAAAGAGGGAAATACTTAAAGTCTGATCTTAGGAAGAACAGAAGTCTGAATATATAACTGAGGTATGGATTATTGAAGGATATGGATTGTTTGGTGAATTTATAAAAATTTCTTCAGTACCCATATGTGTCAGGACTTCATGTGTCAACAATGCTAGCATGCTTGAAAACTGAATTACTTTCCTTAGTACTGACTCTCATTTATTCTTTCTTTAGACATCAAGAATCAAGTTATGACTGTCACAAGTGCAAACTTTTCATCTATTTCCCAATTATCTGTATCTCTTTTTCCTCCCCAGGCTCCATTTATATGATATAAGAATGAATAAATTATTTGCTATTTCTGTCACTGGATTTAGTATAACTTGGTATGTAAATCTTAGAGGCCAGCATGATTTTTTTGAACATTTTTCTGAAACCTTAATATGTAAGTTTAAAAAATTTCCAGAATCCTTTTGTTAAAGATATATGAGATATAATTAACTCCTTTAAATAGGGCCTAGTACTTCCCCAAAAATAACAAAATTTAACAACAGGAGAAATGTTACCAGAACATATAATTTCTTTCTTTAAAGTATTTGTAAATAGTCTCTTGTATTTTAAGTAGGAAGTTAGCAAAAAATCTAGATATTTTTGGTAGTTAAGAATTTTTACGGTTTTTTTTTGAAAATACATGGTATACAGGATCGACATAAAAAGACTTGTTGAAAAATGATTGGATTTTCTCAGTATTATTATACTATATCATCATAGACATGTACAATTACTTAGTTATACAAATATTTATTTTCCTTATTTGCTTACTAATAGACATCATTTAAGTCATTACTTCTCTAAAAAGACTAAAGAATCACCTCTACTCTACAAGTAAAATATTAAAATTTGTTTTAAAATCAAATCCTTTATCATTTGTATCAGAATTTGTTTTCCCCCCAAATCTTTAAAAAATTTTGTTTATCACAGTGAATCTTGTCAGTTAAACTAAAACCATTAGTGATTATTACTTTTACTTGTCTTGAGCATATTATTCATGCTACTATCTGTTTCTAAGCACTTAGTTTCAAAGGAAAAAACTCAGATAAAGTAGCATAAGTAAAGAAAGACAGACATAGGTGAATGTTTTGTTAGTGTCCATGCCTATGCCTATATACACTATACAATTTTGTGTTTTCTTGAACAACTTAAACATCTAATAAGTATTTTATAATTGAATAAACACTAGCTCTAGAAACTCTTTTGATCTCAACTATTAATACTCGTTTCAATAGACTGAAATTCCCAGGAAGTGTTCATGTACTTATATAAGTAACTTTGTAACATTAGGAGAGTCACAAAATTATCAATACTAAGAAATTATTGGGTATATTTAAAATGACAAAGTTTAAACACGATTTTTCCAGGAATATCTCATCTATGAATAAATAATTCCAGGAACTATTATTGGCAAAAAGAACTCTGAAAAAAAGATGACTTCTATATGACCACAGGTCTAGAAGAACATCTTATACTGATACCCATTGTCTAGTCTGTAGGATAAAAGGAAGAAGTGAAATTATTATGAAATAACTCTGCAAAGTAATCTCATCTAATAAAGTACTTTTTACTTCCTATTAGTATTAAGACTATAGCATTCATTCAGTGTTCTTAGGTATTTCTATGTTGATTACCTTTTATTTTGAACATATTTACTAAGCAAATTATTGTATGTATTTACTCAGTATCTGAAAGTACATTATAGAACCCAACTTTAAATTTCAGTGTTGAGCAGTGACATGGGGGCTTACCCAGAACAGACAGGCAAGCTGAGACAATGACTATACATAATATATACATATACCATATATATAAATATATATATATAATATATACACATTTGTTTTCTCCAGAGGCTCCTAAAAGTCAGTGCAATATACAGAAATTTTAACAGAATCAACTAACATGTAGAGAAAATATTTCATATTTTAACTTCCTTTTTCTTAAAGATTAAAGTTAAACTAATTAGTCATTACATCTAAATTTTAATCACCAGGGTTATGTTTGTTATAGTAACCCTCATTTCGAAACAATGTTTTACATTTTACATTTACATATACATTTACATTTACATTTACATATCCCCATTTAAAACACAGAGATTATTAGAAATTTTGCCTTGAGCACGATTAGTGGCTTCAGGTAGATATGACTAGATTATTATATGCAGGAGATTTTTTTTGGACTTTAACTTCAGTTTCAGTAGTCTACGTAAATACTTGTAGACGTCACATCCCATTCTGTCTGTTCTTAATGAATCATGCCACATGGTGTTGAGTAGAACATTATAAATTACAGGGTATGGCTTCTGGCCAAAAAAAATTGCCTTTACTTATTTTAAGACACCATCATTAGTAGATCTTTCTGGATGTTATTTATCCACCACCCACTGCTTAGTCCTTAATCACTGCATTTTTCTTTCCCTTTTCTTGGAATGAGACAAATAAAAAGTCAGAGGTTTAAAAAGAATATTCCGTCATGAGATATTTGCTACTTTCTCCCTTTATGCATATTTTGTCATCTCTGCACCATAAAACCAGAATTGTTTTCAGTTCATTATCAATTTTTACTTGCTAAGTTCCATTGTATACTTGGCTCCTTGCAACACAAAAAAGATGGTGTTTTGCCCAAGAGCTCAGAGTCCAAGTTTGAGAAAAACATTATTTTTTTCATATCACTGCCAGATTTCATGAGGGAAAATGTAAAAAACAAGTTTGCATTCTCCTTTGTTATATTTGGGGCATCTTGTTTATTTTCTTCCCCATGCTGTACATAGAGCTGTGCTCCTGGACTAGCAAGCCAACATGAGGCACCCAAAGCTAAAGTTAACAAACGCAGCAACAACATGAAGCATCTGATTACATATTCCCTTTGAACTCTTTCCACACTTGATACATATACACAAGGGCACTGTGGCTCTTTTTCTTCCCTTGATGCAATAATCAGATCATTTATAATAGAACACAGCAGATTTCCACAAAAACGTGAATCTGTTAATGGAAATTTTCTGCACTTGGCATTTCTTCTTCAAATGCTCAGAATTTCTTGGTGTAGAAAGGTTTAACTTCAGCTACAGTGAATGGATTTTCTCAGTGTCTAAGCCCCTTCCCTTTCCCTACCATTCTGCTTTCTTTCTCTCCATGGTAAATGTCTGGCTTTACTGGAGTAATTGATTTTGGAGCTTTCCTTTAGACTTTCATGCAGGCTCTCTTACCTATTAAAGTATAGTTTACTTTGAGTCTGTAGTTAGTTTTGTGGATATTATGAAGACAATTAAAAATGACTTTCCAAGAATATAGCTTATATTTCTACATCTCTTTTAGGTGTTTTCAAATCCTTTTAATATGTGTCATATCACTAAATTCTCAAAACTATCTTCTGAGGTAATTTCCCAGATTTCTTTGGAGTAGATGTGTAAGTGAAGTAAAGAGTGATACTCTTATTTTAAAAAGCCCTATTACCTAAAAGATGGTCTTATGTTAAACAGAAATATGTTAAGCATTTAATGAAAGCACTTCATGGTGATCTTACTACAGATAAACTCACTGCTCCCAGATCCACTTCACATTGAGTCATAGGTGAACACATCCTTACATAGAATAGTCTATCGCTCTGCTGTAAGAATTGTGATTTGAAGGTTGTTCTGGTTTCTTTGAATTAATAAATTGGTGAGACACTAAGAGCATTAGATTATGATTGGGGAGGAAGTGATAATGAGGGCAGGGAGCAGAAAGGAGAATTAGAGGAAATGCTCTTAAATGATGGTGATGCTAAATACAAAGGAAAAGCAAAGAGAATTAGCAAAGGTGATTACTGAAAACTACATGTTGATGCATTGCTTACATCTTGATTGTAAATGCAAAAGCTTCTTTGTATTAATTTCCCCCTCTTACTATTTTGGGCACCCCTCTTTCATTAATACAATCAAGCCAGAGTTAAAGGTGAAATGCAAGTTAATATTTACTTCTTAATATGCATCTTGATCTGAATTTTCAGAAGTTGGATAATTTTCAAGCCATTATTATAATTAACGTGTAGCTATAAATCTTGGAATTTTTGTGTATAATTGAAAGACAAGTAGAGAAATTCAATACAAATATAATTCATAACAATGTCAACTTCTGGGAAAGAAGAGAAAACAGAATAATCCTTACACTTTTTAAACAACAACATATAAAGCATTTGGCAAAAATAAGATAAGCACACGAGAATTAACTCTGAGATTCAGACTTTTAAAATGTAGTTCTTTACTGTGATCCTGCTACATTGCTGTAAAGCAAGTCATCTAATATCTGTTTACAATGTGAATCATAATTGGAGGGATACTAGGTATTTCTTTCTTACTTACGTCAAGATGGGACTTGGAAGCTTGTTTTGGGACTTGGGTTTTCTTGTAGTAAGAAAGAAAGTCACTGCCATTCTTAATACCCAAAAGCACCCTGTAAGTGGTGGACACCTGTCTCTTTCACTGACCCTAAGCCTTGAGAGAAGCTTCACATCATTGTTTTTTGCACGTGAAGCTTGCAGACATGAAGACAGGGAGGGAACCCTGTGCTTCTCATTTATATTTCATTCTCACTACCTGGTATTTTGACAATTAAACGTGCTTTTAAAATAGTCTTCTTCTTTGTTCTTTACCTTTTCAATGGATGGTAATAAATTCAAATATTCACATAAGCATCTGAGATTAATTTATATTGTTTTCCATCTAGAATTATATTGTCAAGATTTGGAAAAATATTGAGACTCTACCACTTGTCACATTATTTGAGGCATAAGGAGAACAACAAAGTAAACACTAAGATCCAACAAGAGTCTTAAAAATTGAGAAAAATTAAATAAATACAAATAGTTTTTCTACAAATAAAATGATCGCAAAATCATATGAGAATCATGAGAATAATCACTAAAGATGGTGACAGTATGTAAATTGTTCAGGTAGAGAGGGATACAGTAAATGAAGGGTGGCTGTGAAGCAGTTAGGGGCTGAGGAAGCGAGGGAGCAAAGGGCAGGAAAAAGGTAGTTTCCCTGGCATCTTCAACAAGAAAAGAGAATCCTTTTTGTGAGGTAGTTGGGGTCAGCAGTTTCCACAGATGGAATAGCATGTCCAAAACCCTAGGTGTAGAGAGAAGGCACTTTTGAGAAAATGACAAAACAAATACAGAACAGTCCTGTTTTTAGGGGCTGATGGAGAACTGAGAGCAGTTAGTCTGAGATGAGGGTAGGGAGCGGGTACAGGGAGGACACATACACAATAAAAGCACAATAGGGGCTGGGTGCGGTGGCACACACCTGTAATCCCAGCACTCTGGGAGGCTGAGACGGAAGCATCACAAGTTCAAGCCCAGCCTGTACAACCTAGTGGCTTAGGGAAACCCTTTCTTAAAACTTTTTAAAAAGGGAAGGGGGATTGAGAATGTAGTTCAGTGTGATGGCACTGGTTTTAATCCCAAGTAACACCAATTAAAAATAAAGAAAAAAACCAAGCACATTAATTGTACCTAATGTTATCTGTCACATAAGTAACTCTGGGACAGTGCTCACTTGAAAAAGTGGCAGAGGATTTTTAGAAGAAGCATGTTTCATGGTTACTAATAATTAAAAACAAATATTAGTATTTGAACAAGTCCTGAATCCAATTTTATTCATACAATTTTGGTGCAAGGGTAATTGGCAATTCTAATCTTTCATTTAACTGAGAGATTCAGATTCATCATTCTTAACCAGTGAAGTAAAGAACAGAAACCTCACTAGGATAAACCCCAGAACAGGATGCTTTCAGTTGGGAAATGCTCCAGGCTGACACCCTTTCTGGACATGTCTGCAACCTGCTATGCAGCTGTTGGAAGGGACTTCAGAAGATGGTGATGTGATGCACATCTGACACATAGATCCATAGTTCTCAGTCCTGATAATTTCAGCATTTTTTGCTTTGAGTCAGTTTATGTCCAATTGTCACTTACAATGACATCTGTTTGTTTTTCCCCCTTGTTCAGATCAAAACTCTGTCTTTCTTTTTTCTTAATTAATTTTTTAATTCCCTTCTTCCCTCAACATGCAGTATGGTTCCGTGCATTGCTTTCTGCACACTGGTCCATGGAGTCTAGCCCTACCGTGGTGAGGTCCAAGCTTGTCTTTGGCCCTCTCAAGACACCAAAGCCCCCTAAATTCTCTTTGGCAGCTGACAACAAATATCCCTAGAATGCCACTCCTGGCTCATGATGCAAGTGAGACTAGAAGGGTAAACTGTTACTCTTTCTCCCAAATCACAACAAAGAAAAAAGGAGCACCTTCAATGGCTTCAGATAACCACAAGTGACTGCAGGTTTTACCCTTTTCTCTAGGTCCATCTTGAGATTCAGTGCTTACTTCTGAGGGTTGGGTTCTTTGGCTTCCTCAATACATGTTCACTCTTTGCTCCTCTGACAAAGAGTGTTTGATCCATCATTCCTCTTGCCTAGTATGAGGCAAAGGGTAGGGACATAGAATATTTAAGACCATTTGCTCTCAATGCTGTAATTTATGCAAAGCTCTTGATTTTGAAATCTCAGAACCAAGCATATTAAATTCTTTTATTTTTCCTTTCAATCCTGCAATGATCTCCCTTCCCTGAGTGAGGGAATTCCAAAGTCTAGGAGGAAAGGAATAGATTCATG
Organism: Heterocephalus glaber; assembly: GCF_000247695.1. Next base: position 7,820,630 of record NW_004624806.1, read on the forward strand.
AGCAAAGCAATTTAGTAACAGAAAAAGCAAATATCCATCCATGAAAACAGAGTACTAATCCAAGCAAGGACCTAAGGCTAGGCCACTTATTTTCCAGACTTCAGCACAGACTGTCTCTTTGCTCTTGCAAAACTTGCAAGTTTTGAAAATGTGATAGAGAGGCAAGGAGTTAATATAACATAAGTTGTATAACTGTTTACAAGCAATCAGTGCATCTCTTTTCTTTGTTTTGTGCTGAAACATTTCCTCAACTTCCCTTTAAAAAATAATCAGGACAAAAGGGTACTTCAAATACTGTAATAGTCTGCTTTTCTTTTTTGTTTTATTGGTCTCTGTGACCAAATAACAGAGAAAAACAATTTAAAAGAGAGAAATGTATTGTTGGCTCACAGTTCCAAAAGTTGCTATCAGCTGCCTGAAGGTAGAAATGACATGGTGTGAAAGCATGGTGAAGGAAAGCTGTTCATCTCATGGCAGCCATGAAACAGAGAGAGAAAGATTGTCCCAGAGAGCCTAAGTGAGAGATAAGAGTTTACTCTTCCGGGTTAAGTCCCCAGTGACCCACTTCTTCCAACCACATCCCAAGTCCTAACCCTCTTAGGACACTAAGACACCTAGGAAGCTCTCTAGCAGTAGGTTTAGACAATTTAGCTCTGACACACATATATTCACACTCACACACACATGGAATTTCCAGCCGGCCTATTTCAAATACTATGCATATTATGCATATTATTTAACACACAAAAGAATTTGATAAACTTGAATAAAATAACTATAAGCATAAAGGTGAAATAAGTAAATGTCTAATTTTAAGATTTAATTATTTTGTTATCTGTAGTTAGTTAACGTGTTATGTAAACAGCATATTAATTTATATATGTAGCATATGTCTATTTTTTCATAAAAATGTTTATTTCTGCTATTCACATAGCAGTGTAATACCATATTTTCTTCTATTCAATCTAAATAGCTTGATTGGCAGCAAGTGTTCAGTTTGTGTCTGATGGTGTCACTGGGTATTATGATACCTGATATAATATTCATGAGGAGATTAGGGATTTGCACAGTACAAACACTGAATGTTCTTTTGTTCTTTTTTAAAATAATCTTTAAAATTTTGTACTGCATATTCTGTATTAGAAATAAAAGATGAATCATGATTGATTCTTTTTTCTTTTCTTTCATTCTGCTAGGAGTCCTCTATAATCATCTAAAGTGACCATTGGTGTATTTCAAAGTGGTCTTCTACTAAGGATATAATATATATCATATATATTCTAATTTGAGAAAACTGGAACATTGCAAGAACTTTTGGTTCTGTAGGAACATTTGATAAGTGGTCGTCAATACTGTATTAGTTCTCTAGAGCAGACACAACAAAGTGCTGAGGAGCAAGAGACTTAAATAAGACATTTATTTTCTCCCGGTCATGGATTCTAGAAGTCCAGGCTCTAAGTGTCAGTGGGGACATGCTTCTGAGACTGCTTAGCTGGTAGATGGCCATCTGTTCCCTATGATTCTCTTGGCCATTCTTTTCTGGATAGCGATATCTTAATTTCTGCCTTTTATAAGAACATCAGTCATGCTGAGACAGTTCACCCACATAACCTCTCTCTCTGCTATGATTCCTTTCAAGGTCTTTTCTCCCAAATTCTCTCAGATATGCCCACATTGTAAGGTTTTCATGTTAAGAATTCAACATTTGAATTTAAGGAGCACTATGAAGACCATGCCATAGAGTGATTTGATAAAGTATTGTTAACAAGTTTTTCCTTTCAGAAATGGCCTGCAAATTAAACATATTTCAGTTCCTTCTCACTTTGAGGGAAGAATTGAATGACACAAGCCAAAAATGGTAACAACATTTATCAAAAATGAGGCATGAGGGAGAGACTGACTCTGCACAGCAAACTTGGTCTTAACAAAAAAGAGGAAAGAATAAAAGCAAAAATAAAAGTATGCCCTGGGTCCAGGAGACATAGGGTGGGCTGCTGGAAAAAGTCACGGTAGCAGGTTCTTCTTGGCATCTGTGTCTTTATATATTATCCACATCTAATGGGAACCCGCAAGAAGTTCTACATACGGAGTCCCGAGAGAAAGTGCTATGTAGATCCCGGAATCCCACATTTCTTCCTGGTCAGCCTAAGCCATACCCTGTATCCTCTACCATTTCTCCATAAGAGACATGAATACCCATAATTCTTTATGGTGTTACTGAAGGAATGGAAGTCTCTGTCTTCTATAGCTTTTTCAGACTGAAGGGGCTCTCCACCCTATTAACTAGGGATTACATGTTCTCCAACTACTTTGAAGTGCTCTGGCTTGCTGGCTGGATTGAAGAAAGAAAACTTGTTACAAAACGATGAGAAAAGAGTCAATGACCATCATGCTGCCTGTTTAACAGGAGGAAGAAACTTTACTATTAGCCCAAATGTGAGAAGCAGGTCAGATTTTCATGCTTCCACTAGGGAAGAAAGTACGTTAGAGAGTCATGCCAGATAAATTATCAAGAGTCTGAAAGCCATGGCCTTAGAAGGATTCTGTAGCCACACTGAAGTTTTGTTTTTGAAGAAAAATCTCAAAGCCTTCCAGAGACTCACAGGAATAGCTTTTTCCTTTGGGTGTTTTCTTCAGATAGCTCAAGTGGAACAAGTTTTAATTGGGAAAGATGAATGAAATTATCTATCTCTTCTCTCTTTACTGCAGTGGGTGTGGCAAGGCTCACAGAAAAGGCTTTAAGTGATCTGCTGGTGGGTTTTTTTTTCAAGTTTTTACAAGCATTTGGGTTCCAGGGTAGACACTAAGTGGTCCCCCTGGGCCAGCAGCTGGGAGAAATCTGCTCCCATAAATTTGGTTAGCCTATTGTATTTGGACCAGTTAATGAGATATTGTAAGAGGCTCATAGTCTCTGAGTCTACTCCCATAACAGATGATGGGAATGGCCTTCCATATAACATCTTAAACAGGATCAAACTAAGGCCAGTTTGGGGCATGTTACAGACCCTTATGAGTATGATTAATAGCAAGTGGAGCCAGGACTCAGATATTCTTTTGGAAAACTTTGGCCAGAGCTCACTTTAGGGTCTGTTTGGCTCTCTCTACCTTTCTAGAAGATTGAGGCCACCAAGTGGAATGGAGGTGGTATTTTATTCCTAAAGCCTTTGCCACTCCCTGAGTTGTTTGAGAGGTTAAAAAAGGCTCATTTTTCACTCTGGAAAGATGGGAGGAGTCCAAATCTGGGGAGGATTTCTTTAAGAAACAACTTGACTATCCCAGTATCCTTTTCTTAACAGGTAGGAACCACTTCAATCCAGCTTGGAAAAGTGTCAATTATGACCAATATATGTTTAAATCCTCCACATGGTGGCATATGAATAAAATCTAATTGCCAGTTTTCTCCAGGGTATGTCCCTCTTCTCTGTACAGGTTCTAATAAAGGAGATTATTTGGGCTTGATCAGGTTGTAGGAACAGAGTGGGCAAGATTTGCAGACCTGTTGGATGTTTGCTGCTGGTCCTAGTCCTGTGAAAGCTTGAGTGACCATTTCTAATGTAGCTTCTTTTTCATATAGATGGAATCATGAAATGTTTTTATAGGCTGTCACTGTATCATTTGAGAAAGGCCCAAAGTGGTTCCTTGGAAACTGGGAATAACACTGGAGTCTTAAGTGGCTGCGGGCTGCCCTTTTGTCTGCCCATCAGCCTTTTGATTTCCCAAGGAGACTTAGGACATGTTCCTTTGGTGTCCTTTACAATGCATAACTGTGACCTGGTTAGGAAGATGGATTATCTCAAGGAGTTCTAGAATTTCTTCCCTTTGCTTATAGATTATTGTTAGTTGGTAAGCCTCTTTCTTTCCAGATTGCTGCATGGACAAATAGCACCAGAAAGTCATATTTGGAAGCTTTATAGTTGCTTAACCTTTTGCCTTTTCGTAATATCAATGCCCCAGTAAGAGTCATCAACTCTGCTTTTTGAGCAGAGAATCCTGGAGGAAGAAGCTTAGCTTTAATGACCTGTTATGAGCTAACAACTACCTAAACTCTCTTTCAGTGTTTTTCTTGGAAAAAGGTATTTTCATCAGTGAGCCGCATCTCTTCAGGATTTTGGATGGGCTGGTCACTGATGTCCTGTCTGTTTGCATAAGTCTGGGAGATTACTTCTCCATAAGAATGGCTAACTTCTTGGCAGAGAAGGAGTAAAAGATCTCCAATTAGGGGTTCCTTAACCCCAACTATGGCCATAGATCCAAAGGAGGAATAAATCAAAAAAGAATGAAGTAATTGAATAGGCTCGTACATGATGTTTAAGGTTACCCAGAGCTCCTCAGAAGAAATAGTGATATCTGTAGACAGGGACACTGCAGGTTCTCCTGGGCCTGTTTAGCTATCAGAGCAGGAAATAAGAGTTTTGGCTGGCCTACCCCATTACTGACAGCAAGGACTGTCAGACCTCCAATGTAACAAGTTAAGCACATTAGCTGCCACACGTACAGAGCAGGCCCCAGAAAGAGGCTTTGTGCAATCTCATGCCCAGTGTCCAGTTGTTTTGCACCTGAAACAGGAATCCATTCCTCTGTTGTCCATGGGTTTTTCTGTAGATGACTGGGGTAGGTTTAAATCATTAAAAATTGCAATAGGTATGATTTTATCTTTTTTTCCTTTGGTTCCTTCTATGGATCCTGACTTTTTAATACAGAAAACGCTGTACCAGCAATTGGGTCATAGTTGTCTGTGGGCCCATCTGAAGTTTTTGTAGCCAATGCTGAATATCTGGGACTGATTGACAGGTAAAATGATGTCCCACTCTTTTTTAAGTGTATTTATATATTTTAATTCTAAAACTTCTAGGTCAGTGAATTTCAATATGCCACCTTAAAAAAAGAAAAAAATGATAACAAGAGGATAGTGTGCTCAAATCTTAAGGAAATGATTCATTTGTTTTAACATGTACCAAAGGTATTGTCAGAAATGTTAAAATCACTAATTTGATTATTAAAGTTATGAAAATATCATTTAGTAAGTCATATTTGAATAAATGACTTTACGAAAAGCCATTGTAGAATATATTATTTATTTCACATGGAAAGCATGAGCAAAGTAAAATATTATAGTAAAATTAAAAATTACATTAAAGATAATAGAAGAATACAGCTGATATATGTGATTATAAGAAAATATACGCTGCATTTATTTGTACAGGAAAAGTTTCTTCAATATGTGCATGAATTAACAGAATCTTTTCAGAACTCATGAATAATTCATGAAAAAGAGATTTATAATCAATGCAAAATAAATTGTAGGCAATTTCTATTTGAATATATTAATGGAAATGTGGTCAAATATAAAATTATAGCTTCATACCATTTTTCTATGAATTCACCATGTTGTCAATATTTCCTCAAAAATATAATTTATGCAATAGAAATAAAATTATAATGTCAAATACTATTATCCTGAACATGATGTTTATAATTCCTACTTATTTTTATTCCTCTATTTTATATAAAAACTTTTTACATAAATACACAATAAAATGATTTCAAAATGAATACCCATATATTGACAATTTAGATTTCACTGTTATATTTTTCTAGAGTTTCCTTTGTTATGTATGGATCCACTTACCTGTCCCTCTCTTCTTGGTTAACTTTTCATGTCTAATGTTTTCTCAGTAAATTGTGACACCAGCACTCCTCCTCAATACCTTAGCGGGAGTGTAATTCATGGTACAATCAGGGTTTATACTCATTTCCCAATTCTGAAGTAAAATTCACAAGCAAAAAAATGCATGATATGTAAGTTTGTCTTCTGATTAGTTTTAATAATGTGTATAGCTGTGGGCTGGGGATTTAGCTCAGTGGCTCTGCACCTGCTTCACGAGTGCAAGGTCCTGATTTTGATCCCTGGTACCATAATAATAATAATAACAATAACAATAATAATAATATGTATAGCTGTGTCATCCAAACCACTCTCAAGATGTAAAACAATTCCTTCATACCAGAAAGCTCCCTAAAGTTATGTTCTAGTTAATTCTATTCACCCACACACTTGCATCCATAATTCTGACCTTTTGCACTATCAACAGTTACTTTAGAACTTTTAAGTAACAAAACCTTATGACAAACATCATATTTTACACAGGACTTCTATTTCTCACCAAAACCTTTTGATATCCATTCATATTGTTATTTATTACCTCTATCCACTTAGTACAACACCCTACGAATACACCACAGGTAGTTCTTTTTGCTTTTGATCAACTCTTGATCTGCTTCTAGTTTGGGCATTGTAAATAAATATGCCACAAATATCCTTCTACGGTGTTTTTTTGATATTTGTTTTCAGTTTTCTTTTTAAAATATCTATGGGTGGATTGCCATTTTTCTGCATTAAAATTAGTTTTAAATACATTAAATAGTTTTAACATGTTTAAACATTTATTGATTTACATTATTTTAAACTTTAACAGATGATGGTAACATATAATGAGTATTACTTTCAGACTAGACATCATGGGTTTCCAATGCAGCATCTGAGGAACAACAGAGCACCTTCACAGGGTATGGGAAATCAGGTTCCCTCATTTCCATGCTTTCTGTGATTTTCTTGGCTCTGCAGTGCCAGTGCTGAGCAACTCCACTGAACCATTATGGGCTACAATGTCTAAACTATTGCTGTTTTTCCTTTATAGGACATTTAAAAAAATCTTCTATATCTTCTTTTGTATGATTTTAACAAAAAGTAATCACATATATATCTCTGTTAGCAGGACTTTTATAACATATTCCAGGTATTTACTTTTATTAACATTTATGACATTTTCATTTTTCATCTTTTCCCATTTCCAAACTGACATTGTATTTTATTCCCCCTTGGCAGATCAGAGGCCTGGAGAGAAAGTACTGAGAAGTGCAAGTGGGGGCGTTTCGGATGAGACATGTTACTGGACACGTGGGCGTGGGCACAGGGAGCCTCACAGAGCAGCTGAGCAGACAGTGTGACTCAGTGGCTTGACATTATACAGCCTTCCTCATCAATTATGTTATTAATTTATTTTTTAGACTTAATCACTTGGGTTCTGCTTTTTGAAACTATAAACGTCTGTAATCTTCATGAATTTGGAAAATAAGCAGTCTGAAAAATTTTTAAAACTACCTCTGCTTCATACTTTCAGCATTTTACTCTTATCTTGCTTTGAAACTCTCATTGCTAAAACCACCAATATCATCATCACCATTCTGATGCCATATGCAATGCTCATTAAAATTTACTCATTTTATCCATTTATTTTCTCAACACTTTCTCCTTCTGTACTGCTTAAATGCATATCTTTCTAAATTTTATCAATTAAATTCTGTTTTTGCGAGTGTAAACCTATCTCAGATTTGCTTTCATGAAAATATTTTTACTTTGAATACCTCTGTCTTTAGACAATGATGTCAATGAGTGTATAAGTTCAAACAGCTTTTGTGCTGTAAGGATTTGGGGAAAATATTAACCTACTCTCTGTTTTACTGTTTCTGCAAAATCTCTCAATAATCTAATTTCATGCTTTTATCATATATTTCCTATTTACTCTTTATATGGCATTCTAGTTTTTAATAATAATTTCATATTTATAGAAAGTTTTATCCTATATCTTGTAGACTTGATTTTCTTACACAAAATATTAAATACACGAATTATGACAAATAGTCATAACATTTCTAATATGATCTATGCTCAAACTTCTATTATCTGAAGTTCTTTGAGTTTTCTTGGTACTGCTAGTACTGAGCATTAAGTTTTGTATGAATTATAATATGGATCATGATTTTATCTTCATCAATGTTTCATTCATGAAACACCAGGTAACCTAGATTGAGAACATGTACCTCCAAGACAGCTTTTTCAAATTGTTTCAACTGTATTGTCAATATGAAACCAAGTTTTGTTAAGTTTTTGGCTTATGGTTTCCTGATCATACTGGTAATAAACATTAAAAAGATAAAATTTGGAAAATGTTTATATTTTCAGGCTAGAAAATTTTTCACAGTAGTTTAAACACCAACTATGCAAATGAATCATATATGTGATTATATATTACCAGAGAATACTTTTGCTTCCTTCCCCAAACCCAAGCTATCCTCACAAGTTTTGTGATCAGTGTGGCCAATCCATGCATTTGTTTTCTAATATGCACTTTCACTCAGACAAAATCATTGTTTTATTTCAGCTCTTGACTGTGGAGGCTGAAGACTTTATCTCCCATCATCACACAAATTAAAGGTCAAATGCTAAGTGATCAAATCTGACCCCAACACACCCCTTGCATTACCCAGTCCTTGTCATCCATCTTGTCCACTTTTCTCTGTCTTTGCCAGCTTTCTCTTAAGTTATAATTCCACAAAAGCTTTTTTTCCTTCTTTTATTTTGAACTTGTCTATGTAATAGAAAGGACACTTTTTTCTGTGTGTTTTGGGAACTCTATATTTTTAACGTAGGAAGAGTTATGGTTATTTGCTTTAGGTGTTACTGAAGCATTTTAAAGACTGATCCTGAGTTTATTGAACAGACTTTATTTTTTTATTGAATTTATTTTTATCATTTCATATTCCAAAATGGATTTAAGGTAATTTAGAGCAAAGTTTGTGTTCATGAATGTTTATATATTACCATTGAAATTAATGTAGAAATAACTGTTAAAGAAAGCAAGCAAAAGTCAATCTGCTTCAAATGAGGATTAATAGAGTTGCATTGGTAAGTATGCAGTGTGGCTCTAAGACTGTTTCTATATACAAATGCTCCCTATATGCTCCTCAGATCCCATCAGGCGGCAGCAGCACATTAGTTTCTTCAGAAACATGCTCTCTTTTTTTCTGGGTGCACATGATGTTATCATAGATGCCACTCTTGATGCTGTTGGGGGCAGTGTGCCAAACTGCATACACAAATAATGAATAGCAGAGCAATTTCATAAAAAAGAATGTGGAATTTTAATCCAGGCAGAATTTTAATTCAGATAATGAACTTTTGTAAAAAAAGGTAAATTTCTTGATCTTTCAGCCTCTGAGATCTTCACTAGAGAACTAAGGATGCTGTTATCTCCATTCTGTTACCACTTGAGAATTAGGGTAAAGGCAGTGCACAAATGATACTGCAGGTCTTGTATAGTTATCTGTTACTTGAGCAAGTGGAAGAGAACTTGGATGTAGACAGACTTCACACAGCCTCAGAAGGATGCCTCCTGCTGCTCCCTTGATTTGGGGACTCTTGAGCCTATCAATAGAGGGTCCAATTAGGTCATGCGGCTCTGAGAAGTACGTGTAAACTATAGAACCTTGAGTCCAAACAATATGTTTCTTGTTTACATTGCTGAGTCTGTGGTTATTTGTTGCAGTAACAACAGCAAACCAATATAATTCTGCTTAAATACCTGAGTACCACGGAAGGAAAAATTACATTTAAAAGGAAAATACACATATGGTCTCATGTAATTTTTATTTCTTGTCTTTTCTTTTTATCAGTTTTATAAATACACATTTGGAGTATATTTACCATGGGGAGTTGATACATGTATATGACAAAACTTAAGTTTTTTTGTCCCCCACCCCACCCATCCTTCCCTGCTCTTTGCAACTCTTGGTCCACTTCACATTTGAAATTGATCTCTTTATTTCTGAATATCTATCTTTTATTTTGCTCTTTATTTATATTTTGGGTATCTCATATAAGAGAAACCATGTGATAGTTATGCTTGTGTGTCTGACTAATTTCACTTAATGTTGTGGTCTCAAGGTGCATCCATTTACCTATGAATGCTTCAAGTTTTTCTTTTCTTTTTTTTCAATGGTAGCAGAATTGTATTACAGGAAGGAAGAGAAAGAGGCTCTGCAGAACAAATTTTGGCCAAGTAAAAGTAGGAAAAGAAGTACACACTACAGCCTGAGGAAGTATCACCAAGCAAGAGAGAACACAGTAGCATGAATTTATCGTACTTCATGCCAGCGTAGTACTCCACTAAACATAAATAACACATTTTCTTTATCCACTAATCTGTTGATGGCTAAATAGGCCCTTTCCAATACTTAGCTATTATAAATTATGATAAAACATGTCTAATTTGACATATGTCAATGTAACTAGAAGTGAGAATTTAGAAATAAATAAGAAATAATAATTAATAAAGTTAGATGTCACAGTGAAAATCCCCAAAGTAATTATAAGCTGATATATTTATTAAAGTTATTCAATAATTTTTGAACTAATGTGAGTGTAAAATTTGTATACTGATAGGAAAAAAACCATGAAGTATTATGGGCAGAATCTTTTGAAAAACTGTGAAGTATTATAGGAAGAATCTTTCTGTGATACAAGAGATTGTTCCCTAGAAGACAATTTAATACCATCAAACCCCAAGAAAAAAATGAACAAAGCATACTAAAATTTATATTTTATATTTATATTTTATTTAATTTATATTTTTATATTTCAGAGGTCTCATAATTCTACAGATATAATAAGTAGTGAGCACAATTTTCTCAGAACCAAATGAAGTGGTGAATAACATGAATGTCAAAAGAACTTTCAAATATATAAAAGACACTTAGAGGGTATTTCTAGATACTTGTGTGAAAAGAAAAAGAATAATAATATATTCCTAAAATAACTATAGTTTAAGTACTGTAAAAAATTCAGCTATCTGTTCTGGATGTTTATGAAAATTGGAAACAATTATTTTTCTATGCTATTTCATAGTTTAAAGAACACTTTTAAATAAAGGATTTGTTACAAGCTTGAAAATATTTCCAGATTTCTTGCTGTATTCAAACATGTAACTATCAATTCTCCCACAAGTGCAAACCATTTACCACACAGCTATGGTAGTAAGTATAACAATGTTGTGCAACTTTACAGAAGTAATAAAATTGAGGTATAGAAATCTGATTTTCAGCACGTCTTTCTCTGTATAAATGCATTTTTATGCACCGGCATTATCTTTATGTGTTCTAAAATTTTACTGTTATAGGCATAGTAATCCAAAGAAGGCATATTTAAAAAGTTATATGCATTGTCATTATGATGCCTGTACAGAGAATAGGGGAATAGACTGCTTACTAGTATGTGCCAATGGAAAATATTCATGACAAATATTAGGTTTTGAATTTAATTTTTATTGTTGCTGCCCTTGATGGTGCTAGGGATCAAACCTAGGGCTTCATGAATCCTACCACTTAGTTATATCTAAAGTGCGCTCTACCACTTAGTTATATACAAAGCCCCAAAATATTGTTTGAAAACACATCACTTTTAGAATATACAATCTTAATTGAAATTATTTACAATTTTCTCTTTTATTAAATTTATTTTGGTAATATGAATATAAAAACTCAGATATTACTAATAACTTTGTTTGTTAGAATTTACACTTCAGAAATAACAATAATTTGTAGACTCATATTGTTCTAAAAGAGTTCATATTGAAATACAGGATGGTAAAGCAAGTGTAACCCAAGAAAGAGATGAGAACCAGACTTGGAAGGAAGCAATTCATTGTAGTCATAGATCACAGAAAGGGGGATGTGGTACTCCACTTAAGGTCACAGTGGAAAATACTTGGGTGGTCAGGAGGTAGAGGACAAGATCAAGAGGTCGGCTCAGACCATGGCCTTTATTGGGGTTCCCATGGGACAAGGCAGGGTAAACATTTTAGTATTTTGAACTTTGAATAATCTTTCTGGGCTTTGCACTAAAGTTGCCTATTAGGTAGTCTTTAGTTGCTTAGTACCTGGCTCCAGCATAACTGAGGCAGCGCAATATTGCCTTACAGGGTGCACATGCAAGAAAAAAGAGGTGGTTCTTGTAGGTTCTGATTGGTTAGTTTGCATCCAAAACTTAGCATGCTCCAGCAGGCCAATTTTCTATTTCTAAGAATTGACTAGACCTAGGAGAGACAGTGTCTCCCCACAGAGAAAGATTTATTAAGATGCCAAAACATCGTAACATGCAGAAATTTTTGTACAGTACATTTAAATGGACACAGTTGTATATAATGTAGATCAACTGCAGGCAAATCAAATGTTCAATACTAAAGAATTATTTAAAACTAATATCTTCTTTAAAATAATACTTGAAACATTAGCTCTTCCTTAAAGCCTAATGGTCAGTATTTCTATCATTGTGGCTATTGACGCAGCTTTTGTTTTAGGACCAGTAAAAATGATAAAATTCACCTGTAAAAGTTGTGCAAGAATGAGCAATGAAAAGTCAAAAAGAGGAAACAATGCAGGAAGGCTTTCCATACCATATAACAAAATATTTACAAATGCGTCTTTAAATAAACAAGAGGACACTAGTACAGAACTGGAACACAAGTCCAGTGCACAATCTAGGAGCAGTATTAACAGGTAATACTTGACCACCACCACCATCCCGCCCTAGAATCCTAGAACCCACTAATGTGGTAATGTTTCCAATTGAGGAATGAGCAAATACAGGCATAGACCTTGTATGTAGTGATTAGTGATTCTAGAGGGAATGAGGGATATCTGATGGAAATCAGATAATCTCCACAGCAAATATGAATTTATCATTTTGGGAAATATGATGGAGATCTACACAGCAATCCAACAAAATCTGGTGAAGAAGATGTGCCTATTTAGAGATGTAGAAGACATCTTGACTTCATAAGCTATGAATGCCACAGGAATGTGGAAATCAGCAAAGGAAAGTTAGAGCACTTAAGGAGGAGAAATGATGTGAAAACGAGGCCAGAACGAGAAGAGGTGACATTGAGAGATGAGAGGAAGACCAATCTGCAGAAAGAGTGAGAATGAACAGAGTTGGAGGTGAGCCGTGGGTGCCGTGAAAGGAGATCCTTCAGGTTGCATCCTGTGAATCCTTAACAGACTTTGACTTTATTGGAAAACCAATACCTATTCATCATAAATTTTCAGCAGAGTTGGGAATGAAAATATGAAATTTATGCATGGAGAAGCTCCCAATGGCTAGAAGGATCTATTGTAGAATTTTTTTTCCTTAAATTCTTTTATTGGTACATTTTAGGTATACAATACATTTACATTTATCATTGGGAACTTATACTTGTACATGATGGATCTTTTTTCTTACTTTTCCCCATTCCCTGCCCTCCCTTTACCCCCTCCACCCTTTCCTAGTTACAAAGATTTTGTTTCCACTTTTTCCTTTTCTCATAATTTTTCCTTTCCTTTCTTTCCTTTCTCCTACCCCTCCCACTTCCCCTTTCCCTTTGCCCCTTTTCTTCCTATTTCACATTATCTATTCTACCTTTTAGTCCTTATTTACACTTTCAGTTTCTCACACCAGAGAAACTATTTGGTATTTACACATGTGTGTCGTATTTATTTCACTTAAGAGTACTGCCTCATGGAGATTTGTGTGTGTGTGTGTGGAAGAACATATGAAATGAAACCAAACCTTTAGGGAAGGTTGGGAAGGGGAGATTGTACAAAAGCTAAAAGTGACAGCTTGGCAAATGAATGGTGTATTTAATCAGTGTCCAGACAGGGAAATAAAATACACTCTACATGGTTGAAATACACATTTGGTATGAAGATGATTTAAAGCTATTAAAAATTAGGATTAGAACAATGCAAAGGGCAGGGCCTGGAGGGTGCTGCACTTCTGAATGGAGCTCACACCACCACTCACCTTGAGCAGCTGCTGCTATTGCTGGACTCTCCTTAGCCAGGAAACCAGCCCCTAGGAGCCAGACAGCTGTTCATGCTGCCCGAAATCTACCCAGTCCTCAGCCTGTGGTCTGTTACTGCTGCTCTGAGGCTAATTAGAGCAGGAGTGTAAATGGTTTCTGCCCTCCTTATGCCTCCTGTTTCTGGTAATGCCTCCCAAGGACAGACCCTCTCACAGAGTCATCTATGATTAGCTGAACTAGGGAATTTAGTGTGCAGGCTTTTGACCTCTTGGTATGGAGAGAAATACTGAAAAACCAGGGAGGAATCCAAAATTCTAGAAGCATATGACAGCATATTCTGTGTTTGAAGGTATTTGTTTTAAAAACCCAAGTCCTAGTACTAAATAATATAACACAAAAATTCCACATGGTTCGTGACCTAAATGTAAATCTAATTTGAAGGAAGTACTTAAAAAATATGAATAGTATTCATTTGTACAAGCTTAAGGTGAGGGACAGCTTCCTGAATATAACTTAGAATATGAAAATCATCAAAGAATATATAGAGTTTTGAATAAATAATAATTAAAATACAAAGCATAAAAAGGTCAAACTGCTCACACATAATTCGAACTTACATAAAATGCTACCTGTGATAAATAAACAACAGTTTTGAAAGTATGCAAAGATGTTAAGCAGGCCATTCAGAAGTGAACAAATATACGAGCTCTGTGGCTATGCCAATGTGACTAAAACTCAAAAATATAGGTTATAAAATGTAATATGTTTCCCATTGAATAGTAACAATCAAAACAATTTACCCAGAAGAAGTGGGTAATTAGGAGTGAATATATTCAATTTAGCAGTATTTATAATTATGGTAAATATACACTTATATAGTTAATAAAACCATAGGAATATAAAATAAAATAATAAATAAATAACAATGTAACAAAAATATTACTGAAAAGAGCAATACATAGTCCCATCCATCCCTATGGGGTAAATTTTGGATATGTGTATGCTGATCTTGTGTGGTTGACATCTAATGAGTTGTGGTTTCTTCCCCTGGCTTAGCCATATAGCTAAGCTACATCTTTGTAAAGCCATATTACTTTCCTGTCACTCAAACTGCACAGTGTCTTTTAAGGAAATCCTGGAGTGAGCACCAGAGTATACTTGACTGCTTGTTCTATGCTAATGCACCTGAAGTGTTCGTCATTACCATTGTCCCAGCACATTTACGAACAGCAACCCCTCCCTCCTTCTAATTTCCTTGCTCTCACGGACTAACTCTTTGTCTGTGTCATAGGAGTAAGTTATACTATATATATATATATATATATATATAGATAGATAGATAGATAGATAGATAATAAATACATGGATTTGTTATAAACCATATAGAATAATATTTTAAAATATTTAAAAATACTTATATTCCCTTACTCTAAATCTTACAATGGTTTCTTTTCCACTTAAATAAATTTTAAATGTTCCAAAAATGGCTACAGCCCCTGAGTAATCTGATCACTGTTTGCTTCTAAACTTTCTTGCCTTGGCCAGTCCCACAGTACTCCAGGAACAGCAATTCTACTATGCCTGAAATAGCACACTCCAAACACATTCCTCAACCTCCTGTTACCTAGAGCATGGTTCCACTAGATTTTTACACACATCATTTCATTCTGGTCTCCTTCCCAACATCACCTTAGAAAGCATTCCTTATCTAGAATAACATCATCTATCACTGACTACTCACTCAATAGCACTTTTGTCCTATTCTTTTCTTTGATTACATATATATTATGCAAATATTTATCCATTTATTCATGCATGCCTATGTGCATTAAACGGTCTTTCTTATCTACTGAGACATAGTCTTCAGAGACAATATACTTGCTTGCTTTATATAGAATATCATGTAGAACAAGGCATATATGTCTAATGTGTGCATTTGTGTGTGTATAATTATTATAATTATTATACATTATAATAATGTATAATTATGGAAAGTGAGGGGTGACATTGAAAAGGATGTTATGATGTGGATTAAGGTGATCTTACTATTTTGGTTGTCTTGAATTTTTTGCAGTGATTCTTAAAATGTAACATGAAGAGGGAGAAGGAGACAAGCTTTTAGAAATAATAGCTATTGTTTATTAGGTGTAAGAATGCATCAGGCACAGTTGAAAGCTATATATTTTTTATAACTCATTTAATCTTCACAGCCATCTGAAATACAAAGTGTTATGCCCATTTGACAGAAGAAGAAACTGATTCAAGTAAAGGTTGTTTATTCAGCAGATACAAGGTGTTATAACTATATAGTAAATGTTTAAGTTTTTTACAAATTTATTACAGTAAAAGACAGAATGCCATTAATTCCCCTAATATACTTCCTCCTCACTTCAAACTCACTTATTTACCTGTTTTGATCACTTTCTGAAAACATTTTGAAAGTCCTCTTTCCAGTCTTCATAAAGTATAATCAAACATATGGTGAATGCTGTGGCCAAGGGCCATCCAACAGAAAGGCAGGCTAGCAAACATACTACAGAGTGATCTTCACCTTATTCACTGGATCTGGCACCTTGGGACTTCTGGCTCTTTCCTAAAGTCAAAAAGACCACAAAAGATAAATGTTTTGAGTAGATTCATAACATTGAGTCAGCAGAACTAAGGACTTTCATGAGAGAAGACTTCCAGAAATGCTTCAGGAAGTGACAACAATGGGATGTGTGTTTGCAGTAAAGGACAGCATTTTGAGGGGGATTAATGGCAATGTACCTCTTACTGTAATTCTTGTAAATATTCACTCTATATTTTGATGACACCTTGAAAGAGGCAGTCAGGCTCTTGACTCTCCACAGACTACATTTAAAGAATGTTACTGTTGCTGTGTAGAGTTCACGGACCAGCAGTTTGAAAGATAGACCTTTGCTCATATGCATCTACATTAACATAAAGTATTAAAAATAAGCCAACTTTGGGTCAGATTTCTCACTTTGTGTGAGGCACTTGCTTTAGAGATCTCTAGATTTGTTAACAGGGCTTAAAATTATTTCTGCCACCAGCATGCAAGAATTCTGTGCTCCGTATATGCATTCACAACTTCCCAGGTGGGATATTTGACAGTTTCATTGTTAAGTACATAAGATCTAATATCTTCAGCGGCTTTTGTATTTATGGACATAGATTGCTCTTCTAGTCATAAGGGAAAAGGTCAAAGATTCTAATTCACGCGGGTAGTAATGAACTTGATTACCTACTTTTAGGTGATTCTGAGAATTCCAAGTGTCAACTCTTTGTTAAGAACATGTCTCATAGTGGAAACTAGAAGGAACCATGTGCCTTTCTGTCTAAGGAATGAGTGTGGTCTGATCCATTTTTCTACCTGTCACCTAGTTTTTATTGCAGCCCATCAAGTTTAGACTATCTTTAGTTCCAACACCTCATGCTAATTCTTTCTTCACTGCTCTCAAAGTTTATTTTCCTGGGCTCTGTCAAGTATTTTTTTTTTTAATGGATTTGCTTTAAGGAGTGAAAAGAAATAAACTCAGTGTACACCTCCAGATTGCCTGTGCCTGTGACTGGTTAATATCTGTGTGGTGCAGTGGAAAGTCCCTCTTCGTTTACAATAAAGGGATTTGAATGTGCTTTCTTTGGGGAGATCTGTGCACAGTCAGAGGATAAGGTTAAAGAAACGAGGTAGCATTGGTAATAAAGAGGGCTCTGATAATTTTTTGAAGATTTGTCTAATGTTGGCTTTGAATAAAGATGTGAGAACTCTCTGTTCAGCCTTTTTATTGAACAGCAGGGGGCTTTAGATAGTCTTGGGAGAAAGGGCTCCTTTTTTCCATTAGAAAGAACTACTTCAGTAGAATGTTTGATAGTAAGATGCAAAAGCCCTTCTACAGAGTCTCTTTTATTACATTCCTTAGATGAAAGTAGCTGCTAGCTATACTACCCCTTCTCCTTTCCACTAGAAAGGAAACAATTATTTGACCATAGATCATAGATAGATTTAGGGAACTCTTGACTGCTGTACAAAGTTTGCCCTGAATTCATATGCACACATGTGCACTTACACACACGCACACACACACACACACACACGCACATCATTTGAGAGTATGTTCCTATATAGATGTTTATATGGAGAATACAATGGAAGTTGCTACTCTAAAAAAGTTCTGGAAAGAAATAGGAAGAAAAGAAGAGAAAAATGGATTACTTTCTACTTTACCTAACAGCTGTCCCTCAAATGCAGCTTTTTTTTAAAAAAAACAATAAAATAACAATTATAATGTGTCTTCTTCTAAAGCTACAAAGGTAGTTATCCTTGTTCAGATGAGCTTAGAAAGCTAATTTAAGACAAAATTGCAACCAAGTGTGATCTAGTCATATGGTATTTATAAAGGATTTACAAAATACAGGTAACCAGGTACTCTCTCAGCATACTTTTAAATTTTTTTCTTTTTAGACTATGTGTTTAAATGTGTGTATGTGCATGTGATTAATAATATTGTTAATATTGTTGATCAATCCCTTCCAACATTAAAAATATGAGCCCTACATAGAAGGAACTTTTGAGTGTGGGAAAATTGATTAGAGAATTAAATCATTTTCTTTCCTGCCCTGTAGTTCAAGTTATTCTCATTAAGAGGTTTCATTTCTAAAAGTAAAAGTTATCATCAATCTGGTGTAATTCTCAGTTACTACATGAGAAAATGATTCATTCTGACTTTGTATGTACTTGAGAGTCAAAAACTAAAGAACTTGTAAATGGTCTTTATTCCAAAGATATAAGCTCTCAAACATGAGGGAGTATTTTCCTTAATCTTCTGAAAATGAGTTTAAGTATCAGAAATGCACAAAACCAAAACATTCCTTTCCATACAAACAGAATTCCCTTATGTTATGCTTCCTAAATCTGTTAATGATCTCCTATGTCAAAGAAAAATTCACTCAAAAAGGTGAACAGATAGACTTTATTGATGACTTTAGGATTAGGAAATAAAGATGGAACCCAGAAAATATAGAAAACAGAGTGGACATAGCAGGCTGAGCTTGTGCAAATGTCCAGAGGAAGTTAGAGGAGTGATGGCTTACTGTGCTCGCACCCGGGGTTGTTAATTGGTGCTGATCAGTTGCCTTCCAACAGACATGGCGGGATAGAGATAAGGCCCTCTTTTCTAGGTGATTTTGTTGTAAAGGAATGAAGTTAGTCATTGAAAAAGACATTCTGGCTTGTAAAACTAGAAAGAGGATGGGAGAAGAGTTACATTTCAAAGGAGAAAATAAAAAAGAATTTATAATAACAATTTTCTGAAGTAAATACTCTAAGAAAAGGGAGATCAGGGGCTACAGTTACAAAGAAACCTGCCTAAAGTTTACTCAAGCTAAGAGGAAAGGTAAGGCTTGGTCACCTTATGACTATGAAGTTTGGAAAACCTCTAAAAGCTCTGAAATTGGTTAAGTTGTAAGTAACAGTTCTAAGTATTGTTAACAGTAACACCTCACTCTATCTTCCAGTCAATCTTGTGAAAATAGATAATTTAGTATAGATGATGAAAATAATTGGTGACATCTTTTATAAAGAAGAGAATCAATTAGGCTCAAAATATAAATAGTTTTGTGAAAACACTAACAGCAACAGGAGACATCAATGATAAGTAGATATGCAACTCTAGCTGCAATGAAAATTAGGAAAAGGGAAAACCAGAAATTGCCAAATGAAACTCACCCCCATATGGAGAACACCCCAGGCTTAATCTAGCCCAGTCAATATCTGAATAACCACTGAAGCTGATGATGTAGAAAGTGCAAGGGAAATTGCTTTAAGTGTAATAGAAATTAAAACTGAAGCAACAAAAGAAATCTATAGGCAAAAAGCTTTAATGGTAGCTTAGGAAGAAAGAAAAAGTGGAGAAAGGATTTTAGGCTCAGCTCTGAGAAGAACAAACTGGCCCAGTCACAAAATAATACCACTGAGGTGTCCTAATAATAACTGGCTATTTTCCTCTGGGTTATAAGTAAAGCATTTTTTGGAGCCTTCTTTTTACTGTTTTAGGGGATCTGCTTCTACTGTAAGATAAAGATCAGATATACATATAGATCATCCTTGGAGACATCATGGTACCCCTCCCCCTTTACACCTTATCTGGTCCCTGAGATGATACGGGGAGGTGCATGCCATACATTGTTAGTAAGGAGGTATGGGGCAAATAACATAAATGCATCTTCAGTGAGTAACAGGTCATGAATTAGGGCCCAAGAAAGCCCCATCTTCTGTTCCATGAGAGTAACCTTTCTTGTTTCACTTGGAGTGTTTATGCACTCTAGGATTTCAATAGGTAAAGTAGGATTGCAGGTAAGCACCCAAAGATATCATTTGATGAAATTTAAGTAGTGTTAAATTTCTTGAGCCCTCAAAAAAATCTCAGAAACTTCAACAATTCATTTTAGAAGGACAGAAACCTAAGTAGAGTTTTTTTTAAATTATTGATACACAACCTAAATTAAATAATTACAGGGAATAGAAAAGTTCAAATGCCAAGCAGACAAGAGATAGGGAAGAAATGTAATTAAAGATTTATTTAAAAAAAAATCTTTTCAGGTGAAAACTCTGCCTTAGAAGACAAGATTGACAGATTTTCTTTAGTTATAGAGATAGAGGAAGCAAGGATTTTTGAGTAAGACTTCTTCATTTAAAAGAGAGAAATAATTGCACAAAGAGATTGTGTGTTGTAGTATTTCACATCAGCATAAGAAAAAGATTTTCAGATTTGTGTCTGGGAGTGCTGTCCTGACTCACCCTACCTATAAAAGAGGAAAATTCTCTAACAGTCTTTGAATACTCAACTTATTCACAAAAGAACAAGAAAAAAAAATGATCAAAACCTGCATAACTATGTACAGGAAAAAAGACTATTGATATTTCAATATATTATACACATACTAGACAAAATATAAACATAAAAAAGATTAGGTATGAATATTAATGTATGAAAATAAACCAAAAAATGAAAAACAAAACAAAAAAGCTATGAAAGATTACTGACCACAAAATGAAACCAACTAAAATATGAAGAGGTGAAACAGAAAAAGGCTATGAAAAAAATAATGACAAAGCAGAAATAAACTAAAACAGAACAGCTTCAGAAATTGAGATTATATTAGATGGAGACAGGAGCAAACAGATACAAATATGAATAGGAAAACAGACACAAAAATAAAATAATAAAGAGTTGTAAAGAAAGAAAAAAGGATCCAGATTACTGTGAAAGACATACAAGAAAGGAAAAACAATTATAACTTACCTATATTTAGAGACGCGGGAAAGAGTACCAAAAATATAACATAGAATAAATTCTTAAAGCTTCACTCAAGACTCATTTTCTGAAATAAAACAGGATATGGTTTTCTAAATAGTGAATGGGAAAACTCTGTACCTCTGGTGTTCAAGTACATATGGACTGTTTTATGCTAATCCTAAAAATTATTAACTCTTAAGATAAAGTGTATTTGGACATTTGACAGAAAAACTGATCCATTAAGAAAGAAAATAAAATTGACATCAAGCATACCCCAGCAATGTTTTAAAGAAGAAAACAATGTACTCTTTTAAGAGATGATTCTAGGTAGGACTCATGAGCCAAAGGTTTGATGAGCAAGTAAATTTCCCATTAATTTTCTTTTTTTTATTTATAT
>NW_004624806.1:7845632-7872355 GCF_000247695.1 Heterocephalus glaber
TGCTCTGATCTTTATAATTTCCTCTCTTGTATGAGCTTTGGATTTGTTATACTCTTCTTTTTCTAGCAGCTTGAGGCTCTGCATTAGTTTATTTATCTGAGTTTTCTCTGTTTTCCTTATATGGGCATTCACTGCTATGAATTTCCCATGTAGAACTGTTTTCATTGTGTCCCATATATTCTTGTATGTTGTAGTGCCATTTTCATTTATTTGTAGAAATTGTTTAAATTCTTCTTTAATTTCTTCTGTGACCCATTGGTTGTTCAAGAGGGTGTTATTCAGTTTCCATGTGTTTGTGGGGGTTTTGCAGTTTCTTAGGTTATTGATCTCCAATTTTATTGCATTATAATCTGATAAAATACAGGGGGTAACTTCAATTCTTTTACATTTACTTAGACATGACCTACGAGCTAGCATGAAGTCTATTCTGGAGAATGACCCGTGTGCAGCTGAAAAGAATGTGTATTCCAATTTTCTGGGATGGAACACTCTGTAAACATCTATTAAGTCCATTTGTTCAATAGCTTTGCTCAGTTCTAGAATTTCCTTGCTTTCCTTCCTTTTCAGTTCTAGAATTAACTTTTTGTCTGGATGATCTGTCTATTTGTGATAGTGGGGTATTGAGGTCCCCTGCTACAATTGTGTTAGTTTTTATTTGATTTTTCATGTCCATTAATATATGTTTTGTATAGTTCGGGGCATTCATATTTGGTGCATATATATTTAGGATTGTCATCTCTTCCTCTTGGATTGTTCCCTTTACAAGGATGTAGTGACCAACTTTGTCTCTCAATTAGTTTTGGTTTGAAATCTACTTTGTCTGCAAATAAGATTGCTACCCCTGCTTTTTTCTGGGTTCCTGTGGCATGGAGAACTGTTTTGCATCCTTTTACTTTCAGTCTATGAGTTTCTTTTTGAGTTAGGTGTGTTTCTTGTATACAGCATATTGTTGGATTTTGCTTCTTAATCCATTCTACCAGTCTGTTTCTTTTGATTAGTGAATTGAGGCCATTAACATTGAGGGTTATAACAAAAAAAAAGAAACATTGTGAGTTATAATTGATAGATATTGATTCATCCTTGTCATGATGTTTTACTTTTGTTGGCTCATTATTTCTTTTTTTTCTCCCCCCCGCCCCTTTCCCTTTAGTTTCTTACCTTGCCTAGTGGTTTCCTTTTCTTGGGCCTCATGGAGTTGTGACCTTCATTGTCTTTTTCTAGGAAATTGTTTAGAATTGCTTGTAGTGCTGTTTTGGTGTTCATGAAATTTCTCAGGTGTTCTTTGTCGTGGAAGTGTCTAATTTCCCCATCGATTTTGAAAGATAATTTTGCAGGATACAACAGTCTAGGTTGGAAGTTATTTTCTTTTAGGGCTGGAAATACTTCACTCCAGGCTCTCCTTGACTTGAGGGTTTGTGTTGAGAAGTCTGCTGTGATTCTGATGGGCTTTCCTTTGTAGGTGATTTGTTTCTTTCCTCTAACTGCTTGTAGGATTTTGTTCTTCTGTTGAGTTTCTGCGATCTTGACTATTATATGTCTAGATGTAGATTTTTTTTGATCATGGCTAGTTGGGGTTCTATATGCCTCACTTATCTGTATGTCCAATTCTCTATCTCTGTCTTGAAAGTTTTCCACTACTATTTCTGTGAACAGTTTTTTTAATATTAATTGTGCTTTCTCCTGTTTTTTTCATGGACTCCTGTCAGTCTTATGTTATTCTTCTTTGCATCATCTAGCAGCCGTTGGATTGATTTCTCGTGGTCCCTTACTATTTTTAAGAAATTTCTGTTTTCATGGTCTTTAACTGCAATCCTGTCTTCTACATCTGATATTCTATCTTCAGATTCCCTTAATCTGCTGTGGATACTTTCAATGGAGTTTTTAATCTCCTGAATATCTGTTTGAATCTGTTTCATGGATTCCATTTCTTTCTTATGTTGGGTTATCATGGTTTCCATTTCTTTTTTATGCTGGGTATTCATGGCTTCCAGCATGTTTCTTAGCTCATCTATTTTTTTTTTTATCTGTTTCTGTTCTAGAGCTTCTAATCATGTCTTTCACTCTGCTCACCATCTCTGCAGATATCTGGGAGATGATTTCTGCTTCAAATTTTTCTAAAGCCTAATTCATCTGTTTTGTTACTTCCTGTGCTATCAGTTCAGGTTGATCATGTGGTTGGTTATTGGACTTTTCCACCTCATTTCCCCCAGGGACCCTTGGTGAGGTGTAAGTCTGAGTTTGTGCCTTGTTTAAGTGTTTTCTCATATTTGTTTTTGGTACTGTCCTTGGTTTAACTCCTGGGTTGATACTTTGGAATTGCTTATTGTAAGTATCTTTGTTGCTTATAATTAGAACACTTATGGAATGATTACTTCTCAGAGGTGACTTCCAAATATGGCTGGTCTTTAAGTTTTGAGTCTCTAATGATTCAGAGACTATCTCATTATCATTATACTAGGAAGGATCACTGACCAGATCAATAACAACACCTTAGCCCAAGTGATACAATCAGCAACACCATTGCATCAAGTACATCTTCGAAAATGACATTTTGTGGTAGTTATTAATCTATCACCTTTAACTGTGTGAATTAAATCAAGGTCAAGGACCAACCCAACATATGATTATAGTGAGTAAACTGTTCAATATAACATTTTACCCTTTGGGATGGGGAGTTAGAAGGAGTTGGGGAGGGAGGGACAGATAGGTACAAGGATAGGGAGAGGTTAGCAGTGAGGCCAGAGGACACAGGCAAGAAGGAAAAAGAGAATAACAGAAAAATAAAGAACTCTGAATGAGGGCCAGAACAGGGACAAAAAGGGAGATGAACAATATGGGACAGCAAGAGAGTGAGTGTAAGAGAGAAAGTAAGGAAAGAGAAAAGAAAGAAGAAAAAAGAGGAGAGAAAAACAAAAATTTGCAAAGAGTAGGAGAGAAAAAAATTAAAGATAAGAGGGGAAAAAGAAAAGAGGAAGAATAAACAGACCAATAATACTAATTTTAGAAATAAAAAATAAAAATAAAAATGAAGGGCCTCTTTCAGGGTATGTCTCTGTTGTCACAACAGACAACGTGGGTAGCAGTGTGCAGATATAAGTCAATAGATCTCAGTAAGCCAGTCACAGACCCGTGAGATTCAAGCAGATTTCTGGCTGCAAGTCCCAAGTTGAGCTCCCTGTTCTCCTGTAGGGTTGAAATCTGCAGAGTTGTACTGCAGGTTCCAGCTGCCCTTCCCCTGAAGATAGCCCGATTCTGATGGGAGGTGATGATGGCTCCGACTTACCCAGTACAGTAGACTGGTGGTCCGGTGTCCTCTTTGTCTTTGTATTGTGGAACCATATGTCAGTGCAGCCAAGAGGCCAGAGGAACGAGGTGGTCGGGGGGAATCTAATGGATTGCTGCCAGGGCGCAGGCTGGATGGGCAAGTTGAGTGCGGGCGGGAACTTCCCTTTGCGTCCACAGAGGAGCCTGCTGGGTCGCAGGCTGGATGGGCAAGTTCTCCCATTAATTTTCTAAAGAATGAGACAAATACGTTTGAACATATAAGTTCACTGATTATTTTCCCAGGAACCCTTTCTAAGAAATTTATGAAAGATCAAACATCAAACTACCAAAATAATTGAGAAGTAGTAATAATAATGAGAAGAATTGTTTGCACCATATTTTGTGTACCTCATGAGTCTCTGAAAAACATAAGGAGTAAAAACATTAAGAGGAAATAAATACAACAAATTTAAAATGACATTGAGTTCCTTAGCAATTGCATAGAATTAGTTACATAGTCCTAAAATAAATAATTAATTGGAAATAATTAAGCATTTATCTTGTTTTAAATGATCCAAGGTAATTTTTTAAATGGAGTGGGACAAATATAAATTTGATTAACTATTAATAGATGATAAAGCTAAGTGTTGGAGCTATGAAAATTTGTCTTTCCTTCTATCATTTTTTTCATATTTGAAATGACTTTAATTAAATGTGTAACATCACCATTAGCAACAATACTCAGGGGTAACTTGTCCTAACATTCATATCTTTTTATTTTTTGCACTAGATAATACAATCAGACATCTCCAGAATGGCATGTGTTACATAAAAACTTACCAATATCTCTTTTCCAACAATTTCTCTCTTCAAAAATGAAACTGCTTGGTGATTAATTCTTTGCATCTCTTGACCAACTTGCCAGATATTAAAACATAAAATAGAAGATAAAATATGCTAAACTAAAAGAGTATCATTCATTCATAGAATATCAAAACTGGGAGGAAATACAGAGACATTTTAGAAAATTTATTTCTGAATGAAAGGAATAAAACGAAGAAAGAAACACCATGTTTGTGGTCAAACACCACAATATCTGGTAAAGGCAAAACAACAACAATATATCTTGATATTCCACATAATATGTAGCATCCTATTACTATGAGGCACTTAAGAAACATAGCTCTATGTAATACAAACCATAATGTTCTCTATAGAGAGAATTCTAGTAAAAAAGGCAAGATTTGCTCTCTATTTTTTTAATGTCAAGTCTAATGCTCCTATTCTTCTATACTTAGCTTTTCTCCAGTAGAAGTATTAGGAAGTAAAATAATTATGTTAGCTTTATAACATCTGCCTTAAAATATAAATTTTGTTGACTAAGAATAGGTCTGCATTTACAGAACAATTAAGAAGATAACAAAATTCTCATTTGTCATGCAGCCACCTAGTTTCCTCTGTAATTAACATTTTTTGTTACTATGACACATAGGTCACCAATAATGGACCAATCACAGGACTGCAGGGGACTGTACTATTTATTTTACCCAAAGCAGGATGTGAAGAGTTACCCTCACAATTGACTTGTTTATAGAAGTGAGTCTGGCTGAAGCCTGCATGCCTAGGTCAGAGCAACTCACACCCAAATTCCATTCCCACAAAACCTTCTGACTAGAGGACAATGTTCTAATTACAACCAAATATTTTGTCTATCGTGTACCTAATTTGAGAATGCTTTATCTTGTCCTTTTCTAGCCTTATGTACATTACTTTCCATAGAAACCTACATGTAGTCCTGCCCTTGTAGTTTGCCTTTACCCCAACTGATTGCCAATAAAAATCAGTGCCTGACCCTGGCCAGTGCCTTTGTCACTTGCACCAGCATTGGTCTTCCTGGCACCCTGCTTTCTCTCTTAGTTCTGTCTCTTAGTGTATTTTTTTCTCAGGCCCACGTCATATACTGGGCAGAATACTGGAACCTAACTGCAGGGTCTCCAGTACAGGACATTATTGCTAAGCAAAGTCTACACTGTATTCTGATTCCTTTACTTTTTATCTGGTGTCTTCCTTCTGCAAGAGAATCCCATTCTGGATATCACATCGTATGTAACCATCATGTCTCCTTAGGCTCCTCTTAACCTGGACAATTTCTCAGAATTGTCTCAATTTTGATATGCTTGAAAATTTGAGGATTATATGCAAATTATTCACTAGTTAGAATTGTCTAACTTTTTTTTCATATGAATATGCAGTCTTCTGAGGTTTTGGAAAGGAAGATCACATCAATATGGTGCCATTTTATCCACATCAGTATGACTGATCACAGCTGATGGTCACCCTGATCATCTGGTCAGGGTATTGACAATTTTTCCAAATTATCTCTAAAGATAATTATCTCTAAAGATGATTTTCCCAAATTATCTCTATATACAATTTCTGCACTTAGGAAATACATAAAAATGGAATCTGTGAAGTAGTAAATCATGTATAGGATGGGAGCCAAGTAAATTATTACTGAATACATGGGCATCCCTCCAATGTTACATAAAGCTTAATAGCTTAATACTGTATCTCCAAACTCCTGACAGAATATTTTGTTAAACTGTGATCAATAACCACATTACAAGTTAAAGTTCCTTTAAATATGAGCTTCAGGTAACAAAAGTTAAAATTATTAGAGATAAATTATTAATATAAAACACTGATTTATATCTTTTGGTCTTTCTTTGGGAATGTGTGTGATAGTTACAATTGAGAAAATTTGGTTATAGATTTAAATAGCCATATTAAATGAAATAATATAGTTGTATTCCACAACATATGAGAACAATTCTAAGAATATCTTTGACTATTTTCTACCAGGAACTCAAATCTTACACTGAATAAGGAATCAAAAGTACTAGAAGGCTGGGAATGTAGCTCAGTGGCATAGCGCCTGCCTGGCAAACGCAAAGCCTTGAGTTTAATTCTCGGTACCAAAAAAAAAAAAAAGTACTAGGAGCCAAACAAGGACAGATCTAGAATTCCAAAAGCAAGGAAAACAGATGTCAATTTTATAAAATTACTTTAAAGAAATCGAGTAAGTCAAAGCCTGAAAACAATCCGTTTGCGGTGGTGAAGAGCTGAGAGAGGGCCCTGTGGCTAGGGGAGCAGGGAAAGTGATGACAAAGGTTACAGGATCAAAGAGAGGCGAGAACAGAGTGATTAAAACTGCCTTCTTTTATTGGGGAAATGAGAAGCAATATGGACGTCAACATCTCTGAGAACAAGAACAAATGTGTAATAGCGAGGTGCAATGGGGTAGATGTAATATGCGTTTTTCAGTGTAGGAGAAAAGATTGAGGACACAGAGAAATGCTGCCAGACATTGATCAGGGTCCAGAGCAGCATGAGCACCATCTGCAAAGAACCAAGTGAGGCACTGAGAGGTCTCTTTACGGTGGGGTGTCAGGAGATGATCCTCTGAGGACCAGGATGCCCTGCAATATCTGAGGAGGAAATGGTTGGAGAGATCGGAGTGAGACCGGGTGGTGGGGAACACTGGATACAGGGTTTCAGGGTCCAGTGTGGACTGGAGTTAAACTGGAACATGTTCATGCAGTCCCTAGAAGAGGGGCTCTCAACACGTGACCAGCCTAGGTGGATTATTTACTTTTCAATTTAATTTTTAAAAAATGTATTAGTATATATTTGCAGTACATAATGTTTACATTCCTTGTGTAGAATTGACACATGGACATAACACATCTTAATTCCTTTTTTTCATCCCTTTCCCCTCCCTCCCTCCTTCCCTCCTCTAGAAGAGGATTCCATTGCTACTATCCCTATTCCTTTTTATTTCCAATGAGATTGTCTCTGATCACTTTATAGGATTCAGAAAACACAGACTCAGCACTTGGTAAGGGCAACTAACATTCGCATCTGGGTTTTCTGTTCAGCTAAAACTAACATTAGCATTTTACAAGGGGTTTCTCAAAGAAATAAAGGAATTGACATCACAAATCTAATTGGAAGCAGCATCGAGAAAAACCTTAACTACACATTAAGGACAGAGAAGGACAAATTTAGAATATAGGCATGTTTGAATCCGCCCCAACAAGTGAGATAGTTTATCTCACCATAAAACAATGTACTGTTGGCCTTGATTTGACATTGATAACATGTCTGACATCAGAGAATGCCAAGGGGAATTATGAAAATGAGCAAGCTCCTCATAGACACTTTTCTGGATTCCTCTGTAAATTCTATTAATTTCTGCTTAGACTCTGTTGAGCAAGAATATTGGAAAATTGTTGTGTGTTTATATTAAGTATCATTAGTGAAATATCCCATCTCATGTGCACTCTCTGTTAAAAGGCAATATTTTAATGAAACATATAAAAACACTTTTTTAGCTTCCAATTTTACAAAATAAAACAGTCCAATAAATGTGCCGAAAGAAAATGACATCTTGTAAATTCCACCTAAGAAATTACTGTTACCTAAGTTATGATAAATTCTGTTAATTACATTTGTGTCTAACTGTACCTTTTTTGCATCTTGGCTTATCTTTCAGACAATTACACTTTAATATGAAGAGAAACAAATTTAACAGAACTCCCATTCCTTCACTATCATCTTACGTGCTCAAAAAGTCTTCTGTTTCCTTTCACCAAAGTCATTTGAGGATTTTGGAAGTCTTTTCGGTGAATGATTCTTTCATTTTATAAGATGAATTTACAAATTGTGCTAAGCTTGCTTTTCTTCTGAATATTTTTATGTCACCAAGCCTGCAGAACATTCCACATAGAGGTTATGCAGGATTTGTTTCTAGGGATTTCTGTCCTCAAGTTCCAGGCTTAGGTATTTTCAAGTTGTTAACTGAAACTAGAGATTCTACAAGTTTTCACTGAATTTTGAGACAGTTCAGTAATATAAATATCTCATTATAGGAATATTATGCATTGTATTATGCCCCATCACATTCATATGTTGAGGTCCCAACTCTCAGGGTAACTGTATTTGAAGATAGGGCCTAGAAGGCAGGAGTTAAAGTTAAAGGTCATAGGCTGGGGCCCTCACCCAATAGCACTGGTGCCCTGATAAGACAAAGAGACACTAGTACTCATTCTCTAGCTCTAGGTCTCTCTCTCTCTCTCTCTCTCTCTCTCTCTCTCTCTCTCTGTCTTTCTCTCTCCCTTCCTTGACCCTTCCCCTTCCCCATTTCTGTCCCTAAAAACAGAGGAAAGACAATGCAGGGACACAGTACAAATATACCAATTAGGAAGTGAGCACTAACAGACACTAAATATTCTGATGCCTTGGTCTTGAACTTTCTGCTTTTAGATCTGTGGAAAATAAATTTCTGAAGTCTCATAAGTTATCCAATATGTAAGATTTTGTTACAGCAGTCCCAGAAGGCTAAGGTGAATTAATGAAGATCAAAAACAAGTCTGAGTTGAAAGACAGAAAGACCAGTGTATTATTTTTAGTTGCTATCAAAGCAGAAGTTCATAACAAGTAAAGACCAACAGCAATATTTTTAAGTAGAACTGTTGTCATCTTTATGAGGAATGTGTTTTACTCTGAAGTATTCAGCTCACTGTTAAAACTTTTAAAAATTACCTCACCCTTGATTATGGTTAACAAATGTTGAATTTTCACCACAACTTGATTCCCAGATGGGACATTTGAATAAAGTGAATGGTGTGTTCTTCATATCCTTAACCAAGTACCTACTGGGCATTTTTGTTTTGTTTTAATGCATTGGTTTGGCCTAAGTTTAATAAATCACATGTATTTTTTTCTCTGCATTCATTAGCTTCAGGGTGAGACGCGTTGCTCTCCCCTTTTAGTTCTGTACTATACTGACTTCTAACCCCAATTCTTTGTCTGGATCAGATAAGCATAAGGAATAATGATATTTAATTACCAGATAAGATGTAAAGCTTTATCACTCATTTTAGTTTGTCTTTAGAAACTCAGCTTATTTCCTGCATTCTATTTTTTTGGGTCAAATAATCTGTTAAAAACAAAATAAGTCAGGGGCAGGGGATTTAGCTGAGTGGTGCCGCCGCCTGCTTCAGAAGCACAAGGTCCTGAGTTAGATCCCTGGTACTAAAAAAAACAAAGTCAAAATAAGTCTTGCATTGTAAAAGTATTAGAGTTGAAAGTAACCTTAAGAGAAATAAAGAACACTAACTACATTTTACAAATGAAATTATAAAAATACAAGTGAAGGATATGACAAGCTTGGCAGCTACACTAGACTGTTACTGACATTCACATTAGTCTCCTTTGTTATGAGTCCATTCCTCAGGACATTAATGGTGCTACTACGCACTGGGTTTGTGTCTGGTTTGGGTTAGGACTCTATATTCATCAGTTGGAGTCAAAAGGGAGAAAATTTGAACAAAACAGCAACATTTCCACAAAGTACATTTATATGATTTGTAGAACCACTATGTAGACCATGACCTTTGAAATGTTTGGAACACAATAGCATTTTTATGTGTGCTTTGGTGGGATACTAAGTTTCCAGGGTGGCTTTTACGTTCAAAATCAAAATGAAATTTTATGATGATCCTCAATATTTCTTTATGTTATTACACTGTAATCTATATATTCACGAATCAGTGTGTGACCAAGCGATCTGGATTGTGCAATTCTTCCCTGCCCAGCCCACCTTGCCAACACTGAGAGTGACAGCCATAACCTCTGTGGAATGGCCATGGCCTCCCTGATTCCTTTTGAATCCAGATCCCTGGGCTCTGCCACTCCCTCACAGGGCACATGCCTCAGACAGTCCATGGGAGCATCGGTTTAGCTGTTGCAGTGTACGTAGAATTTGATGATGGCTTTCTGTGCAGTTTTCACCTCAATGGATTTTGCGTATCGTTCTGGGTTGATGATGGTGAGTTCCACCAATGGATATTAGCACTGTGTCTGTTTCAATTATACCATAAAGATGAAGTGCATTTTTCACTCATTCCACGATAGATAAACAAGTCTGTCATATTCATCTTCAGTCATTTGTACACTGTTTTGCAGTAAAAACATTTATATATATTTATGACTTATTGGGATTTTATTCCTGCAATTTATCTTCTCCAAAGCTAAATTTCTCAAGTGGATATGCAAAATTTTAATTTAAGCCCAATGTACCAGATCATCCCAGGGGAGACCAAGTATTTGCATCTGAAAGTTAAGGAAACAAAAGTTAAAACAATTTAAGTGTTATTCCCCAGAATCATCCTATAAGAGGAAATGAGAAAACAGTGCCCTGTGGGTCTCTAGCTGCAAAGCTGTTGTTGCTCTTTTCAGTTAAATAAATAACATGGCCCTCTCCAAAAGATACAAGTATATATAAATGTTTGTATAAACTCATAAGGCACCAATAGTTTAAAGGATAGAGAATTGAAAATATTAAAAATCTTGCCTGGAAAACAAAAATGGGGCAATGCAATTAAAAAAATGCATTTCACAGAAATGAAAAGTACCTTTATGAAATGTAAAATTCCAGCTTGGAAATGGATTTTGAATACTTTTTATTTAAACACAATGAAGAAGAAAAAACTATATTTCCATCTTTATTCTTAAATTCAAGTTTAATCAAACATAGCATAAAATTTAGAAATAATATATTCAAAATATATAAATATAAACTAATATAGACAAAGAAAAAAGAATGTAAATGATATGTGTACAGAATTTAATAATGATATACCAAGGAATAACTATCTGTTAGTGAGGAAATTATATTGTCTTGCCATAATAAATAACATTTCTTTTTAGCCTACACATAGCATTCATTACGTTAAAATAATATTTTTAACATTTACCCATAAAATAAACTCTCAGTTTTACTGTCATACTTGATCAGATTATATTCTTTAGTCATTTTATATGAGCTTGCTAAATTTAGAAAAACAAATATTGTTTACTTGTCATTTAATGATAATTGTTACTTTACACAAGGTTTGCAGTTACTTTCTCAGTGTGTTTCCTTTCATACTGGCCTTTCTTTTGCGTGGAACACTACCCTTTTACACCATATTTTGTTCTTGAATGATTTTAGCATGTCCTTTACATCTTTTCTTAGATATCATTTCTTACAAGAGGTATTTGAGTTCTCTCAAAGTCTTGCTTAGGTTCTGTTCCACATCCTGCTGTAATGGCACTGTTTCAGCTCACATCCCAGTCCACCTCCCACAGCCACAGCTTTATGAAGATTCAGGCAAAGGCTTTGTCCTCATGGTGCTGTGACATCATGGCTTTACACACAGCATGTGGTGGCAGTAGCTCTAACTTTGCTATATAGAATCCCAAAATGAGTCTTCTTTATGAAGGCAGAAGATACAATAGGCAATCACACACAGAGTTTTAGAAATGTCTTGGGAGGTAATGTTGGCCCTCAGGGACTGTTGGAGGTTATGAGCTCCCTCATTTCTCTAAGTGATATCCTGGTCATCAGCAAATGCCTGTTTAACAAGCACTTTTCCCTTCTCTTTATTTAGTTCCTTCTGCATCTGTGAGCCACTGGTTTTATTTCCCCTCCAAGGCGTCTTTTTTTTTTTTTAATTCATTGTCTATTGGTACATTCTAGCCATACAACATGATGACACTCATCACTGGGAACCCAAAACTTCACATGACATACCTTGGTTCCTATTTCTTCCTCCATTCTCCTGTCCTTCCTTCAACCCCTCCACCTCTTCCACCCCTCCCCAACCACAAAGACCCCACCTCTGTCCTTTCCTTCTCCCATATTCCTTCCCCTCCCCTCCCCCTCACCCCTGTACCCCCTCTTCCCACTTCACACCATCAACCACACATCGTGATCATCATTTACACCTTCAGTTTCTCACACCGGAGAAACCACTTGGCATCCACACATGTGTGTCCTATTTATTTCATTCAAAACCATGGGATCAACGTGCATCCATCCAGCTACAAATGTCTCTAGTTCCTCACTCTCCATGGCCAAGCAGCATTTCATTCTAAAAAACAAAAAAATCCTTTTTAGGTGTACTAATATCTAACATATTCATGTCTTATCTGTGTTTAAAAACAGATCACCCTTGAATCTCAATTTTTCTCCCTCTCTTCATCAGAGAACATCTCAAGAGTAACATTTTCCCCTGACTCTCACATATCCAATTTACTCATCAACAAGTAGAATATCAAAGTATCTGAAGTGTCTGACTCTGCTGAGCTGAAGAGCTTCACCAGGGACCAGGGTGCTCTGGGAAGGCATTGTTGTCCTCTACTGATGTCTTCAGTGTCACTGCTCTGCTGGCTCTGACTATAAGTTTATACAGAAGATGATCAAAATATATGGTGAGTGCCCGACACAGGGTACTCATACTAAATACTCACAATGAATACAAACATTGTCATAAACATGAACTAAAAATAAAAATAATGACAACAATAATGAAATCGGGGATTTGGAGATAGAGGGAAGGAGGTGGGTGGGAAGGGTAAGGGGAATGAAAAGAATCAAGATGTGTTATACACATACCTACTCCTCAAAATCAATACAAATATGTACAACAAATAGGTATGAATAAAAAATTTAAACATATATGGTGATTGTTTAGATTTTTTAAAATGCATTACATAAAAAAATACTTTGCCATGAACCCTCCTCAAAATACTCCCCCGTGGCTTCAAACGCACTTATCCCACTGTTCTTGCTACTCTCTGAAAGAGTTTTGGAAGATGTGTTTCATGAGTGTCTTTGCAAGCTGTGGTCAAAGGGCAAATTCTGCTGGTGAGCATCACCCTGCAGAAAAGTATGGAGGAGATAGTGCCTGGAGAAAAAAAGACCAGATTCTTTGTAGAAAACAGCGTTAGGCATGCATCATAGCCACAGAACTTCATTTAGCTCCAAATGATCCAAATATATAGTCTTTCTCTTTATTCTATTAAAGTTTTGCACAGAATTCTGCACATTATCACTCTTTTCTGTGAATAAAAATACATATTTCTGACATTCTTTTTCTCTATCTATTTTCATTCTCCCTTCCTTGGTATCTCAACTTCCTTTTTCCCCAGTATCTTTCTTCTTTGATTTCTTCCTTGTCTCCCCATTTCTCTCATTAATCATCAGTGTTTCAACTCACACCTTCATAAACATGATCCCTAAGTTTCTATTCCAAGTCTTCATATCTTTGTTTAGTTTCTGCTCAGAATTAAGTTTTTTAGCTTTCTTCCATGTAAATATCGTATTAGTATTAAACATGATAGCTGCCGAAATCTGAATTGACTTTTTGCCCCATTCATATCTGTATATTAGTGGGCTTATTGCAATAATAAAAACCTCAAGGATAGAAACATCGTGTTATGACTCCTTTCTATCCTTTCAAGTATTTCTGACTTGTTTGCTGTGAATCTTTTCTATATATCATGTTTTGTCCACATAAAGCAACTTTAATGTGCAGCTCCCGCCATGTTCATCTGAACCATGGAGGATTCGCTGTAGCTCTCCTGCCTGTTGTTGACACAATTACTATTGATGTTTGCTGACAACCAGTTGTCCCAGTCACTCTTCCTCAATCAAGCCTTCCATGGTTCCACATTATTAAATTAGGAAGTCCTGGCCATGACATTAGAAACCTTCTTATCCACTATTTTCTACCTATTCTCACTTTTCACTCCATCTGTTTATTGATGTGTATCATTGACCATCTTGGGAAAAGGTTTTGAAGTTTTCTTTTCATGACTACACTTCATTCTCTTATGGCCAATTTTTGCATTTGAAAACATTACTTGTATCTTCGTGTCTGCTTTTCTATAATATTCCAGCAGATCTTGGATTGACAAAAGTACTTTGTATTTTATATAAACTGCTGGGTTGATTCTTATGATCAGCTATATTGGAAACTACTGCAATAAATATAACTTTGTATCAAAAACAAAACACTCAAACTCATGGTGGGATTTTTGTTATCCCTCTGATGTGTTTTCAAATTTCTTTAGGATAATAAATGTTATTGTCTAATTTTTTATTCTTGACATATTACTAAGTAGTACACATACTACACATACCACATCCTCTACAGTAGGAATTTGAAATAAGAAAGTCTAAAACCAAGCTGTTGAAAAAATGTGGAATCACAAGGAAATGGTTTGATTTTATTTAGTGATATGTAAAGTAACACTCGTTTACACAAAGTAATTACTTAACATATTAAGTTAGACTACACATTCAGGTGTATATAGTTGAGTTTGAAATAACATTTGGAAACTAAATTTTCAAACACTTAAGTACAATATACAATGCAGATTCCAGTATCTAGGGCTGAATTTACAAGGGGCTAGTAACCCGAAGATTTTCATTCTTTTCGATACTTGTCTTCTCCTTCCTTTACCAACATTCTTAGCCTTATACTTTGGAAGTCTGTGGTCTTTGATCCACACATTCCCAGTGACCTACTTCTATAATCATTCCTTACATGCTTAAACTTCTGTTACTTCTCAGTTTTCTTTTAACACCTCTTTCTAGTAAAATCTCACTGTATCATCTCATCACAGCTGTTTATCCTGCTGCTATCATTTGATCTGACAGTTTAACTCAGGAGAGATTTTTAAAGTGATTCAATATAGCCCTTCTCAAAGTTTCTTCCAAAACCCATACAAAATATAATAAAGGAAGCTATAAATTGGAAAGGGGAAAATAAAAGCACTTTCAGTAAGTTATGGAAGTAATTACATAATTTAATAAGCCACAAATCCTATAGATGAATATAGTTAAATTAGATGGGTTGGAAGTTAAATAGATGATCCTTTTAGGCTAATTGTCATCCTTGGTGGGTAAACTTTGCTGGGCTTTTGCAGACACAGAAAGTTGGTGTCTGTGCACTCTGGGAATGATGATTTCCTTTCCTAGAGGCTGTCTAGCCAGTGTGAGTGAATACAATTCCATGAAGTGGTGGCTAGTAATTCTAGCTATGTCTTTCTGGAATACAGCATTCTTTTTAAAATATAGTCCTGAATATTTTCATTAATCCAAACATTTTACTGAGAATCTACTGTCTTTTACACATCATTGCAAATTCAGAAAAATAAAATCTTTGTGGCTGAAATATTCTCAATATAATGCAAAGTATACCAATAAAAACAATACTTGAAATGACATCAATGGTAAAAGAATAGGACTAAAGAAATGTGACTAAGAAATTCTGACTTTGGTACAGTGATTCATATTAAAGCAAATTTTCAGAAAAACACTCACCTTATTTAAGATCATTGTAAATGAGATGAGCATTACTAGTTTGCAAGTGAAGAAATGGATATTTAGAGCAATTTGAATTCTTTCCAGGTTTATATAACTAATGAATTTTTAAAAAGGGATTTAATTTTTTAACTGCAAAATCAAAATCCAACATTATTTTTATTCCCGCAATGGAGTTGCTGTGTGCTAAAAAGTATTGGTTGATTTACATTATCTTTCAGGGAAGGATGCCAGAAAAAATTACAGTTGTGTACTTATGCATTTATGAGCACATGTGGACACACACACACACACACACACACACACACACAGTTATAGTTTAGATCTAAAATACCCCTCAGAAGTTTCATATGTTCAGAGTCAGGGTTTTTGGAAAATGATTGGATCACAGGGGCTCTACTGAATGTCCTGTTGGGAGGTGAAACCCGGAAGTGAACAGTTGTCCTTTACCATGACTTTCTGTTTGGACCCAGCAGACCTTGGACTGAACCCACTGAAACTGTAAGCTAAATAAACCTTCCCTCCATTAAGTTACAGGTATAAGTTGCTTTTTTTTCCCTAGTGATGGGAAAGTGGTTAATACACAAATAAACATACCACATCCTCTACAGTAGGAATTTGAAATAAAATCTAAAACTAAACTGTTGAGAAAATGTAGAATTACAAGGAAATGGTTTGAATTTATTTAGCAATCAGCATATGCTTATCAATTTGAAAGCTCATCTTCTCTGCTAGAAATAAAGATTTAACATCACCAGCCCCTGAATTTATGCAACAAGCTTGCACAAGGAATATCCTCGTCTAAGAGACTTAAAATAATCAGATGTATCACATACTATAATAGATTTTAACAGTCACACAAGCTACAAATGGAGAAAGGTGAGGATAAGGAAGCAGTTTTATAGGGGTCATGAGTAAAGGAGGTAAGTGCTCAGCAAGTTGTGGAGAGAAGATGCTTGAACAGAGTTTTAAGATTATAACTATGACTAAGAGTTAATAATCAGACAAATGAGGACATGCTATCTCAAGTTATATGAACAAAAATAATTTAATTCAATTGTTAAAAATGTAACTGACCAAGAATAATCACAATCACTCTTAAATGACCAATAGTTAATTTTTGAGAAGTTTATATGCCTCCAAATGGATTATATTCTTAATATGTAACCATGCTTATGTAACCCATGGGATTGCCTGCAAACTGTTACTCAGATCACACAAGGAAGATATTTACTTGCCATGTCCTCTGCAATGCTACCAGTGAGATCAGTTATGGAGTAAATGGTAGCTAGCATGCTCATCATAGCTTAAACTTAAAGGTATCTAGAGAATTATCCAGGATCCAGAGGAGTCAGCACTGCCAGCCCTAGTAGTTCCTAGATCCATTCTGCTTCTCCTAGAAGTCAATGATCAGGGAAAACTACTACTCAATGGCCTCCGAAGAGCTCACAATCATCTGATTTCATAATCTCCCTTTTGTTTTATCAAGAATATTCAACTGGTTAAAAGGGTTTTCACATTTCAAGTAGTTATTCTGATGTCATAGGCCCACCATACATTTTTGACATGGTTAACACATCTCATTTAACTAACAGTCAGCCATTCAAGTATGTTACTTCTCTTTCTGAAAACATTTTCTGGTTCATGTTCCGCTTGTTCCCTGAGGAAGACATAATTACTCATCAACCAGCTCCTTTCATGAATTCACAGAACATACAATGTAACTCTGATTTCTATTATAGACCTAGAAAACTTTTATTTATTACTCTTGTAGGTCAAGGCACAGCTCTACATGATGTGGAAGTTAAGTCAGTACTTAAATTACTTCTTGTAAATAAGACTCATTAACCACAATGACCTGAGAACACATTCAATTTAAGATGCTGCCCAGCTAAGAGAATCCTTATATTAATCTTGCTGCTGCTGGGGCTTCAGCTTCCTTTGCATTTTACTAGATGTGTTAACTTTTGGCTCCCCACAGCTGCAAGAGGAACTCCTCCTGTCTTCCACATTCCCTCATTTTTTGAATGTGCAACTGAAGATTTGCAATTTATATTAAAATAAGAAAGAGGAAGTCATTAAGAAAATTGATTTTGGTGTTCTGAAGAGCCATGTAACATGCCCATAAAAACTGGTTTCATTTGTTCCCCATGTCAGTAATGAGGTATTGTCCTTGGAGATCATTCATAAAACACTTCAGTAATATATTCTTGAAGTAAAAACAATGATTTGAAAAATAAACATATTCAATTTTAAAGTATCCTAAAAGTATCTAAATGTCTAGTAATTTGTATAATAACCATACTTACTTTATGTCTATATCAGCCCTGCATATTTTATTAGATAAAATGTAAACTTTACCAGCAGAGGAGCCTTACAAATTGTCCATCAGAAAGAGAATCTGATCAGCACAGATAACTTTTTCATACCCTACATAAAACGGATGGAAGAGGAAGCTAAATTTGCTCTGGAAGTCAAAATGCTTAAGACAGATGTGAAAGAATGCCAGCAGTGAAAACTAAAATTATACTAATACCAATTATTAACTGCCACTGCCATTTCACATCATTTTCTGAGAATACTATGAAAAAACAGGTGTGATTCTTAAAATAAAAATAATGTATTTCTTATGCTAGAACCAATTTTATAGGATTTTAAATCTGTGTCATTCCCAGTTCTTTAAAAATTGATCATCTGTATGAGGTTAAAGCATTGCCCTAGATATATGCATGTGTCCTAATACAGCATTTATTTCTTACCTTTTTAAATGTATTGCAGTAGCAAGGAGCACTAGGTATGAATGAGTCACACAATTCTGAAATATGTGATGTAGCTGCTGGCTTGGCTGGAGGAGGAGCTGCTGCCAGGATGATACCAAGAGTTTCTCCCGAGCATGGTTTTGTGTCCTTTAGCCTTGTTGAAGGGCAAAAAACGTCGAAAATGAGCCTGATCGGAAAGAATAATTTTTAAAAGTAGAAAGCATGTTATGTGCTTTAGAAATACTGCAAACCCCCAGATTACTCCCATATTTGAAATTTCCCCTATGATAACTTCTTTTTTTTACTAAATCAATATCTCTGTTCCATAGGAAGATCAAATACTCATTCAGAGTAATTTATAGAATAGAAATCACATTCTAGGTACCTGTTAACTACAAAGGCATCATACATAGGACCCCCTCCTTTATTAAGTTTACAATTCAGCTCAGGCAGCACTAAGATATACAGTATTTGGAGAAAGATTAAATGCTGAGGAGTGTGAAACTCAGTCCTGCATAGGGTCACGTGCATAGAAATAACACCCTTACCTAGAGTAAGCACAGAGGATTGCCTTTGTAAATAACATGCAGAATTTATAGCATCCCAAAAGACAATAAATAGAATTCTAGGAAGAAGAAATAATAGTAGGAGGAGGAAAAAGTGGTAAAATAAAGTCAGTATATATGAAAGAAAGTGAAGAGACTCCCCTGTTCAGAATAGTTCAGGAGTTAGAATGTTGTAAAAAAAATTCTGGGAAATACAAAGCAAACTCAAAGTGGATGTTGAAAGCTCTTATGTCTTTACATTGGATCTACAAGTCAAGGTATTGAATCTACAAGCCAATTTTTTCACAAAAATATATAAATGTGGAAGAAGGATGGGAAAGAAGGAATAACACCAAGTCAAGGTAACAGGTTAGGTACTTTATAGTAATTGAGGACTACAATCCTATTTCCTTTGGCTGGAAACCTGAACAGAGTCTGCCTCCTAACGCATTCTTAATAACATTTTTTCTTTGAATTAATATTGAATGCATTTGTCCTTTCTGAGTCACTAGAATTTTGAATCAAATTGCGAATGCTTTTAAAACCACAAAGCAAAATCCAAATCTAAAGTGCTA
This sequence comes from Heterocephalus glaber, assembly GCF_000247695.1. The sequence goes on from NW_004624806.1 coordinate 7,864,993, forward strand.
ATTGTATTAAGGGAAGAATAACAGAACTAGATGTGGCATTAAAGTCTTCTCTAATGTTTTAAAACTAAAGGAATACAAAAGCCTTAAACATTTAAAAAGTGGGTTGGTTTTGATCAGAACACATTTCTGAACACATTTTGCAATGTTTTAATTCTCACATGAAACAAAAATATGTCTTCTTAGTGAAGATGTTTTATGGAAAGAGTCTCACATGAGAGATCATAATAGAAACATGCAATGATGGCAGAACACATTCATTGTTTAAATCAAGATAGACCAGGTATCATGACCAGCAGAGTTTATCTATTGTGCTCATTTTCTCCTGTGGTTCCCATTCAGCTCTAGAAAGTAGATATTGTTATTTATTTCCAGTATCTCTCTAAAGTCATATGAGCCCTAAGTGAAGGAGTCAGGCTTTCTAACCAGCCAGTCTGATTAGGTGTCTAGTATATCCCTCCACCCAAGGCAGGGGATGGTTAAGGGAAAGACTGAGCTTACTAAGATAGTGTAGTCCATGGAGAGGAAAATCCAATGCAATAGCAAGGCCTCTGCCTTTACCCATTATTCAGGTTCCTTTAAGATAAAGAATCAAAGTTAGAGAATGGATGCTTGGAAAAGAGGGAAAACGAGGAAATGCAATGTTTTGAAAACCACACGCACTTATGACCGGTATGGCTTGCTTGTATGTGTGCACATGGACTAATATGGAGATTACCTCTTACTTCTTCTTCTTCTTCTTTTTTTTTTTTTTGAATTGTAATGATAGATTGAGAGAATTGGAAGGCTAAACAAGTAGATTCTACTGAGTATCTTGGTTGTAGAAATCAGGGCAATTTTGTCATTTATGGAAAATTTGGCAATGCATGAAGATACTGGCACAAATAGGTCAAGAGGAAGTTCTACCATCTAATGAATAGAGTCCAGGAATGCTGATAAACCTGCTAAGGTGTACATAAGACAGTACCCTATGATAAAGAATTATTCAACCTCAAATATTGATGTAGTTAAGTTGAGGTATTTTACTATGGGTGCATCTAAAGGCCACATACAATCCACAAGGCAAAAGTGGAATCCACTCTGAAAAGCCCTGGATGTTTAGTAAAAGAACATGGAATATAAGAATCATGAAGGACCAAGTCTAATATCATGTCTCTGTCAGACCATTGGCTGCTTTGCTCAGCCTTGGATATCACTAACACAGGCCACTTTTATTTAGCCCTAGGGAGCTCCAAGCCTGAGGCTGAACAGCTTCAATTGCTGTGCCCCAACCCATCTCCCAATCTTCTCATGGCAAAGTGTCATACCAGAAGTCCACCGCCTCCATGTTCAAGATGATGCAACAAGTAACATAGCTGTGTTTGCTGGGCATCCAGTTTGTTGCTCTACAACATCTCATGAAAATGAGACCCACACAGTGCCCTGGGAACCTGGACTTGCTTTCCATCTTATATAACTTATATTCTTTCTACTTGCTACCCTGGGGGTTTACCCCTCAGTAAAATATTTGTAATAAATCTTTGCTTTCATCTATTTGTAAGGGATCCCTAACCAAGAAACTAGTCTTCCATTTTACCATGGAACTTTCAGGCTATAAAATATATTGTACATTTCAGAATCAGGATTTGTTGGCAGTTATTGTATATATGCTGATTTTTTTCACATTTTAATGATCATGTGAACTAACAAAATGCCAAAATTAGTAACTTACAATGCTGTGTAACTCAGTGAACATATAGTTACAGTCAAATTTGGTACTCCTGAGTTTGATCCCCGGTATCAAAAAAAAAAAAAGAACAAATTTGGTACCTGACACACAAGTAGAACTTGTTGGTATCAGTCATCTCATGATTCACTAACCTTTCCTGCCAAAATAATTTGCTTGGTATTCATTGTTTTACTGCTTGTCACACCTCCTGGAACCAAATTACCAAGAGTATCTAGGTATGTTGATAACTCTCATATCTACATTTCTTAGATTGTCATCACCTGCCATTGAAAAAGTATTCTGCTATGATCACTAAATAAGCTAAAAAAAGGCTATTTGGAATAATGAATCTACATTGATAACCAGGCTATATGAAATAAACTGACAACCATAAAAATGGTAACAGTAATTTCTTATTAGACAGAGGTAAAATTAATACATTAAAATATTTAATATATAAAGTATGAAATAAAATACAGATATAGGAAAAAAGAGAGAAAAAAGTATTGTAATCTACCACAGATAATGTGTTTAAAAGTATACCTTGACTTAGTAAAATTGTCTTCCATGTTTTATATGTTCTTTAGCCTATTAGTCTATTTTTTTATCTGTATATATAATTAAATTTATAAAGTCTTATAAGACAAATAAATGTATCTAATACTTGAAAAATAAAAGGAGGTGGAGGAAAAGGGGAAAAATTGAAATGTGTTATGTACATATACCAATTCTCCACAGTTAATGTAATCATTACATACTGCAAACATATACTAATAAAGGTCAAAAAGTTTTCAAGATGTACTTTTTTCTTAGAAAAAATATAAGGAAATATCTAAGCATTTTCAAGTAGTTCTTATCGAATAATCTGCTGGACTCACATCTTTAATATTGCAGATTTTCATTTCTCATTGTACTGACTGGACTATGGTAATTTTGCTTAACCTAAAGACATGGTTATATTATCCAACTGCACTAAAAGAAACTCCAGTTAAACCAATTTTACTCCTACATGGAGGTATGCTCCTTGAGATTAGTGAAGAATGACTTATTTTCCAAGAAAAAAATGTGCATTTTCCCCAAATACTGATGAAGACTACATAAAAACTTGCAGTCCAAGAACAAGAATGATTGTTATATTAACTGTTACATATAAATATTCATACACTAAAAGAAGGATAATTATTCAAGTTATCTGAAATGTCATGTAATTTCCTGAGGAATCTATTATTTATCTTTATTTTTATGCTACATCTAACATAAGAGGAGTTCAGTCACTAAAGTCAGGACAAAATAGCAGCCAGTTTAACATCCAAAAGGATAATGGATAAGTAGAAAAAGGGGTTCTTTCAAATTAATTTTGGTCAATTCCTCACACAAGAGTTAAAAAAATAAAATTGCATAATAATTTTAACTTTAGAATATCACTGGGTTTCTATATGAAAGCATGCATTGATGCATGGAATTATATATGCATTCTTTTGTTATCATTAATTGCCAAGAATATTAAGTCCTGTTGGGCCCCAGAAATTATTCCTTTTAGTCTTTTGGGAACATTAAAATCTTCTAATATTAGTTTCTTGTTTGCTTCTTAATATTCTCTGCTAATGCGAGTGAGGAAACAACAAAGTTCTTGGCAAGAGGAAGGAAAATGCTTCACTGTTTTTGACTGAGATGTTCAATCTGGGTAACTAATTTAGTTAGTCCTCAAAGGGAAACATTAGAGGTCATGTTCAATTAACTTAATCATAGTTTCATATATTTTATCCTCAAAATTGCACTAGTGGTAACAATAATAGTCTTTGCTATTTCTAAAATATTGATAAAGATTATCATGTTATTACATATGACATTTCCTGAAACTTCAGTGCATGGAACAAGATAAATATGAAACATTATTTGTTCTTAGTCCCCTGGGCATTACTAGAAATACATGAAGCAACTAAGTTATACAGAGGAAAGGTTTGGCTCACAGTTCTCGAGATCGCAGTCCAAGGTCATGTGACCCCATCACTTTGGGCATCTGGGGAGGTCAGTATTTCATGATGAGTATTCCAATTACTTCATGAGCAGGGAAAAAAAAGCAAAAGAGAAAGCGACTAAAGGCCACAGTCCCTCAATCCCCTTTGAGGGTACACCCCTCAATTTATTTAAAGATTTACTGCCTGACTAAAGACCAGGCTTTAACACATAGACCTTGCCCAGGATGGGATCACTCATGCAAACCATATCAGTATTATTACCAGGAATTTTATTAATGGAATTTTCAAGCACTTAATGGTATCGTAGGTGTCTCTGTTCACTATGTTATCATCTCTTCAGCAGGATCTATGTGCATAGACCTAGAAAGAAATGGCAGTTATGTATTTTGTTGTTTCCTGACCTAAATTATCCTTAGTCAATGCAATGTCGAGATAATCTAAATATTATGTTTAATTTTTTCTATTATATCTTAAGTTGAGGAGCTGTAATATTTCATTCAGTTCTTTTCTATTATGATCAGGTTTATATGTAAATATAATGGAATGGATGAATTATTTTCTTTCAATTTTCTATTATCTATAATGATGCCTTAAGTGTTTTGGAAAGTACAAACAAGTTTTGGCTTATAAATCATATCTTTGATTTTTATGTTTTTTATATGGTCTCACAGTTTTGGGAGAGTGATTTTGCTATGTGAGCTTCATGTAAATCTTCATATATCATTTATGTCTTCTGATTTAAAATTCTGACAAAGTTCTACATCTTACATCATATTAATGGCATTATTACTTTTCAAACTAGTCTCTTTTTCATAGATTAATTAAAGCAATAAACTACCAAGTAAGAAAAGTATAACCATTTGCAATAATAATCTAACATAAAATAATCAGAGATAACACATTAGCCAACATTGGTATAAATTGAAAATGAAGTAGAGTTTTTCATTAAGATGCTCTTTTCTCACTTCTCTCTTATTTCTCTATTTCCATGCAGAAGAAATGCTTCGTACTCACTGTATTGCTTCTCACTCACATCCTTTCTCTGAAATAATCACAATCCTTCCATGAATATATTTTGTAGCACACAGTACAGTATGATGGACATGGTGAGAGACAGTATCACCAAGATAATCCCATGGTCACAACAATCAAAGTCCTAAAGAAAATTTGCAGAAATCACAGGAAGATAGGAAAGTGACTTCGTTTTGCTATTATTGTTTTATTTGGTTGACTTACAGTTCTTCTGATTCTTCAATGCTGGTAGATGTATTTGCCCTGAATGAACTGATAATATTAAAAGAAGTATGCTGTACGTAATTTTAAAAAGTGATTGATTAAAATTTGGACACTTTTGAAAAATGAAATAAAGATATCCTAATGCAAATTGTTCACATCAAAACAGGAAAGCAAAGATTGCAAGTCAGCAACTATTTTCACATACTAAAAAATATTACAATACATTGGTACCTTGGTTCATGAACGTAATTTATTTTACAATTTTGGGAAAGATGGGTTTGTTGTGTTTGTGTGGGGAAGATGGCTGCGGTTGTGTTTGTCATTTGATGTGGAGTTTGTGAACGGAAGCCAAATACTGTTCAACACTGTTGTTTAAGAATCGAGGCCCAGGGATTTAGCTCAGTGGCACTGCGCCTGCCTCGAAAGCTCAATGTCCTGAGTTTGATTCCTGATGCCAAAAAAAAAAAAAAAAAAGAATCGAATTGTTTGGAAACAGAAGCTTTGTAAACTGAGGTATTACTGTATCTTTATTTTCTAATTTTTCTATGTAACTTGCAAATATGTATTTCTCTCTTCAAGCAAATAAAATTTTGGGTAGTGAATAATAAACTTATGAATGTTTTCAATGATGTTAAACTGAATATATTTTTTAAAATATCAAAATATAATCAGCCATAATTCATTGCTTTAGCCAAGAACATTATTAAAAGTGTTTAACTGGAATCCAAAATAAAAGTGTGCTGATTGTATTTTGAGTGGATTTGAGTAAAAAATGAAAATAACAATCTGTATCTAAATATTTAAAAATATTGATTCATGTGTGTGGCATATTTATAAGTGAAAAATGTAGAATCCATCAATTATAAATTAGGTCCTGATTTCAGGATACACTTTAAATTCCTTTTAAAATTTGTAATGGGCTTTTTAAAAGGCCACTTTTGATTTATATGAATTGTCAACATAACCATGTCAACTCTGCCAGCACAGTACCCTTTGTCTGCATTTCAACAATTTCTCTTTCACTTTCAAATGAAGTGTTTCTTGATCTCCTGGCTTATGTAAGAAAATAAGTATACTTTGAACATGACAACAATTTACTCTTCAATATCATGATAGCAAAATAGCTACACTTCTATACTATAAAGTAGAATCCATGTTTGGCTGTGAATAGAATGATTTTTCACACATAAACAGCTTACATAAACAGTATGACAAAAGATTGCTTGCAAATATCCTCTTTTTTTATCTAAAAACTGTATTTTTGAAATCTTTCTGGAAAGCCGTTATATAATTTCTATGATAAATGAAATAATCCAGGCATCTAAAGACAAAGACTGCATGATCTAAAGACAATACTACCTATGTGAAATGTTAAACAGGTGTTCTCATTAAAGTAAAGAGGGGAATGGTGAGTACCAAAGGCCAGGCCAGTTATGGGAGAGGAAAAGGGACAGATATTGGTCAAAAGGCACAAAATTATAATTAGACAGGAGAATAAGACCTGGATCTAGGTACAGTAAGGTGGCAACATGTAATGAAACTAGATCATATTCTAGAAGAATACAAAATGGAGGTCAAGTACTTTCATCACAAAATGATAACTATGTGAGGTAATACATTTGTTAATTAGCTGCATTTAACCACACTACAAGGTGTACACACTTGAAAACATCAGACATCATATTATATACACAATAAATTCATACAGGAGGGGAAGAGGGTTTGAAGGGAGGTGCGGGGAATGGGGGAAAAGAGGAACCAAGATTTCAGGGACAGGTGCAAATTCCTGATGATGAGTGTGATCATTATGTATATCTAAATTGTACCAATAAAATTAATTTAAAAATTTTTAAAAATCATATAATTTTATCTATCAATTTCTATAAAAATTAAAAATTAATAGAAAATAAAATAAAAGTTAGGTCTTTCTCCATATTTGGAATTTAAAAACACATTCAAGCTTCAGATTAGCTCATTCCAAAAATATCACTAACCAACAGTGCAGAAGTTCAAATAATTAGTTTAATTCACAAATTGCCACACATTCAACATTCTTAAATATTCCGTGACCCTGATCTGGCAGTTGATCGAGTATTTCCATGTCTTGCTGTTTACAGACTGTTTGCACAGTCTGACTGTCCAGGAGCTGAGCCCACAGAGGACAGGGTGCTTGTACATGACAATGTATGTATGTCAGCAGGCGCTTGCAAGAGTGTAATATTAATTCAGGTAATTACTTTAGGGATGAAAAGTGGTATATTTAGTTAAAATTAAACAGGATAGTAACATCCCCAACTGCTCACTAAAGAGGACACTGAAGTTTAGATTCAATGTTCCCCAAAAGTGAGTATTAGGAATGTGATTTTATCCAAGGAAATATTAAATTCAAAAGGCATGAGTTTGGGATTAGAAATAAGAAAACTGATTAAAAAAACCCTATATA
>NW_004624806.1:7872455-7884872 GCF_000247695.1 Heterocephalus glaber
CTAGACAGCGAATATTAGCTACCTCTGTGGCCTAATTACGGGGAATTATCTCAGTGGTTTCGCCGCCTGCTGTGCAAGCACAAGGACCCAAGTTTGATCCCCTGTACCAAAAAATAAAAAACTATATATATATATATTTATTTATACATGAAAGTCAGACTCTTATTTAAATATTGCTGACATTTTCTTCCTGTGGGAGAAGCTGTGAGAAGTCTTTAAGTCAAATGCTCCTGAATTTTTGAGAAGCAGAGATTGTTTCATTTTTCCTGCGGCTGTATACATGTGGAGAAGCAGTGCCTGCTGTCAAGAGTGGCAAGACAATTTTGTGCATGGCTGCACTTAGTTTGAGTCACACATAGTCTTTGATATAGAGTTTCAAGCTTTCTGGGAAATGTGAGGGTATGTTTCAGATGAGCTCTCCTCCATCATCAACTGTTGTAGTCTGAATGTTTATGTTTTCCCCAAATTTCAATGTTGAAATCCTAGACCTGGACTATTGTTTTTAGAAGTTGGGGTCATTGGGAGATGTAATGGTTAATGTGTAGTGTCTACTTGATTTTCTTTGGATCCATGCCAGTAGATTGGAGGAGAACAATTCTGGTGTGTGTCTGCATGGGCAATGGAGATGTGATTTTGAGGTTTATTTCCAGCCCTTTAGTCCTTCCTTTCTGGTGCTGTTCCCATGCTCTGCTTCCTAATCACCATGAAATAAGCAATTTTGTTTCTCCATTCCCTTCTCCCATGATGTTTTTGACCTGGAGTCTGCTGACCATATACTGCATACCCTGAAACCATAAGCCAAATTAAGCAGCTCTTCCTTTAAATTATAGGTTTCCTATCAATTAAAAAGGTGAATAATACAAGAGATGATTTGGTCATTGTATGGAGCTCTCATGAGTGGTGTCAAGGCCATCATAAGACAGATTCTGAGAGACCCTCATCTCTTCCACCATCTAAGAACACAGTGAAAGGAAAACAGCTCTAAACTAAAAAGCAGCCTCTCCAGACAGACCCTGTTGGTGTCTTGTCCTTACACTTGCCAGATGTCAGCACTGTGAGAAGTAAATTTCTTTTGTTTATAAACCACTCAGTATTTACTATTTTATTATAAAATCTAAGGAGATTAAGACACATACCATTCTGGATTGTGTATTTTCCTGTGGAAGGAACTTGAGAGTTAAATACTGAAGCTAAGCTTAAGGATGAGGAAAGAGAAGCAGAAGGAGGAGGAAAAGAGGGGAGATGTGCTCTGAGACATATGATAATGTGTCAAGGACCCATCAATACAGTGACTTGTGCATATGTCAGTGTAATGTAAGGAGCTTATCATGTGGGCACCAGGCAATTAGCCTGAACCCTGGGCTGCAAACAATATCTTGACAAAACACTGCAGACCAGCACTAGAGGCTTATGGAGGAGCCAACTCCTGCTGTCTGACGTGTTCACTGTGGGTACTGGAATCGGATATCAGGCACTTGTTATGGCTTATATCTAGATGTCCTCCCAAAGCCTCCTGCAGTCATACTTAGGGGTTTTTCAGAGGTGGGTGAATCTAGTGTGGGTGATTGATTCACGTTATGATTAAGGGTACATGATTATTAAATCAGTCCACTGAATATTTTGGCACTGTACTAATCTCAGTAGCTTAGATAGAATATAAAGGGGACAGAAAGAAGCTGCTAAGGTCCTTTCCATGCTCTGCTACCTTCTGTCCATCATGAACTGTTTCTCCTCTGCCATGTCTGTCTGCCATGCCACCCTGCCTTGGAGCTAGCCAATTGTGGACTGAAATCACTATAAACTGAGCTAAGTAAACCTTTCCTCCCTTAACTTGTGGGTGTCAAGTGTTTTGTCTCAGAAATGAGAAATGTTTGACTAAGAAAGCACCATTACTGCTAGTAAAACTGTATTTGTCCCTTTTAGATTGAGCAAGTCCTCAGTTTTTTTTAAAAACAATTCAATGTAGGCATAAGAAAACACTGAGGAAGATAATGTGTCCTGCTGGCTGACTGGTAGAATACAGATAATGAAACACTAACATGAATATGAAAAAGAAATATGAGCATACTTATTTCCTATCCTGAAATAATAAATATTCCATCTATAATTATTTTAATACAACTGATAATTAAAATCTATTAAAATTTACCTGAATTTGGTTTTTTACTCTGTGATTGAAGAGAGAAGTGTCAGGAGCCATGTTCATATATTAAATACTCAGTATTTTTTACCATGCAACAGGGCCTTTATATGTTTATTATATAAAATATTAAATTTTCTAAATGTTGTTTACAAGATCTATTATAAATGTTGCCTGTACAGCCACACTGAGAAAATTAGTGGCCTGCAACATATTCTGTCATCTTATAACAAACATTATTGGAAATGAGGTTAAAAGTTATTGCAAGATGTTGGCAATAATAATGTGGAATCATTAGTGTTGGTGAATAGATGCTTGCTGATATAATTTGTACTCACTATGGCAGAATATGCTTATGTGTCCATGTCATACATACAGTGCTATAGCTATGTATCTTGCTTTTAAAAGATTAATATGAAACTTGATTATAGTAGAGGTTAAAGAGGATGATATATATAATTATTATTATATTTATACATTTTATATAAATATAAAATATCTATTATGTTTTATACAGTAAAAATATACTGATCCTGTGATTTCAAGGCTTCATCAGCACTTGAAATGTTTGGGCTCAGCTCTAGTTCATCAGCTTCATGTGTGTTAGTTCCTCCGCACACACTATATTCATCCTGTTCCACTCAGCTTGCTGATGAGTTTCCCAAGGAAGATCAGTAGAGCCAGACATTGTCCACACTTTTTAAATTCACAAGAATGTAATTACTTGAGAGCATTTGTCAATATTTTTTAATCACCTAAGTCTTGTATGAAGGCATGCAACCATTAATTTTGATTTCATTAACCTAATATTTCTTTTAAATTTATATACTGAGTCCAAGGTTTATACATTTAGTTAAAATAGTACTAATTTTTCCTACTAAACCACTCTGAGATATAGGAGTAATTTCCACAAAAAAATCAGCTAGAGGAAAAAGGGTTCAGAGAGCTTAAATAAAAATCTTTTATTTCCTAAACAAATATGAGATTTGCTAACTGGAGTTTGTGCAGGTGACTCTTAAACTGCAACCTGTAAAGATATATGTTTAATCTTAACAAAAATATTTCAATTAAAACTTAATTTGATATAAAAAGATTTTCTCAAATATCTCTGTTACCATTTCAACTGTGGATGCTGCCATATTTACAAGCATTGTTAGCCAACATTTTATTTTAAATCATTTACAACAAGGAATTGATTATAATAAGCAAAGAAGTATATTCTTCTTGGTTCTGTCTGTAGAATATTTAAAATCAATTGATTAGAATGCACTTCACAACTCAAGAATTGCACAGATAAACTCCTCATTAGAAGAAAGAGATAGTCAGCGAATGCTATTTTTGCTTTATATTTTGTGGTAGAACAAATATTTTAATTCTCCAAGGAAATTCATTTCTTGGCTAGGCTTGTTTAGTGAAACTAGAATGAGTGATGTTACCTTGTCATGTTACCATGAGTCAGAGTCCTTTTGAAGTTTATTTTACATTCTAAAGGAAATTGTGGGATCATTTAGGTTACCAATATCTTCTTCAAGTGGTCATATGGAAAGCTATGTTTTTGCAGGCTATGTTGGGATGTAGTCTCCAAATATGACTGTTATCATTTGCTCCTTCCCTGCATGTATTAACACAGTTTCATCTTTAAAAGATGAAGCCTCCTCCACTTCCTGCATATGTGTTGGTTCTAAGATTTCTTGGACAAATAAAATACTGCAAAAGTGGCTTTCAAACACTCTGAGCCTGAGTCACATGATGATTGGCAGAATGAGCTTCCTTACGCTTGGTATCCTCCTTTTTAGAACTTACCTCTGAGCTGTGAGGAAGTCCAAGCAGCCACATGGAAAGGTCCCCAAATGACCTCCAGCCTGTAGTCATTTGAGGTAGTCATTTTGGTCTTCTTAGTCATGCCAATGATGTAGTCAATCAACACAAAGCAGACGAAATGCCTGTCAAATCTGCAAAATTAAAAGATGTGTTGATTAGGCCTACTAAATTTGGGATACATCTGTTTCATAACCATAGATTACAAAACACTTTGTATTATACTGGACCAGTTTAAGGATTATTATTATAAATTTTACTTTGTTTTATTGTGGGAAAGTTATTTTTGTTCATTTGTTTTCTTTTTGTTGTTAATTTGCTACAAACTAGCTTAGAGAATTTAAGTTCATGTCCAAGGGGAAAAAATTTTCAGTTATGTAGTGATGTCTTAGAATTAAGAATCACATACTACAGGAGACAGACAATTTTGAGGGAGAGTTTACTCTGAGAAGCGCCAAGAGAAGTATATTTAGAAGACAGAACCATGCCCAAAGAAGTTTTTAACTTAGAATTTGAATAATCAGTAGATTGAGAAATATCTACATGCTGGGAAAATTTTTGATAATTAGTTTAGAGGAAGGAGGAAAGCAGCATTGTGAGGACAGTTCCAGAAGCGATAGAAAAAAGGAAGGTGCTCATGGGAAAGGGAATCTCGTTTGAAGTGTACAAAGCCATAATTAAGTGGATGTCTTTGATCAGATGTGAATGAGAGACACATGCCTCCAACAGTGGCCATGAGGAAGGACTAGAGGTCCTTATGAAGCCATTGCCACATTATGTGCTAAACATCATGTGCTGTACTGACTTTACCAAAGAAACGTCAACATCAGTACAGAGGCCAGACTGCTGTTTGACTTTCCATTTTCTCTCTATTATATATGCTGACTTTTCACAGTAGCATCTGGAAATACATATACATAAAGACAAGTTAATGTGGCTTTTCATTTGTTTTCATCAACATCAAAAATATACTCTAATTTCTTATATCTTTTGGTTAAGTAGTTAAACTATTGAAAAACTTTGAAGACATTAATTATTTCTCTCCTAAAAATGAAGATTCACTTTTATAAGTACATAGTGACTGTAGGTTCAAACGTATTGTACATTGGCTAGAAGGTTCTCTCTCAAAAACTTAGTCCTTTTACAATTTGCTTTATTTGTGTTTTTATAAGAAATAAAGGTATTTTGTCAGCTAAGATTCATTAACAGCTAAAATAAAATATAAAGTACAAGTAGTTTTCATGTTAATGCTTTTAATTATATAGTTTATTTTCTGAAGCCCAGAAAATCTTTCTTTCAATTAGATTTCATCTACATTACATTAGCTCTAGAGTGGAAATGAAAATAATTTTCTAAAAGTAAAATAGGCACATGCTAAACAAACCATAGATTCTTTAAAAAGCAATTTTCTGAATTTTGCCATTTTTTTAGAGATCTATGGCACATTTTCCTCAAAAGGTCTTGTAAATTGTAGATACTCAATGAAAGCTTTGAGAAGTATAATCAATCCTGTCCTTATCTTTGGCCCATGATAACGAATAAAACCTTCTGTACACAAGTAAAATTCTTCTAGCAGTATCTCCACCTAACTCCATCTATCCAATTGGGAAAAGATATTTGACAAGGAGATTATAAGCTGAATCCATTGCTGCCTTAGGTGTTCATGTTCCAGCTTATATTTGCTCAGTGGCTTCAGAGTAAAAAGGAAGAAATGACTGTAAACTATGAAGTATAAACATGATCCTTAGGAAACAAAATGAAAGCAACCACCAAACACTCATTTCCTCATGGGCCACTATTATTATATCAACAACCCACATTTTAGCACTTAGAGTTCTATCACTTTTGTGGTAATTTCATTTAAATAGATAACTTGAATATTATGAGCATGCATAGCTCTAAATATATATATATATATATATATATATATATACTTTTTAATGTTATGCTTCCTTGGGTATGATATTTATATTGCAAACTCAAAGAAAAATATTTTATGAGGTATTTGAAAAGAACCATTTTGTTTGGAATAGAATCATTTGTGGAATAAATGAATAAATGAAACCTGTTTACTTTTGAATCAAGCGATAGGCCTGCTTTTATTACCGGCTTTGAGTAATAAGTTGAAGTATATACAGTGGACCCTTGACTTAAAGCCTCAATTTGTTCCCAAGGGCTGGGTGTAACTCAAATTGATCAATGAAGGCTCAGGCTCCTCTACACAGCCTTCAAAGTCTCTCTCCTGTATTTGAGAGATCTCAGTGCCCTTAGAGAAACATCGGCCTTGGATTTCTCAATTTATCCCATGCAGGAAAGTATGTTGTAATGCTGCTTCCAGAACTCTTTAAGGGTTAAATCTGTATCTGAGACCATCTGGAAGCGCAAGTGGCTGACATTCAGGTTGTATCAAGACTTTGATCGTAAGTTAAAACTAAAATTCCTGTCATAACCTAAGTAGTTCGTATGTCAGGGTGGTTAAGCCCAAGACAGAGAAGCCTGAAAAATCCTCTAGCACAGACCAAAAAGACAGCAAGCCATGAGAGAAGTCCTCAGAGGCCTTCACCAAGGACAAGAAGTAGTCAGTAGAAAAAACAGCATCCAGAGCAGCCAAAGAAACTCAGGAAGGTCCCGGAGTTCAAGGGTCAGTGTATTGAATTTTCATTTTTCTCCATTTTCTTTCTATAAGAAGAAACTCTGCTTTGATGTCAGGGTCTCCTTCACTGAACAGGAATTTCTATTAGCAATATGTTAGCCAACATATTAGCAATATGTTACCCAGCTCCTAGGACCCCATGCCCCAAACCCTCCCCAGGCGATGGACAATTCTGTTGATAGCTTATGTAACCAAATATGACATATTCCCAGTGCCACACATAAACACTTGACTACAAAAGCTGCCCCCCTCTTTTCCAAATAAGTGTATTTATTTCCTGTATGTACAATTGACAGGTGATCACAATAGTGAATAAGCAATTAGAAACACATTACACTTGAGATGTCTTAACCTATTCCTAAATGTCTTCTGTTTTCCAAAGGAGTGGCCAAACTCTTACCTAGTGCTCTCTATCCTGGAAGAGCTGAAGCAGGTGGGGCTGGGCCCTGGCCACTTAGTCATGCCAGGGGGCACTTTCCACTGAAGTTCAACTTCAATTGCTTCTGTGCAATAAAACCAAGTGCTTCTTAAATGAAACCTGTACCTGATAATGGGGCTTGGGAAATTGATCTTTAATAAATCCTGGTCCAGACAATACAATTACTGTACTGTGGAGAAAATGCAAACTTTAAATGAGAGAGGGAGAGAGATAGACAGACAGACAGAGAAAGAGACAGAGACAGAGACACACACAGAGAGAAAGAAAGTAGAGTTGCTAGTCCTTAGAAAAAATAACTACATGGTAGTTTCTGACATGAAGAACTTTCTACAGATTTGAAACTAGAATTATTAAAGATGTCACTGTGAAATAATTAATTGATCATTGTAGAATTTGCATGTCTTTAGAGCAAAGATGATGGTGGTCTCAGATCTGACCTCAGTGTGGCCTATGAATATAAGACAAGTCTCCTGTGCTAATGCTATTTGAAAACACTGCACACTCAGCAGTTAAGTTGGAAAAATGATATTTTCTAAAGATACTGTTTCTTAATTTACCCACTTTGCGAAACAGAACCTGAACTACACTAGCTAGCGAGTCCTGTTCCTTTCAGATATCTGTTCAAATATCCTAAAGCAACTATTTTAAACAAAACTTTGGGAAATGACCAAAGAATGTCTAGAAAGTGATTGAGTCTGAAGTTTAAAAGTACAGAATTTGGAGATGGAAAGATGTAAATTAATCTCATAAGTATATCTGTATCAGCACTTCAGAAGCAGTAATGAGGAAAATGACAAGATAGGAATTAGTATCTGTAGGAGAACAGTCAAAGGCAAAGCTTGCACTTTTCTTGGTAGAATTATAGAATTTTTCTAGTACTGTGGCTCTATGTTTTCCATCTCAATGATGGCATTTACACTATTTATTAAACAACAAGGACGTGTCCTAGAATATACAAAACTGCATGGATAACATCATACTACCCCTGACAGATTTTTCTCCTGCTCTAGTAGAGAAGAGAAAATAAATTGTTGAACTCTTCTATGCTCTTCTCAGCCTGTTCTGAGCAAGGCTGCCCATAACTGTGTTGTTGTTCTCTGATATTATTCTGTCTTTGCTCCAGGAGCAAAATTTATTTAGGGCTTGCATTTATTGTTAAAGCAACTGTACGGTTGTCAATGTTAAGAGTTGACAGCTTGGGAAAGGAGAGGAGTGGACAGAAAGACTAGAATGCACACAAAACTGGAGAGCAGTGGTGTGCACAGGTTTGACATGGCAAACTCATCCAGAGTGGTGCAGAAAGAGCAGACGTAAGCTTCTGTGGGAGTTATCACAGAGGGAAGGAAATGCCAGAGAACAGTGGAAGACTGAGCACTAGAACTGTACTGTTGTGCGCAGTCATAAGGCAGAGACAAAAACTCTGGTTAGAGCTCTGGAGCAGAGAGAAGAAACAGTTTCAATAGTTTATCTGGATCCCACCTGAACACTTTCACTTTCTGGTAGGCAAGGCTACTAGTCATTGGTGAGGAACCAGCTCAAGTACTGGTTAACATACTCAGCCTCCCAGGAACCAGTCACAACTACAGAAGACTGGAGCTCACTACCCACCCCCCAACCCGGAAAAAAAAAAAACCCCACAACAAACACACTAGCACTACAAGATAGGATCCCTCCATTTTTGAACTGAAGGAGAAAGCATTTAGTTCAAATTCTGACTGCAATGTAAATCAGATTGGGAGGAATGTTCAGTTTTCTGTATCTTTCTCTCTTCCATGTAGTACTGCCTTTTGAAAGAGCTGGAGTGGTGGTAGCTGTGTGCGGTAAGAGCATAGGAATCTTACAGAGATACACTAGGTTTTCAGATGCTAAAGATTGTTTCATAGTGATAAGTAAATTAGCCTTTGGTTTAGTCATAAACTGTTCTCATCCTTGCTGTACAGTTGCCATATGTCCTTAAACTCCCTTCTTTCTTTACCTTTTCTAACTTCCCCTCTCACAACCTCCCCAATGCTCCATCCTTCTTACTTTCTTTTGTATTACACACATACACGAACCAACCTATTTCATTATCTTTTTCCTCTTTTCTTCCTTTCACCTAATACTGCTTTCAACAGTGTGTCAATGAGCACACAGAATGGGCAGTTGATGCTTTTATTTCTATAGTTTCTTATGTAGTCACATTGTTTGCTCAATGTAAAAGATTGTTTCAAAGGCTCTGATCTCTTTATTCTTTTTTTTATAAAGAGAGAAATAAAGAAGAGTTGGGAAGAAACAAGATAGGGAACATTTTGGAAATAGGAAAGGGGAGTTGTGGAAGGAACAAGTGAGGAGAGGAGGAAAAAGGGGGCGATGAAAAGGATCAAGATGAGATATATACTATCTCCTCTAAAAATGTAATTATTGCAAATCATTAACATGCTAATAAATGAAGTAATAAAGCATTGATATTTAATTTGTTAACCTTTTAATGGATTGACATTGAAGAAAAAATAATTATTTTAAATCATGGAGTAAATCTTTGCCAATTGAGTGATGGATTTCAACTCGATAGTAAAAAGATGAGAGATATATATCTTTTAAAAAAGGAAAACTATTCCAGCCATGACTTTCCATATCATATTAAAATGTTGACCTTGTCTAACACATTCCAGTCAAACAACAAAACATCCTTACACAATGCTTGTGCAGATCCTTAAATGTAGGCACAGAAGTAAATGTTCTGCCGTGTTAAAAATTCATATTGTATTTCGTGTAGCACTGTCTCTCTGAACTGCCACCCTTCAACAATGTTAGAGAAGTATTTTAGAGTAAAGAGATCGCCTTTAAGATGTTTTTAAATGCTCAGACTGCATTTTTCAACAGTCTATAATTTCGTCTTGTAAATATAGTCTTCCCAAGATACCATTCACAAATTGATTCCAGCTGCCATTATTACATTAATCTTTCATCTCAGCTTTGTACCAGGTAAATTTTGAGTAATTCTCTACCAAGTATAATGTTGATATTCCAAATTCTAAAATTCTGATTATCTAATAGATACTGTGAAAAATATAAAATGAGCATTGGTCAAGTAGAAAATCATCTGGAATTCAAACTGTACACTTGCGACAAGTTGGTTTCTTATGTGCGCTGCAGATTACAGATGTTTGCACTGTAACTACATGGCAGCTCCAGTGTTATCTACACTTTATAAGTACAATTTTCCTGAGAAATCTCAAGTGATAGACTAAAGATCCAAGTCAAATCTTTTCTGCTTTACTGAGTTTTGCTATGATAGCTACCTCCAATATGTAAGTGGAATAAACAAATTACAAAGGAAGACAGAGAAAAAAAGAGAAAACTAAAAATGGGCAGAATATAATTAATAAAGTGGCCATAGTAAGTTTTCAACTATCAGTAATTACTATATATTTTTTTCGGTACCAGGGTTTGATCTCTGGACCTTGCGCTTGCAAGGCAGGCATGGCACCACTGAGCTAAATCCCCGGCCCTGTCAGTAATTACTATAAATTAGAGAGCAAATATTAAGCTCTCTAATCAAAAAGATAAAGAAACAGAACCCAACTACATTCTGTCTACCTGACACTCACTTTGGAATCAATATCACTTTCACCATTGACTGAAAATGAAAGTATGAAAACATACACTCTATGCAAATGATAACCAAAAGTGCAGGACTGGCTATAATATACCATACAAAATAGTCTTTAGGTGAATAACAGTCTTAAGAAACAAATGAGGTCATTATATAATGATAACAAGAGCACTCCATGGAAGTGACAGAATATAGATTCACCCAACAACAGAGCATGTAAATATGTAAGATTTAAGATTATAGATATATAAAGATGAACACATTTGAAGGAAGAAATAAGCACCAGTATAAAAATAGTAGAATTCAATGCACTAATTTCAACAAGAGATAGAACATTCAAGCAGAAAAATCAGTGACAAAACAGCAGACTTGGATAATAAAGACAAAATGTATCCAACAGACAAAGAGAATTCTACTCCAGAGCAGGAAGGCACACATTCTTCTCGTGCACTCAGAAAATCTTTCTTCACATTGCCTGTTAGGTCACAAAATACGTCTCCAAAATTTAAGATGATTTAAATCATACCAAGTTCTTTTGTTACTATGGCTTTCTAGTCGTATAATTCCTATTAAATTTTTATTTTTATTGATATATGTTTGCAGCACATAATAATTATATTTCTCATGGGGGAATTGCTATATTACATCTTAATTTTTTTATTCTCTTCTCTCCCCTCCAATCTCCTCCCTCCATCTCTTTTCCTCTTGCTTTTTGAAAAGATCTATGTCCCTCTTTTCTACTATTTTATTTTGCTAATTATTTATATTTTGGATTTCTCATATGAAAGAATGAGATAATTAATCATATCTGTCTGATTTATTTCACTTATCATTAAGGTCTCAAAATGAATCCATTTTCTAACAAATAGCACCACAACTAATAACATCTAAATCTTGGAAGCAACCTTTATGTCTTTTAATGGATGAATGGATAAAAAAGAAAATGTGCTAATTATACACTATGGAGTATTACTCTGACATAAAGAAGGATAAATTGAGACATTTGTAGAAAAATGACTGTAGTGTAATTAGAAGTTGATTTTTTTCCTTAGGATTGCTTTGGCTGTTCTGAGTCTTTTGTGTTTCCATATGAATTTTAGGATTGTTTTTTCTAGGTCTGTGAAGAATGTCATTAGTATTTTATGGGGATTATATTGAGTCTATAAATAACTTTAGATAATAACATCGTGATGATATTAATTTTGTCAATTCATGAACACAGGAGATGCTTCTATCTTTAGTGTCTTCTTCAATTTCTTTCATAAGTGTTCTGAAGTTTTCATTAAAGATGTCTTTCACCTCCTTCATTAGATTGATCCCCAGATATTTTACTTTATTTGAAGCTACTGTGAATAAAGTTACTTTTTTGATTTCTTTCTCAGGTAGGGCATTATTTGTGTATAGTAAAGCTATTGCTTATTTTAATGTTGATTTTATATTCTTCTGTGCTGCTGAATTTATTTACCAGCTCTAAAATTCCTTTGGTAGAATGTTTAGGATATTCTAACTATAGGATATAATATATAACTATAACTATAGGGTATAATATATCTGCAAACAAGGATAATTTGATTCCTACTTTCCTAATTATATTCCTTTTTTTCCCTAATTGCTCCAACTAAAACCTCAGAATTATATTGAAAAAACTGATCATAAATATAGGATTTCTCTGGGCTTGGGATTTAGCTCAGTAGCACCACGCCTGCCTCGTAAGTGTAAGGTCCAGAGTTTGATCCTCAGTATCGCAGAAAAAAAAAAAAAAAAAAAAAAAA
>NW_004624806.1:7884972-7908786 GCF_000247695.1 Heterocephalus glaber
AAAAAAAAAAAAAAAAAAAAAAGGTTATTGAATAAGAGTGGTCACAGTGGATATCCTTGCCTTGTTTCTGATTTGAAAGGAAATGTTTTGTTTTGTTTTGTTTGTACCGGGGATTGAACTCAGGACCTTGCGCTTGTGAGGCAGGCGGCGGAACCACTGAGCTAAATCCCCGGCCTTGAAAGGAAATAATTTCAGTTTTTCCATTCAGAATGATATCGCCTGTGGATTTGTCATATATGATCATGAAATATGATCACCTCCATACCTAGATCCTTTAAGGCTTTTAACATAAGGCTACACTGAATTTTGTTGGAGTCTTTTTCTACATCAATTGAGAAGATCACATGTGTTTTTTTTCCTGGATTCTATTTATGTATGTATTACATTTTTTGAATTGTATATATTAAACTATCATTGCATCCTTGAAATGAAATATATGACATATGATCATTTTAATGTATGTAATTCAATTTGCGAGCGTTTTGCTAAGGATTTTCGCATGTATGTTCATCAAGGATATTGTTCTATAGTTTTCTTTTTTGTTGTGTCCTTGTCCAGCTTTGGTATCAAGGTGATACTGGCCTCATAGCATGAGTTTAGAACCATTGCTTTCCTTTTTATTTCATGGGATAATTTGAGCAGCATTGGTGTTGGTACTCTTTAAAGGTCTTACAAAATTTAGCCTAAAACCTGTCTGGCCCTGGTTTTTCCTTTGTTGGAAGCATTTTTATCATTGTTTCAATCTTGTTGCTTTATATTTGATCTCTTTAGGGTTCTTTTATCCTTTTGGTTCAGTTTTGGTAGTTTATACGTGTAGAAATTTATCTATCTATTCTATGTTCTCCAATTTAGTAGAATACCAGTTTTCAAAGTAGTCCCTAAAAATCTTCTGGGTCTCCATGGTGTTTGTGGTCCTCTTTTTAATCTCTAATTGTATTGATTTGAATCTTTCTTTTGGTTAATTTGGTAAAGATTTATATTTTTTTTATCTTTTCAAAGAACAAATTCTTAGTTTTATTAATCTGCAAATTGTTCTTTTAATATGTATCGCATTAATTTTAGCTCTGATCTTTATTTCTTTCCTTTTACTGGGTTTGGTTTTGGTTTGTTTCTGTCTTCTAGGACCTTGAGATGCATGATTAGGTTATTTATTTAAGACTTCCCTGAGTTTTTGATGAAGGCACTCATAGCTATAAATTTCATTCTTGGAACTGCCTTGTTTATTTATTTTAGAAAGCTTTTAAATTCTTTAATTTCTTGAATTCCCTGATGATTAATGAAAAGTGAATTGTTCAATTTTCATGTGTTTATAAATATTCTCTAGTTTCTCTGCTGTGATTTCTAGTTTCATTATATTATGTCCTGATAAAATGAATATTTCATATTTTGGTATTTGCTAAGTCTTTCCTCATGGCCTAAAATAAGATCAGTTGTGGAGAATTTTTATAAACTGCTAAGAAAAATGTGTATTCTTTAGTTGTTGCGTGAAATATTTTATCTGTTAAGAACATTACCTTTACCAATAAAAATGGAATAGACTTATAAATCAATAAAGCAAGGAAAGAAGGAAAGTGAGGAAGTTAAAAAATAAGGGGAAATTAAATAACACACTCTCACATTGAAGAAATCAAAATGAAATTAGAAATAGTTTCAAGATGAATGAAAATGAAAGCACAAAATTCTGAAATGTATAGAATGCAACAAAAATGGTACTAGTGAGGAAGATTATAGTGATAAATGTCTATATTGTAAAAAGAGGAAACATCTTGAACTCATTCTAATTAGGAACTGTAGATTAACTAATGAAAATAAAATGAAAGGAGAGTTACAGTTATGCAACCCACACCACAGTGATGACATAATTAAAAAAACACACAACATACACACACAATTTGAGTAACCTAATCCACTTGAATAAGAATAGTGACTACAGTAATTTTCTGAGCCATTCTATATAATTTTGGGGAAAATCATTTAACAATTAAATTATGCTTAGGCCTGGTCTTCTTGCCCATAGGCCAGCTATGATATGCCAAAACATAACTTCATTTATGCCACCTGTCATAGCTGAGACCTCAATATTACTGTGATGCTGTGACACTGAGCTTCCTTGAGAACCGAGTAGTAAGAGAAAGGTTTCACCTGGGGAGGGACAAATTACTTACCAGTTTAACTCATCCCACCTACTGTTGTAAGAACGTCTTTGCTCATCTTTCCATCCTAATCAACATAAGCTTATCAGCATAAGATCCTCATGGTTATAGGATTACTGCCACCCTCCAAGACATCTGAAGCTTCCTCCAATTATAAGATCCATGTCAATTTAGGGTTCGTTCTACCCTCTGAGTCATCTGTTACTCCCTAGGAACCTAATAAATAGTGGCAAGTTCGGTGTACCTTAGTCTTTGCTGCTCAGAGCAACATTGAACAGGCCCAGAACCCAGCTTCTTCTCTAAGTCTCCTTTCCTGTCTTTATTCTTTAATTCACCTTGTGCTATCATGGCTCACAGGAGACCAAGACCCACTACAGGGGTTTGGGTAATGTCCCCTTTCCCAGTTCCCTACACAGCAACAATATTTGGAGAGAAACTGTGATTGTGTTGTTAAGGAGGCATATGATCTACTCAACTGGTTCATGAGGAAAATAGAAAAGTAATTCATTTTCAGAGCCCACTGACATTGGGTGACTATGTTTAATACACACTGCTGAGAAATGAAGTATATTTCAGTGTATATTAGCTTGTTAGGATTTTTCATAAAATTTAAGGGAAAAGAAAATATTTTTGGGAAAATATAGCATATATTTGGCATATAGTTAATATAAATTGAATAATTAGAGCATCCATCAGAAAATTAATGTACAAATGGATACTGGCCAGGCCATGTATGACAATAAAATTCTGACCTAAACTCTGTAGCAATTTGTCCAGAAAGCCAAGCTACAGTTCTGCAACAAGCAGCTCAGAACTGTAAGGGCTGCCAGCTTCCCTATTTTTTGCCCTTACTGCAAGATAGGACTGAAAAAAAGATCGTCAGTCAGACTCCAGAAACAAATACAAGATATTCTGCCTCTTTTCAGCATGCTTCCAGGTTCCTCACACCACCATCTTCAACCTAAAATTAGTCTCTCTCTCTCTCTTTCTCTCTCTCTCTCTCTCACTTTTTCTCAAAGGTTTCCCCACTACCTTGCTACCATTGAGTGTCTGACCCCATTACCACATCTTGCTCTGAATGAATATCTTCTGCTTATTCCCATTTGGGTGATCGTACTTATTTCCATATATATAATCAATCATTCCATTTAATAGTTTGGTTTTGAAAACAAATGGTTGGTGTGGGCATAGTTGGTATACAGACTTGCTAACTTGCATGGAAGTTACATTCCTGAGCTTCCATATGATTGAATAGCTGTTACAAACAATCATAGGTATTTTAATAAAGACCTTTTTCTGATTGTGTAGTAATGATTTAATTATCTCCCAAATTTCATATTATTTCATTGTTTAGTTGTGAAATTTATTTGAATAATTTTTTCTTAGTTATTTAAGTGGCTTTGTATTTAAATGTGCTTGGCTATACATCAGCACCAAGTATAATAAACCCTTTAATTCAAAATATTTATAGACTGGGAAATTATATATTATGTTTTTGGTGATAAGACATGCTACTTTCCCTATATATGTACAATAAAACTCATCTTTAATGATTTAAAAAGCAAAATTCTGTGTTCTATCAGAATTCTTGGTAAAAATCTTTGGCCTACCATTTTCAGTAGTTGCATAAACAAAGACACTGCAACATTGCTTGTAAAAACACGTCTAAATGATCTAGTAATAGAAGTAAGTCTCCAAAAGTGTCCTAATAGTGGTTTAGGTAGTGCAAACAGCTACTAAGATGGTAAACCCAAACAATTCCAGGTAGATAGTACCTCCATGAGCATCATAGAGCATCCATGAGTGTTGAAACTAGATTAAATAATGCCAATGCTGAGATGACAGTGTCATCGTCCAAGAGCCTCCATCATAAATAAGTGGATCTTAAATCTATTCAGAGAATAAACAGACAAGCAAATTGTATGCAGATGGTAAATGAGAGGTTTTGCATGTACTATACACCATATAATATATATTTTATATAACATATCATTGCATAAAATCTTATTTTATATGTGGCTGAAAATTTTTTAGTTCTTTTAGTAAATGCTGAGGTTTAGTTCTCATCTTCACAGAACTCATAAAATAAAATAACAAAGTAGAAAACTTCATAAATAATTTCCAGTGTGACTACAGTAATAGAAGAGTGTTCAAGTTTTCAGACCATTAACTATAAAGTATGAGTACCTGCATTTGTAGACAATCATTAGGGATCAGGCAGGCATTATGCTAATCCAAAATTCTGCTCTCTACCATAGGAGATACAACTCAAACAAGAAAAGAGATAACCCTTCAAACTGAATCACAACTGACATTAACAGCAACTCACATTCAGAGAGATTTATTTTATAGTACATTGTTTTAAACATTCCTTGTAACTTTAGCCTTTAATTAAAAAACACACATATGGTATAGTTCTCGTTAAAAATGTCACCGACTAAATAAACCAGAGGGTGAGAAATGACATTCTTGGGGATTTGACAATGAGGAAACAGGAAGCAGGGAACATGTGCCAAATGTAAGGGATGGATTTCGCGGTCTAACGTAGAAAGATTAAAAGTTACTCTATATGCAGATATGCTGACACAAGTAATAGAACTTCATTTTAGGATGAAGACAGCTTAATGGCTCTAGGTGTATAAGTGGAAGAAAGGTGAAATCTGTCCTCTTTGCATAACCGATTAACAGTGGAGTCTATCATGCAAAGTTTTCTAAAGGCAGAATGAATGTACAGTCAGAAAACTTCCATTCTTCTTAAGCCCACTTTTTTCTCTTTCTAGGTGCATAGTAATAAGATATGTTACATGTAACAGTTCTGGCCAAAGGAAGGTGAGCAGAAATGATTTTGTCAATTCCAGGCTGATCCAGCAAACTCCTTGTAACCCTCACATCTGTCCTTTTGCCCCACTGACCTCACCTCAAGTTCTAGAGGTGATGGAGCTGCCCTAGCTGTCCAATGGGAACATGCAAACCTGGTGGAAGAAGGCAAATCATTTTTCTTGAACACTAGAAAAAATGGAAGTATTGCTAATGTACATAGCATAATGTAGCCTAAAACTCAGCTCATCAAACCACTTGTTTTGCATATTCATACACTCCCCCATGGCATTTCACACCCCTGTGTTATTTAACATAAAAATCACACTACATTAGAGATAGGTAAAACTCTAAAAGTAGGAAATTTGCTTTATGAATTTTGTGTGCAACAAGATGAAGCTGTGTGCTTTCTAAGAAAACTGATGGTTTAATCAAGTAAAACTGTTTTGTATTAAACTCTTGTTTAAAAATTATTCAAACATAATTTCCATAAGAAAAAAAATACAAGGCATTGGAAATAAGACCACCCAAATGATTTCTTGTTTTTTAGGCTCTATGATCATGTGATAATTCACTTTTGAAAATAAAATATGAGAAATAAACTGATAACGTAGAAGACCAAAGTAGAAGAAACTGCAATTATATTTAAGGCATGAAGGAAAGCTCAAGTCCCCAAATACATTAAGTTTATTTTCCATTATTTTAAAAAATGAGCTAGATATGAGTTATTTGAGAGTATGGTTATAATAACAAAAATATGACTTCTAACCATGTCCCAAAATTATATTACTAACATAATAGTACTTGTGGCTAATACAGAGTGATTACTGTGTGCCTGGACAAATGGTTAGCACTGTAATATTTAATTCTTCCATCATTTTATCTTTACAGAGGCCATCAAGGTAAGTTGAGGGAAAATGTGTCCACAATTCTTTGTAAAGTTTGTGCTTTATAAATTCAAGGTACTACCACAGCACAGTCTGTATTAGATTTTTTTAAACATTTTTTTTTTTTTTAACCGGGAATCAAACTTGGGTCCTTCCGCTTTCGAAGCAGGCAGTGGAAACACTGAGCTAAATCCCTGGCCCTAAACATTATTTTGATTTATTTTAATTTTGTTCTAGAATTCTAGAATCTGAGACTTTAAACCCCATAAAGGATAATAGAAGTAACAGGAGTGTTCAGTATTGTCAATTGTTCAATTTACAATTTGCATCCAGCCAGAAAAAAACCCAATATACTCTCGCATCTATAAAATCCCATATTAGCTACAGGAGTTGCAGCACCAACTCTTCCTGAGTCTCCAGCTCATTGGCTTACCTGCAGAGTGTGTGGACTTATGACCTCCGCAGCTGTATGAGTCAATTTCTAAAAGGTGCACACTCATATCATGTTGGTCCCATTTTTCTGAAAAACCTTGACTAATACAAGGATCTTTTGTGTGCTTCAGACAAAAAGTGGATAGATAGGATGGAAGCAACAGAAACCCTGTCCTGTGTTGTATATCTTTATTAGTGAGGTCTTGCTCTGTGTCAGGCCACATAGAGGCTCCCTGGGGAAAGGTAAAAATTTGGTCACTGACCAAATTTGACACTGCTCTGTCACTCTGAAAAACTACTTAATAAGTAAAGTTTCATGCTCTTTGTTTAGAAATGAGTATGTGAGTAATCTCGTTCAGCTATTGAGAAGATTAAATGTCACAATGCATATGAAGTATCTAGCAGTGGGCCAGGCTCAAAGCAGGATCTTAACAAATGACAATGTTTTCATCAAAACATTCTGTATTCCATTCTGAGGGCATTATATGGCTATAACCTCTGTTAATACTACAAATGATCATAGCAGTAGAAGTGATCTCAACAGCTTATATTCATTTGAGTTTTGGAATATTTCAAAGCATTTCTATATATTATTGCATTATCATGTTGTTGATACATGCATAGATTTTTTGCCTTTCTAACTTCAATGGGAACCAGGAGACTGTTGAAAGATTTTATCCTCAATCAAGCATAGGGACAGATTTGTCTGTCTGTGCATATCCAGCATTATGCATACTATGGAGGAAATTTTATTTAGCTCTTGTTATGAGTAATCTTACCTGGAATAATTATTGTACCAAAAGCCAATAAAATTCAGATAGAAAAATGGCAAAAAGCACACATAATTATAATAAAATATTTTAAGAAACTCCATAACATTTTATTTCAATATCTACTTTAAAATATTAATAAACAAAGTTTTACACAGGCTAACATACACTTGTGTGAATATTTAATTAATTCAAAGGAATTTAATTGAATTAAATGGAATTTCACTAACTTTTATCAGAAATTATGTCAATTCCCTTCAGTATATTTCAGAAGTTTCCTATAAAGGTATCTAATATATTATTAGTTTGCATTATATTAGTTTTTTACAAAGACTAAATTGATTTTCTTTAATACTTACCTTAATTGTAAAAGCTACAGGTGTATTAAAAATAATGATTTCATGTACTTACTGACTACATGGTAGATAAATGGCAATATGATACAGCATTATCAGGTAAATTAATACTACCAGCATTATCAGGTAAATTTTACTATAGTTGTAAGAATAATACATCTTTTCTTGCAACTTAATGTGATAAATTAGTGAAACTCTCTCTCAAAATAATAAGAAAACAAATTAAAAATGGCTGGGAATGTAGCTCCATACAAATTCCATGAAAGTATTTCATTTTCCATATGAAGACATCAATACCTAAAGAGGTCAGTCACATGATTTTCCTAAGTTTCTACAGCTAAAATGAAAGAACTGGTATTTGAACTTGTGTTTGCAGACAGTAGAGCAGAGCCAATTAATTATCAAGTTTTGTTTCATGAAACACACTAGAAGTATTGTTTACATGCAAATTCCTGGAGATCCAACATGGATGACTAGAGGAGGAGTTGCATAAAAGATACTCACAGAAGTTTCACTGAAAACACAAACCCTCTGAAGCAGGAGAGAGTCTTACACCCTGAAGAGGGAGATTAATCTGAAAGATGATACGTGTAGATCAAACCAAACACCTGGGTCACTGGAAAGGGAAAGCATCACCCACTGCCATACTTGGTCCAGACTGGCCCCACCTCTACTCCAAGGAGCACTCAGCATGGGAGTGTACTACATAGCCTGCTGTTATAACCAGTAGTAATTTTCTTCTCAAAACTAACTATGATGTAAAAAGAAACTTCCCAGGACAGGTCCAAACCATTTAAATGAAATAGCCAGTGGGATGAGGATTATCTTTGGATCAATAAAGTCATGAACACATCACTGGAAGGCAGAATATAACTAAAAATATCCTCATATAATCTACAATCTCTCCTCATTCTATTTGACCTCAACTCCCAGCACCAACACACACACACACACACACACACACACACACACACACACACACACACACACGAGGAAAAAGGGAAAACTAAGCAACAAAAAGCCTCCATAGTCCGCCAACTCTACCAAGGCAGATCCAGGGGGCATTGATGAAGAGGAAAGAAAATACCGGGTGGAATAATTTTATGAATTGATTAAAGAAGTAAAGACACTTGACAAATTCAAAGAGTATAGGACCTAAAAGTTCATGGAACTATCATATAAACTGACCAATGCAGATATGATAAAAATAAATGAAACATTGAAAGAACTGACTAAAATAGTTCAAACTATGAAGGATAAATTTAGCAAACATATAGACTCTACAAAAAGTTATCACAGAGAAATACCAGAAATTAAAAAAAAATTGTATAGAATTTATAAAAGGGAGACATTTGAAAACAAGTTTTGAGAAATCATGAACAAAATGGTAAATTATGACAAGTTAATCAGAGAGGCTTTAAAAATGGTAAAAGAACATCCAATCATTACCAGATGATGTTAAGAAGACCAACCCAAGGCTAATTGGAGTTAGTGAGACCCTAGAAGACAGCACACATGGAATGGAAAAAACTGTTTACAGAAATCATAATAGAGTATTTTCCAAATATGAGGAAAGATTTCAACATACAAGTAAGCAAGGCTTACAGAACACCAACCATGATGAAAAAAGAAACTCCCTCAGACCCATGTTAGTCAAAATAATAGATGTCCAAATAAAAGACAGAATCTTACAAGTTGCCAGAGAAAAGGAAAAAAACAAAAAACATATACTAGTAAATCCATTGAAATTAAACCAGACTCTTCAACACAAACTTTAATGGTTAGGAGAGCCTGAAGTTAAATATTTAAATATTTCAAGCTCTAACAGAAAACAACTTCCAATCCAATTAATATGCACTGCAAAATTTTCTTTCAAAACAGTTTGAAAATAAGAACACTCTATGAAAAAAGAATAATTTAAGAGACATATGAACAACAACAACAAAGGTAAAGAAAAAATTCATCAATAGAAAAAGAATGCAATGACAGTAATAAATACTTTTCAGCAATATCTCTCAATGTTAATGTCCTCAACTCACCAATTAAATGATATTGATTGGTTGACTAGGTAAAAAGCAGAGTCCAACAGTCTGTTGCACTCAAGAAACTCATCTAATCCAGAAACATATTTAAAGACTAAAAATAAAAAAATGGAAAACAATATTGCATGCACCAGGACCTTGAAAGTGAACACAGACAGCAATTTTGCTTTCAAACAAAGTAAACATCAAGCTAAAACTGATGAGAAGAGGCAAAAATGGTCACTACTTACTAGTTAAAGGAACAATCCAACAGGAAGAGATAATAGTTGTAAATATATATGTTACAAATACTGGAGCATCTAACTTTATAAAACAAACACTGCTGCACATAAAAGAAAATCTTTTTGGGTATCAATGCCCTACTTTTATAAAAAGACATAAATTGAACAAAAAAATTAACAAAAAATATCAGCTGAACCATACCTTTGAACAAATGGACTTAATACATACCTACAGAGTATTCTATTCTACTACAACAGAACACACGTTCTTCTCAGCTGCACATGGAATTTCTCCAAAATATACCACATACTTGTCCACACAATCTGGTTGAAAAATACAAAAGAATCAAATTCATTCCATATTTATTGTGAAATTAAACAAGAAATAAAGCACAAAAAATTACAGAAAATGTATACACAAGTGGAAACTTAATAACCCACCCCTGAACATCCAATGGGTCACAGTATAAATCAAGGAAGAAATTAAAACTTTTATGGAGACAAACTAGAATGCCAGCACACCACACTAGAACTTAGGTGACAACATTTATGACAAACCAAAGGGCAACACCATATTAAACGGGAAAAATATGAAAGTTTCCCCCTCTAAAATGAGGAACAAGAGAAAGATGCCCACTACCAACATTCCTGTTCAACATAGTACTCAAAACATAAACCACAGCAATCAGGCAAGAGAAAGAGATAGAGGGGATATGTATATGAAAAGGAGAAGTCAAATTATCATTGATTTCAGATGACATGATCATCCACACAGAAACTAAAAAAATTGCATCAAAAGACTTAAATTCAGCAATGTAGCAGAATTCAAAATTAACACACACATTAAATAGCATTCCTGTACACCAATAATGAATTCACTGAGAGAGCAATTAGAAAGAAAATAGCATTCACAATACCATCAAAAATTTTAAATACCTAAGAATTAACATAAGGAAGAAAGTTAAAGACCTCTACAATAAAAAAACTACAGTATTCTGAAAAAGGAGACTGAAGAGGACATCAGAAAATGGAAAGGTGTCCCCTATTCCTACATAGGCAGAATGAATATTAACAAAATGGCCCCACTTCCAAAACTGATACATATATAGACTTACTTCAAACCCAATCAAAATACCCACAGAATTCCTTGCAGAACTGGATAAAACAATCTTAAAACTCATATGGAATCAGAACATCCCAAGAGTAGCAAAAGCAATCCTAGACAATAAGAACAAAGCTGGAGGCATGGCAATATCCAACTTCAAGTTATACTAAAAGGTCACAAAGATAAAAACAGCATGGTATTAACAGAAAAACAGACATGTCGATCAATGGATCAGAATAGAAGATACAGAAACTACCCCAGACATATTCAGATGTTTGATCTTCGACAAAGGATCCAAAACCACTTTGAATTATAAATAGCTTTTTTAGCAAATAGTACTGGGAAAATTGGCTATCTATATGTAGAATATTGCAGCTAGATCCATACATTTAACCATGTACTAAACCAAAATCAAAATGGAACAGAGATCTAAATATTAAAGCAGAAACACTTAACCTACTGGAAGATAAAACAGGCAAAACTTTTGGAGCCATAGGTTTACACAAAGACTTTCTGAATAAAACTCCGTTGCACAAGAAATAATACTAAGAGTCAGAAAATGGAATTACATCAAATTATAAAGCTTGTTTTTGCACAGAAAAGGAAACATCCAATAGAGTGGAAAGAAAACCTACAGAATGGGAAAAAAATTTGCCAGCTATTCCTCTGACAGAAGACTAATATCTAGACTACATAAAGAACTCAAAGAACTTAGCCCCCCAAATAAAAACATCGCCCAAAAATGGGCAACTTAAATGAATAGACACATCTCAGAGAGAAGCATAAATGCCAAAAGATCCATGAAAAGCGTCAACATCTCTGGTGATTATAAAACTAAAATTAACGCAACACCTAGATTTCATCTAACTCCAGAAAGAATGGCTATTATCAAGAAATCAATCAATAACAAATGGTGACAGGGATGCAGGAGAAGGAGGAACCCCTACACGTTGTTGGTAGCAATGTAATCTAGTAAAACCAGTATGGAAAACAATAAGGAGAGTCCTCAAAAAACTAAAAATAGAAATTCCATTTGACCCAGCTATTCTCTTCCTGGATATCTTCCTCAAAGAGTCAAGGACATCATATTAGAGCAATATATTCATGGGAATGTTTATATAGCAGCACAATTCATAATAGCTAAATCCTGGAGTAGGTTATATATCCATCAACAAATGAATGGATAAATACCATGTGATATTTATACATAATGGAATCCTTCTCAGCTATAAAGCAGGATAAAATTGAAACAGGTAGGAAAATCGATGCACCTTGAAAACATAATGTTAAGTGAAATACATCAGTCATAAGAGATTAAATATCACATATTTTTTCTCATTGAGTAATCCAAAATACAAATAAATAAAGATCAAAATAAAAGGTCTATAAAAGAAAGCATGGAGTTATATCTTACACAAATGGGAAGGGAACGAAGAGACCCAGAGTAGAGGGAATGGGGAAGTGGAAGTAGATATAAAAAGATGTAAAATATGTTATGTTCATGTACCAACTACTCACATTGAATGTAATCACTGTAGGTTGTAAACATGAGCTAATAATAGTAATAATAATAGTAATGATAATAATAATGATAATGAAAATGGGGGAGGGGACTTAGAGACTGAGAGAAGAAGAAGTGCTGGGTGATAAAGGGGAATAAAAGGAAGGAAGATAGTTTAAGTACAGGTACCTACTCCCTGAGGTGAATATAAACATCATGTTCAGAAAATACGTAGTAATATGTTTTAAATTGTGGTCCCCAAATTTTTTAATTTGTTTTTAGGACAAAATTTCTGGGCACAGGACTTAGGAATTTGTATCTGCAACAAGTAATTCAGGTCAGAGTACTGTACTTGGGGAACTCTAATTTGATAAACACTGTACTGTTTGGTAGATGGATTATTATTAATATTAAAATAAAATTTTCTCTTTTTAAAGCTTTCATGTTAAATCTCTGTCAAGTGTACACTATTATATTAAATACCTATCATAATTTGAAGAAGGAAAATGCTGAGTTAATGTTAAAATGTTCTTACTTAGGTTTACCTAAAATTAATGCTAGCTGTCAGATTTACCTCTTCCTGCTAAATTCACTCTCCAATCATTTGTGGATAAGAAGGGCCAGACCAACCTACTTCATACACTAAGTATAAGGATTTTTGAAGCCTTTTTTTTTAGTTAAAAGTGCTTCTTTTCATGTATCTTCAGCATTATTTTTTATGTTCTACTATTTAAGGCTATTTTTGTCAAAAATGCCATATAGTCCTCAGAGTATATTTGTGTTTCATGTGTATCCTCCATTGGATTTAATATATTATCATTAATAATAAAAATGGAATGTGGTAGGTAGAGAGGGTACGTGATGGAGTAGGAATTTAGACTATTATGATAATAACCCTTATATAAGTGATTTAGAGATATGTAATTTTGAATTGATCTGAGTAGCTTTTGCTAACATTAAATAATTTATTTATCCTACATCCATATTATTCCTTCTAACATGTTTAATATGATGTGCTCCTGTTCTACAAATGACAGGGTTAAACTCTGACTTTGCAAAATTTATTTGTAGGTTAAATCTCTAGCTATCAATGTCATCAGTATAAGTATCTCTCTGTATTGAAAAATGAGAGGGATTTTTGTTTTTAATGAATATGTTATAGCACTTTCTTGTTTTGAAATAGTTTTTAATATATTTTTATCCTCAAAATAATATAGTAAAACTTATAGTGCTAAGTGTAACTTTTTGCAATAAAGGAATTGACTTTCAGAGCACTTGAATGACTTGCCAAAGATCACACAGGCAAAAGGCAAAAACTGGGAATGTTGAGATCAGTGGATTCCTTGTTTAATGGTGAATTATTATGTCTTGTATTCTTGGACTATGCTACATTTTATTTCCAGGAAATTAATCTCTGTGTACTTATGTCTACATGCGTGGTATATTATGGAGAGTATCTTTTTTTTTTTTTTTTTTTTTTTGGTACTGGGGATCGAACTCAGGTCCTTGTGCTTGCACAGCAGGCAGCAAAACCACTGAGCTAAATCCCAGGCCCTATGGAGAGCATCTTAGTTTTTTTGCATGGCTGAGACAAAATAACCAGCACACAAAGTTAAAGGAGGAAAGGTTTATTTCAGCTCATAGTACAGGTTTCAGTCCATGGTCAGCTGGCTTCAAGGCAAGGTGGCATGGCAGAGGGGCATCATAGTGGAGAAACAGGTGTGGTAGGCAGACAGCAGCAAAGCAGCAACAGTGAGCCTGCCTTCTTTCTGTCCCTGTATATTCCATCCAAGCCACAAGCCTATTTGCTGGTGCCACCTATAGGCAGGGTGGGCCTTCTCATTATCCACCCACGGAATTACGCTAAACCAATCAGTGGTTTAGCATAATTTAGCTACCACATATCCTTAATCTATATTCACACACCCTAGATCCAGATATCTCTGAAAAGCCCCACCTATGATCACAGGAGGCTTTGAGGGGACATCTAGACACAGCCATAACAGGGAGTATTATGACAATGTCCTATACAAAACACCTCCCAAGGTGTTTGTGTGAAATTCATGCACTCCAGCTCAGTCACATCCTGAGTGTCACTATATCATACTGTCTAAAGGAAATACAGTCAACCTTCTGTATCCAAGGATGGTTCCATGGATTCATTCATTGATTGAAACAATTTGAAAATTTAAAATAAAACTTGTGTATTCACTGAACATGTATAGACTTTTCTTTCTCCTAATTTCCTAAACAATACAGCATAAAAAATTTATATAACATTGATGTTGTATTATTACAGAGTAATCTAAAGATGAATTAAGTGTGGTAGAGAGTATGGTAGAGATTTGTGTAAAGTTACGTGTAACTTTCATACCATTTCTTACAAGAGACTTGAGCAACTATGAACTTTGTTATCCATCAATCTCCCAGGGATACTAAGGGATGGCTAGACATATTTTAGGCATACCACCAAGGCAGAGCAAAGCATATGGAACTGATAACTGTGTTTTAAGAATGCCAGCTGCAGTGTTGGAGAAAGTATGTAGGTAGTCCAAAGGCAGTAAACCCCGGAGGGATGGAGGAGAGAGCAGAGGTGAAGCCAAATGGCCCAAGACACCCTTAACTACTGTGTATGGTTCACCAGAAGTTATCTTGTCCTCTCTATCACCAACCACTTCTCTTTTAGTTTATGTTATAGTCAGAGAATACATTTACTACAGGACACATAGTTTATAGGATTAGTTTCTGATAATTACTCAAAGAGTCAAATGCAAAGGAATGAAAGAGACTAACCACACACTAGGGGCCCAAAGAAACCAGCCGAGGGCCTGGATCCCAGCAATGTCCCACACAAGACCAGCTAAAGGTTTAGAGTCCAAGTCAATGTCCTCCATGAGTCCAGCCAGTGGCCTAGAGCCCACAGCAATGTCTCATGTGTGTCCATATTGAGGATCTGCACCTGCAAGTCCCAAAGGCCAGTTGTGACAGCCAGAAAACCTATGCTGGTGGGATGAAGGGTTTATGCCACCAAACTGTGGGATCCACATTGGAGCCAGGGAGCGATGCTCATGGTGAAGATCAGGGCTCCTCTGATGAAAACGGCAGCCATTCCCAGCAGCAGCGAGGCCCTGAGCTCCTCCTCCAATGAACACAGCCTCGTTCTCATCAGGAAAATCATCTGCAGGAAGCTTCTCCTAGAACCTCAACTGGCCATGATCTTCCCCTCCAGTTCTCTTTTATAGCTATTGGTAACAGTCCTCATGTGGATTTTCCACGGCCAGACTATGCTGATTCAGTTCAGCTGGGAGTTACAAGTTGACCATTAGTTAATCCACTTTAGTTTATTCTCATATTAATATCTGGATGTGCTATAAACTTAAATTGCTTGTAACTGATTAATGAATTAGCCATTAACACTCTTAGTAATCACCAAGTTTATACTTCATGGATGTGTAGATTAATGTTACATCTCTATTATCTTTATTCTAAAATGTAACTGTCAACATGAGAGGAATCGGAAAGGAAATATTTAAATAAAAATATCAAAAATAAAACGTATATAAAAGTGATTTTGTGGTTTTTTCAGTAAGAAGTGTACTTCCTTTTTGTCTGAGAGAAAAAATGGATGCAATAGTTTCCTGAAAAACCACATTCAGTAGTTTTTTTTAGGACTTGCAGTAAAATCTCAGGGATCAGATTTTCTGTCCACTTTTTTTCCACTATGCTGCTTCTCACATCTTTGTCAAGTTGAGTGATGTTTTCAATAAAATCACCAAACATTCAAATTGTAAAGCCATCTGTCACTACTTCTGCTCTAAAAAAAATGAAGCTATATTTGAAAACAATCATAAGTATATCTGCATTCTTTTTGCTGGCTCTGGAAAAATGGGAAACAATCTAAAACCAGACTGCTTAGATTTGCATCATGGCCTATCTACTTCTGATCTGTGTGACCTTGAATTAATTACCTAGAATCATGTGTCTCAGTGTCCCCAATTATGAGAAGTTCAGCATAATAATGGGCACATGTGTATCTTGTGAAGAATGAATGATAGTAAAGTTAATATATTCAGATACATAAAAATCAGAGTTACCAGGGACATAGTGCTCATAAATGTGAGAAAGTGTCTGGAAACTACAAACATTTGTATGGAGCGCTATGGGGACTTCTGCTCCTGACTGGACTCAAAGTGCTCCACCATTACTCAGAATGAAGTTATTTGGAAATCACTGAACATTGCTGCAAATTTTAGCATTTACTTGCTGTTTAACTGAGCTATGGAACCTGAGTCTATGCATAATGTAGATATACTCCTTTAAATAATTTATGAGCAACTTTATTGTCTCAGAAGAAATGTGAAATATGTGAAATACTAGGAAAGCCATACATTCCTTGTATTTGTGAGTTTAACGCTAGACATTTAAGAAATACTTTGTCTCTTTCAAACACATACCTCTAGCTTAGCTACTATTATATTGAGTTTTCTTTCCTTTTTTTTTTTTTTTTTTTTGGTACCGGGGATCGAACTCAGGACCTTGAGATTGCGCGGCAGGTGCCAGAACCACTGAGCTAAATCCCCAGCCCCAATTTTTCTTTCCTTTAAGGAGTATGGGGCAGATGATTTTGCATAAATACCAAGAAAGAGAACCATGTGTGTCAAATTATTCACTGATTACCTAGAATAGAATCTCTTGGGAGGATGGCCAGCCTTTATCTTGGTAGTATATTAGATTAAATAATTGTAAGTTTTTATATCATGACAGGATGTGGAGGCAGAACAACAACAACAATAAATGATGTGGGGTTGGCTTAAAATAAAATAAAGAACAAAATCATGTAAAGCCACAGAATAGTAAAATCCAAACTTTTATCAAAATCTAAAATTTTCCACATGATCTGGCTTCTGCCTTCTCTTCCAAACTCATTTCTGAGTGACTTCTACTTTCTCAGCACACTCCAGACACCCCACTAACTTCCTTTTCCTTGTACCTGTCTCTCTTTCTATTTCTTTCTTTCTGTCTGTCTGTATGTCTGTTACTCTGTCTCTGCCTGAGTCTCTATTTCACACACACACACACACACACACACACACACACACACATTTCTCCAGGATCTCAGATTTTTATTCTTTTTCTTGACTTTATTTATCTCTTCACAGAGATTCAGACAAAGGAGTCTAGCTGTGTCTCTCTTCCTGTGAAGTGAGTTCTGAGGTCTGACAGGTCATGGAATGGCTGTGACGTGTAACTTG
This sequence comes from Heterocephalus glaber, assembly GCF_000247695.1. Next base: position 7,902,509 of record NW_004624806.1, read on the forward strand.
GCTTTTTGTGAGTCCACAGATGATGGTGCTAACGCAAATATCATGGGCTGGAAAGGAAAATCCATGTCCAAAACATATATTTACTTCAGTAGGAAAACATTTTCCTTCTCTCTGATTAAAGAGGTAATTGTAATCCACCTGCCACCATGCATAAAGCTAGTGTGGTTGGAGAATGTTTCCATTTTGGGAATCAAAGCCTCAGTTAATAGCACATTAAGCACTCAGTAATATCCAGGTCAGTGTCAGGGAGAAGTCCAGGAATACCCTCCATCCCTGCCACCAAGTTTGCTGTGTTCATGGATCCATTCATCAAGCATCAAACTAACTCGACAAAGAGACTAACTGATATCACTAAAGAGTGTGTGTTAGTCAATTTTCTGTCCCTGGTTTAAAATACCAGAGATAACAAACTTAAAAATAAAAAGAGGAAAAAATCTATTTTGGCTTACAGTTTCTGGCATTCAGTCTATGGGTGGTCACCCTTGTTACTTTTGGAAATGTGCTGATGTAGTAGTACATCTTGGTGGGAGCACATGTTGATGGAAAATGCTCACTTCATAGCAGCCAGGAGCAGAATGAGGAGGAGGAAATAGCAAGGTCCACCTATCTCCTTCGACAGCACTGCCCCTATGACTTAGAACTCCCACTGTGCCCTCCTTTTTACAGTTTTTCCCTACTTCCCAATAGCATTGCTCTAGGGACTAGGTCTTAAAAACATGGCCCTCTGAGAAATATTCAAGACCCAAGATATATTGGGGTGATTTTTAAGTCCCCTCTCCAATGAATGTACCTTTTCTGAGAATTCACTGTAGCACAAATATCTTCACACTATATGCCCCTTTTGAAAATTTTGTTACCTATTTCTTTTCTAAATTTTCTTGTCACCAGTCTTCCAGTCTTGTTCTTCTCAGGTTCTTGACCACTTAGTAAAATAATTAGCAAAAGTCTATGAATTAGTATAAACTGTGCCTCTATTCAATTTTGACAACAGAAAGAGTGAACAACCAAATGCACTGCTCACAACTCTTTCCTGTAGGAGGTTTTTCTTCACACTAGCATTCCTTTCTGTTCACCCGTAAGCAGCTCTGTGTTACTACAGCTGCTCATATGCAGGTGGAGCCAGTATCTAATGGAGACCAGCTGGAAAACAAGCACAGGCTTAGTGTTTCCTAGTTAGTTGGTAATGAAGATACCCCAGATGGTCACAGATTTGGCTGGAATGAGGAGAGATGATGAACCCACCACTGATGTTGAAAGAGTCTGAGCCACCTGTTCTTGCAACATATTTGTACCTTTAGGACCTCCCTGAATTCAGTCACTTTTTCCATTCTGTTGAATTGATTGTTGCCCTACACACCCGAATGTTTGGTTAAGGGGATCAAACAACAGAGGATTAATGACAGAAGCTCTGCTCACATAGTCACCTGATATCCCATGGCTAAGTGTGCAGTTTCTCAAAGCCCAGGAGTAAGCCAAAAACTATTGCAAAAATGAAAATAGTCATCTGAAAGGACTATATAGATTTGCTTCAAATGGAAGTCTGTACTGAGATTTGAGCATCTGCACTTGCCAGAGGGTCCACACAACATTCCAATTCGCCATGGACATATGGAACATCCTTGCAACTAATGGAGTGGTAGAGCAGCTGGCACTGCAAACATAACTTGCTAGAGGCCTTCTCTTGCCCTGGTCCACACTCACAGCAGAAAGCAGCATGGGTTCCCCTGTAGGTGGGGTGAAGTAGAACTCTAAAACAGGGCACAGATTGCCTCTAAAATAATAACTTGAATATTTTATATGTAGCATCTTTTAAGGATTATGACAAAAAATTTTTTCAATGTATACAGAATTTGGAAGTATGTGTTTCTATGAAATATATTTAATCATGGAAATGGTTATATCCATAGCCAAAAGATTTCTTCCAGCACTAAAATGATAGAATTCACAAGTGATTTTCAGGATCAAGACATTTTCAAATTAATCTATTACTGACAAAGCTTGCTGTTCTATGTATATATTTTTTTAATGATTGCTAAGTGTATTTTAAATAGCAATAATAAAGGTGATTTAAATCAAGCCAAAATATGATTTTTTCTGGTAGGAAATTTCTGATTACCCCAAAGTTGAATGTTTTTAAATGCTTTTACAAAGATAAGTAAACTATATATATAAACTATATATACCATATTTCCCTGAAAATAAGGTGCAACTAGAGATAAAAAACACCAGTCCAAGTCAGTCCATCCTTGCCTTACCTTCCACTATAGTGTAGGCATTGAGCAAGAGAATAGTGAGGTATAATCTTCTGCATGACACTGGTCATCAGCATGGTAATAAGCAGCTATTAATTATAGTTGAATTTTATTTTCTGGTTAGATCTTATTTTCAGGGAAATATAGATGACATATATATAATATATTCATTATATAATATATAGTTTATATAGAGATATAAAATTACATTTGATGTTTTTTCCCTATGTTGAAAAGTATATAGATACTCCAGAATAAATCTACATATTGTTAAAATTATGTACTTATAGATTAAAATTTATAGTTTCTATGTGTAATGTTTCATTATGTACCCCTAGATTCATACTATACATTTGTAATGTATATAAAATAATTCATGTTTTATAAAATTGTCATTTACAATGTACTGATAATTCAGTGAAACATACTGTGTAACCTCAACCACTGAAAATTAGTATTTAAAATTGTGTTGTGTCACTGAACTTTCTCATCAAATTCACAAGTGTTAAATCATATTTAAGGCTTGATTTCCATGATTCCAAAGCTTATCTCACAGCATTTCATTAAATATAAACTCCTAGAATATCTGCAAATAGGCACCAAAATGACTGGACTTAGCTGTAAAATTTTGCCCAATCTGTGTGTTATTTTCTCTACAGAGATTTCACAGTACAGATCAGATATCATACACATAGGAACTAATAGAAGATGCTCATGGTACCCCTCATACAGTTTCTCAGTCCCTTCTTGTCACATCTGTTGTTCCCTCCCCCCCATATTCCTTTTATCTATTGGTCTTCTGCTCACTGGACTCATTTTTAAGCCACTTTCCACTTTGATGCTATGCAACTTTATTATCTCTCTAGGAATAGACATCTATCCTGTATGCACTGTTAGCCAAACATTGTCGATGATGCATAAATTGTTTTGGTTTTTGATTGAGGTTTATGGACACAGAAAGGTATTTGATTTTCTAAAATTTACTCTATGAAGAGCCAGCATAATGATTCAAGCTTATAAAACAGAATGTGAATCACATGCCCAAAGTAGCAAAGTTTTGATTTTAGAAAATTCACCATGGAAGATAAGTTGCCAAGGCTAATTTTAAAATGATTTATTTTAAAAATAAATCACTTGGGCTACCTAGAATCTTCTATTCAAAAAGAATTACATGAAGATATAGTTAATACAAAGTTCAGACCCACAAGAGCATGTTTTTTGCTAGTTTTAATTCTTTGACTCATTTAAAAATCACTTAATGTAATTATAAAATACTGTGAAATGTTTATCAAAAACATACCTTAAACTGATATAACACTTCACATAACTATCAGCCAACATAGGAAATCCTTACTCTGCCCCGCTGGACATTAACTGAGTCTTCCTTCTAGTAGAGCAGTGACTCCCTCCACAATGCTGAGAGGTAGGTAAAGGAGAGCTGCCCATGGTCCTGACACTTTTGCAGGGCTCAAAGCCAATACCATCAGGGTAAGTTTATGCAGTTGTGCCACTGACCATTCTAAATGGTGGTAGCTAAGCACAGGAGAGAAGAGCCTGACCAGAGAAGGTTAGTACATCAAATTACATTCCCCACTGCTTCAGTTAATCCTAAAGCCACACATTATACCTGTCATTTCATTCCATTTAATCTGCATAACCCCCAAACTCAGCTACTCCATTGCCAATTTATATTGCTGGCACAATGAAGCTATTCCTCAAGGTCTCTGCACCTGCTTATTATGTCTAGGTCACAGTTGCACATACAGCTATTTCTGGATGTAGAAGTCCCAGCAGTCACTTGATGGATCTTCTAAATTCCAGATACATTTCTTTCTGTTCTCACCATGAAGGAAAAGTCTTCTTATGAAAATTTGGGGCAATTCCTCTGGCAGTACACTAACTCTATTCTCTGCCTAATAATCCATTCATATGAGTGAGCCATCATGGTGAGATACCAGTCATAACTTTGAAATTTATGCCTCATCTGCTAAGTCCCCTAGTGCCAGCATGTTTTCCATGAAAGTCAGGATCCCTGGTCAAGCAGAGTCTAAAGTTGAGAGACAAAGAAACACAAGTCATCCAAATGGGCCTCTTCTTGAGCTGGGGATTTAGCTCAGTGGTCCAGCCGCCTGCCTCACAAGCTTGAGATCCCAAGTTCAAATCCCGGACACACACAAAAAAGCAAAAACAAAACAAGACCGAAACGTTTTTCTTTCAACAGAAAACGGCTTGTTCTGTTGCCTCCTTGTGGCTGTTGAGTCAAAGTATATACTACTACTAAAGCATTGCTCATAAATCACCACATTCTACAGAAACCAGGTTCCTTTGTCTAATGTAATATTAAGTGAGATCCCATGTAATTGTTAGCGTGTGAGCTCTTGTGTAGTGATGTTGGCTGTATATTACCTGCAAAGAATTGCAATCCCAGATGATGTTTGTCTCTCAGTAAGGACAAACACTTCCTCCTCAAAGAGAAAAGACTCTAAGCAAAAAAGGCTCTTATCACTTGACTGGTGGATGTCCTTTGAGACTGATCCCTATTCTAGGCATCGGCCTCAGTTTCTGCTGCTGACTGCTCAGACTTATAGCAGTGTCACACTTGACCATATTGCTGGACTCATACCCAGTCTCCAGCCCTGCCAACGTGGTCTCTCCTTTTATGGGAAGATTGTGAACATCTAGGTGTAGATTTGTACAGAAATTAGTTTACTTACACTCAATGGTTTTCCTGTGTACCTAACTGCCTGATGTCTCCTCTGTAGTGGATCCTAACCAGTGGACACTGATGTGAGAAAAGATTCTATATAATTTCTAGCGTGTGTAAGCTTCTTCTGCACAACTTTATTTCTTCAATCTTTCAATCTTGCTCCTTTCATGCTCCTGTGTGATCAAACCCTTCCTTGGAGTATATAGTCTCCCTTATCTTAGGTCCCATGTTCCACAATAGGAAGATAATGCAACGCGTACTCTTACAGTTTTGCTTAGGAGAAGGATTTTCTTAGACCATCTGTCTAGTTGTCCTTTGATCGCAAGGTTGATACCCTACAGTACATTTGACCTCCAATAATCAACATATGGGTTCTCCTTAAGCTGGGCATGGGATATGTCAGGTGGCTGTAGAGGATCTTCTCATTCCTATAGGCCATGAGTGTTAGAAAAATGGTAAACATCAGTGCTACAGAGATAGATATGAAAGTTCATACCATCTCTTTGTAACTTCCTTTCCTTTTGGTCTGCTCAAGCCTGATTCTAAATCCATAATGTTTTTTGCCTAATGGATTCCTGCTGAGCCTGACCACCCATCAAATAATTTTGATGGGTAAGAGTAGCCACATAATGATGATGAGAAATTCTGCTTCCATTAAAATTTAGCTCCCCATGAACAGGTGTTCAAACTAATCCCCTATCATGGCCTGCTAGCCTGCCAGGAACTAGTTTCAGACTGTTAAATAAATCTCTCCTGAAGATGACAGCCACACTCCAGAACCTTAAGCATTTCCACTTTGGCTTAAAAACTGGGGCTTACCAGAGATTCCATGTGTTTTCTTCATTACACAAAATACCAGGAATGCCACTGGAATACTGGATCAAAATGCCCAAGTAGTACTGTCTTAACCCATTAGGGCAGCTAAAACAAAGTACCTTAGAGACGTGTGCCTTAAAAAAAATAAATTTATTCATTACAGTTTTGAATGCTGGATAAAACCAAAATCAAAGAGTTGGCACATTCCTTGTATGGATAGGGTTTGCATTCTGGTCCATACACAGTTCTATGTCATTATATGATGGAAGGGGCAAGTAGTCTCTCTCAGGCTTCTTTAGAAGGTCACGGATCTCTCTCATGAGAACTGCACCCTCATGACCTAACTGACTCCCAAAGGCCCCACTTTCTAATATTATCACATCAGAGATTAAGAATTACATATGACTGTTAATTTCAGATGCCCATTTTTGGATTGGGTCTTTAAATTTGGGAGGTCTGATCTTTTTAAGTTCTTTATAGATTTGAAATAGTAGACCTTTGTC
>NW_004624806.1:7910596-7953953 GCF_000247695.1 Heterocephalus glaber
TGCATTATGTAAAGGTACAATTCCCAATGAGAAATGCAATTGTGTTGTATACCTACAATGTATCAATAAAAGAATTTAATACAAAAAAAAAGAATCACATATGAATCTGGGAGGACATAGATATTCAGTCCATGTCAAGTGCTCTTGTACCACAGCTTGAACCTGTTAAAGAATCTTACTTTTCTTTCAGCTTCACTCAAAATTGGCAATGTCCAAGTCACTTAGTATATGCGTCCCAGGAAGTACATGCTGCCTCAAAAATACTGAAAAGGTTTTTCTTTGTGGTAGGTGGTATAAGATGCAATAACTTAGCCTTTAATTCTGATGTACCCCAGCAGGTTCCAGATTACTGAACTCTTGAAATCTTCATTGATATGGTAATTGAACCATGAATATTTGGTTCCCTTTTCTACTCTTTGATGTAACAGTGACTTGCAAGGGCATGCCTAACATATAATATTTCAAGTTTCATGACCAAATAATTCAATAAAGACAAGATATCCATCTATGGCCAAGTAAAGAGATTGATAAACTGTTTGCCTAAACATAAGTAAATTTGAACAAAACTGAGAACTGTTTCAATGCTGTACAATCAACTAAAAGTAAACAGCAGTCTGAGAATATCATGCTTGTAGAAGTGCTGAACTTCAAGAAACAACAATGGTAGCTCGTGATGTTCTGTCCTACGGGTGCATCCATACCCACTCCCTGGTTGGGAGAGCCAAGTCTCTGCCAGAGCAGGGCAAATGGTAAGTAGCGCCACTTTTTCACCAAAGTTAATGGGGAATGAGATATCTTGGAATAGAGGGAAATGGACAAGAGTAGCTGTGTCCATGCTAGAGACTTCTTCCTTGCAAGCAAGAAAGGGAAAAACCAAATCCTAGGTTCCTTGAGACCAAGGGTGTCATCACCACTAGAGCAAGTATCATTTTGACTGAGTCTGAGAATATTCACATATCCCTGGACTCCAGCTTTTCAGGTGTCATGATGTGTACAGGAGACCTAGAAAAGCTCAGTACAAAGTAAGATTCAACACCCACTGAACAGATCTTGTCTCATGATACCATTCTACAGAAAATAACTATAAATCTATGAATGGCTTAGCCTAGGACTGGGATATGGAATGAAGAAGATGAGGTTATTTTACACATTATAGTACTAGCACAAAGAAAAATGTTCAAACTAAAATTAATGTAATATGAGGGCATGTCAAGGGGCAAAGTTTTCAACAGAAAAAGCTCTTTCTTAATAAATTCTTTTATTGGAAAAGAAAGCAACCCATAAAAAAAATTCTTTTATTGGTACATTTTAGGTATACAATACATTTACATTTGTCATTGGGTGCTTGTACCTGTACACGATGTATCTTAGTTCTTATGTTTTCCCCATTACCTGAGCACCATTCACCCCCTCCACCCTTCCCTATTTACATTGATTTCATTTCCATTTTTTTCTCATAATTTTTCCTTTCCCTTCTTTCCTTTCAAGAAATCAACCAATAACAAATGCTGGCAGTGGTGTGGGGAGAAAGGAACCCCTCTTCATTGTTGGTGGGAGTGTAGACTGGTGTAGCCACTGTGGAAATCAGTATGGAAATATCTCAAAGAACTAGGGCTAGAGGTCCTATTTGACCCAGCTATTCCTCTGTTAGGTATCTTCCCCAAAGAATTAAAAGAATCATACCACAGCGATATATGTGTACCCATGTTTAGAGTGGCACAGTTTGTAATAGCTAAAGCTTGGAAACAGCCCAAGTGCCCATCAACTGGAAACTGGATAAAGAAGATGTGGTTTTTTAAATAAAATGGAGTACTACTCAGCCATAAAGAATGAGAAACTAGAGACATTTACAGCTAAATGGTTGCATATTGAGGTCATACTCTCAAGTGAAATAAATAGAACACACATGTGTAAATACAGAATAGTTTCTCTAATGTGAGAAACTGAAAGTGTAAATAAGGATTAAAATGATTAAAATGAATAATTGATAATTTGAAATAGGGAAAGGAAAGAACAGAAAAAGCTGTTAATTGACAAAGCTAGAATAATTTGAGCAAAATAATACAAAATATATTCCAGATTGCAACCCGAAATATGAACTACACATCTATGAGTCAATACTTAAGAAAGTAAATAAATATAGGGAAAGAGATTGCCTATGCAGGAGAATTTCAAATAATTTATGTAGAAACTCTGCTTTCAAGAAGTATAAATCTCCACTCTTCATTTTCATATAGGAATTTCCTTTCAAAGTATAAAACAAGAAAAGGAGAAGAAGAACAAATTCACAGTGGCTTAATGTGCAAACCTCAACCAGACTATCCAGTTTAATATCAACAGTGAAAAGCCATGTAGAAAACATGAATCCATGATGTAATATAATAAAAATGGTGCTTTAACTCTGAGGTTCTTCCCCTAAACCTACTGCCATGTATAACCGCAACAAAAGAGTCAGAAAAAAATGAAAATGGATGCTAGTCTATAAAGTAGCTGATATCCTCATCAGAATAATTAGTTATCAAAATAAGGGAAATCTGAGAAATTCTCAAGTCCACAGGAGCTTCAGGAGACAAGAAGGTTCCATGTTATATTATAGTCTGTATGCAATCCTAAAGTGGATGAGAACTATGAAACTTTGAAAAATAGAGAGCACTTCAGTTAATGGTAATATACCAATACTGTTTTATTAATTGCCCTTTCTTTCATTTACTTCTCTCTAGCTTGTTTTGTCCCCAGTATTCCTTAAAGAGCTCACTATGAACTCACTGTAGAACCAAGAATTGTTTTTAAAAGAATAGGGCTCTTAGACCAAACAAAATTGAATCTAGTTCCAAAGACAGAATTCTGTTTTCCTCCCACACATGAGTCAGTTAAATAACTTCTCTGGGTCCATGTGACAGGCAGAAAAGCGATTAGAATTCATGTCTCACTGACATGAATGTTCAGGCTCTTGTGGATAAGAAATTGTTCTTAGCAACCACAAATGCTATTTATTGCAGCCCAAGTTCCCACCCTGCATTCACTTACAGGATGTTCATTCAGCTGCATCAATTGAGATCCTACATGAACAGTTAAACTAAATGAGTTGTTTGGGTTTTTTTTAACAGAATTTTACACATAACCATTAGTTGCCTTTTGAGATCTGTAAAGGCAGAAATATGACACCGGGAGATAACCATTGTGTGACAATGTAAAAATCAAGTATTTCTAAAATATTAGAAGAATAAAGTGCTAAAATTATTAGAATTTAGACATTTGAAGGACAGGCCTTTTGAGCTGGTACACAGATGTCTAAGTACAGCTCTACTTGCCTAGGAATTTAGGAGCTCAAAAGAGGATCTCCACATACCTAGCAAAGGAGAATGTTGGGTAGAAGAAGCAAGCAATTGTATCCTAAAGCAATGCAGACCAGGTTAGCTTTAAAGCTAAAGGACAGGAGCTTAAGAACCAGCATAATAACTAAGCCTGTCTTTCAGGGAACTCAGATTCTCTTTCCAATTTTCAGAAATTCCTTTCATAGGTGTTACTATAAGAATCACCGCTATTACTGAAATGAAATAATAGCAGGTGCTATTCTAGTATTTTGTTCTTAATGTGCCATAATTTACCAAAAAAGATTCAGAACTTAATTGGTATGAAATATAATTCACGTTAAATTTATAAAATGATAATCCATTTTCATTTGCATTTCAAATTTTCTTCAGAAGTTTTGGTATTTTTTTATCATACACCCATAACTAAATATAGTTCCAATGATGCACGCTTACATAAAATATTTACTTAAGTATAATTAGGCCACAAAAGCTTATTCACATACCAGGATCCTTTAGAAAATTTTTTACGGTTGTTTTAGATCTAGATAGGAAGTGAATCACAGTATAATTGTTCTGTCTTTCAGTTCCATATATTTTTATATCATCCTATTATAATGCATTTTTTGAGATTAGTCTTTCAAATGTTTGCAAGCCTATTTGGTAAAATGTTTCATCATTATTGTCATGAAGGACACATCAGCATCAGTAAGAAATGACAAAATGCATGGTGCTCTTCTAGGGATACAAAGAACTGTGGCGAAGGCTTAGCTCATTGTGAGCTCACATTTGTGTAGAAGATATGTCACATATCATAGTATGTGAGATGTTACTCGTAGTATCTCATTAGAAGCAAACATGCTATAATCTGTAGGTGCCTTAAAAATTGAAAGAAAAAGATCTCTATGAGATTCAGTGACTCAAGAATGAACTGGAATTTGAGTTCAGCCTTGAAGAATCATTGCTGTCTTTTTTCTTTCACAACCTGCACAGTAAATACAATAATAGCTCTTAACTTATCATCCGTTATCTATGTCCCAGTCTGTCTCAAAAGCTTTTGAGTTCCTCAAGGGATTTTGACTGGCTTATAGATAAATATCTAGTTTGAATTAACAAGCACCTAGTGTTCAAATATTTTTTTGTTTAAATTCTTTTATTGGTACATTTTAGGTATACAATACGTTTACATTTCTCATTGGGTGCTTGTACCTGTACATGATGTATCTTGGTTCTTATTTTCCCCCATTACCTGAGTGCCCTTCATCCCTCCACCCTTCCCTATTTACTCAAATATTATCTTGTAGAGACACTAGGTTAAACTTTAGGTTAGAAAAGCAATAGTCCTTGTTTTCAAAATCTAACAGCTCAGAATCTCACCAGAAAGACCACCCTGTGATAATAATACGCTATAAACAATGGCAAAAGCATCCACTGTAAACCAAGATAGAAGGAGATATGCAGAACCTAGAGAGGAACATGTTTACAATATTCAGTGCAGTGAGTGAGACAGATATGTTCATCCATCACACCGCCACAGTGATCAAGAGGCAAAATATTTGTCACTCCCGAAAAAAGAGTTCTCATGTCCCTTTACAATTTGCCATTCCCTCTGTCTCCACCAGTAGAGCCATTGTTTTACTCTCTGTTATAATACACTATTTTACATTGCATACAATGGAATCATACCATTTTCATAATGAATATGTATGCATTTTATATGTACACTGTTTTGTGTCCATATTCTTTTATGCAGCATAGGGAATGCGTTTCACCCATGTTCTTTTATGTATCAAGAGTTTGTTCATTTTACTTCTTAATTTTATAGATTTCCTAAGTGCTAGTGGATGTTTGTTTTGGGGATATTAGGAACAAAACCATGATGAACAGTCTTTGTGTGATAGTATTTATTTTCGTGTCTTTTGCCTATATATGACTCTTGTTTTTTATGACACTGTTGTTTCAGACCATTCAGTATAGCATCTAAACCAATATCAAAACACAGTTACAATCATGAAAGCTAAATCTGATCAACTGCTAGTGAATATATTATTTCTCCATCTATTTCTTAAATATCTGTGTTGCTCATTCTTCTTTACTTGAAAATGTTTAACATTATGTTCAGATGAACACAAAAGTTATGTTCCTGTAAGAGCAACAACTCCACATGATAGGACAGCTCAAAAACTATGTGTGGAGGGTTAAGCCAAAAAAAGGGCCATATTGGCCTTCATTTGGCTTTACACCAGAGTCACATACTCTGTTTCAAAAATGAGCCTTTCAAAAATGCACAGGAGAACACATGTTAATATTTCTTTCTATAAAGTGTGATTATTCCATGAATCCATGCCCCTGTCCTGTGTCTTATCACAGCATCATATGAATTATCAATCTCATTGCAAGGATGACCTACCTCAATGGCTTGAAGAATACCGAACACAAGGTACCATTCTCTCTACACTCTCATAGTATTCTTAAATACCGTAGGCATAATTTTAGGCTCAAGCAACCTTTATAAAGGGCTTTTCCCTTCTCTACCTGGTGCAATCTTATCTTGAACTCACCCATGTCCCTCTAGACGGTATACTCTGATCTGAATAAAATTTTCTTTTCTATATTTCTTGATAGTCAATGAATTTTTTTACTGCCCACATCACTGATCCTCTATTAGTTATCTCAGCATTAAGTTTTAAAATAGTTTCATGGTTTCAATGATGTTTCAGAATGACATCAGAATTCTATCGAATCTGTACGTTACTTCAAGTAATATGGACATTTTGAAAAGGCTGTGCTTTCATGTTAACTTTGTATCTTTGTATTAGTTAGCTTTTTGTCAGAGACAAAACACCCAACATACAAAATTTAAAGGAGGAGAAGTTGTTTTTTGTTTTCTTTTTTTTTTTTTCTTAGTTTCAGAGACTTCAGTCCATGGGCCTCAGGGAAGAAACATCATGACAAAAGGGCATGGCAGAGAAAAGTAGCGTCATTTATGGCCAGGAAGCAGAGAAGGAAATAGAGAGAAAGCAAGGGGCCAAGGACAAAAATATACCTTTCCAGCTTATGCCCCCAGTGATCTACTTCCTTTGACCAGATCCAGTATCCTCCTAAGATCACATTCAGCTATGAACTCATCAATGGATTGATTCACCGAGGAATAGAGCACCATCATGATCAGCCACCTTCAAAAAGGCCCATTTCTGAACACCGGTACATTTTAGGGGATATTTTTGAGCTAAATCATAATAATTCTTAATAAACGTAGGGAATAAAGACTGACTCATAAAATGATAGCCAGTGTTAAATACTGTGTTGTATACAAAGCACCCAAGTGGGCAGTAGGGCTCACAATAGTAGAATTATATCACCATCGAAACTGAGTAATATCAGAAATTAGTTTAAGCAACATTTTCTCTGGGTTGATTTTCCTATCTCTTGCCAACCCACATGCCACTACTGTGTTTTTTAGTATGCAATTAAAACTTCTAGATGAAAATTGCTTTAAAATACAGGATGATTGTCTTTTTAGTTGTCAATGAGACAATTGAATGAAAATGACAGAATATGAGTGTTTTGAAATGAAGAAAAAGGAGACTTTAAGTTAAAAAAAAACACACAAAAAACAGAAGGACAATTAGAAACCAGTATAGGACAGATCATGCTTATTATGTATGCCAATTAATGCCTCAGATTTCCCCACCTTTTGAAGAAGAATTTCAGCCATGAGATCACTTTGAGCAATGGGTCACATGTGGGGTGCGGTCACTGGGGGCTTAGGGATTTAAATCCAGAGTATTTCTAGTGGGTATTTTTTTTTCTCTTTAGGCAGCTCCGACAGAGTCTTGGGGTGAAATGATAAGATGGTTGAAATCCAATGTTAAAATAAGGTAAATTGCTTTGCAATTTAACAGAATCGTATATAACTTTGTACAAGTGAGAAGTAAACCCTTATTTTGTTTAATTTAGGGGATTGCATTGTGAGAATGCTACAGCAGCTAGCATGTATTACTTCAGTTGAAACAACATATTTTCTAACCCACTGAATGCTTGTTGATGGTGCTTCATTCTTAAGAATAATTAGTTTTGTTAGGGCAAAAGGAATAGATTTTTAATTATGAATTTAATATGCAGGAGGAGTTAATGCTAAACTTTTAAGTACCACCTAAACGTCAATGCCATGAAGAGAATAATTAAAATCAAAGATAACTCTGAATTCAAAGGTCAAGGCAAAAATTAAAACCCTTATTTGAGAAGACATTTATATGAAGATCATCCAGCCAATATTATATGGCTAGTTTGATATGTTGAACTTGTAGTAACCCCGAATGATATGTAACATAAGTAAATAACAAGTAGATGAGTACTTCCAAAATTCACTTATGCAACAATTCTAATTCATGCATTCTATAAGTGCTCAAACTATTCCTAATATAAATCGAGTTACTGTCCCATATATATATCCTACTTTTTTCACAAAAGTCCTTGAATGGAGTGTGCACATTTAAACTAGTCCCTTTAAATTGCACTTGCAAATACATACAGAAAGGAATCATTTTGTAAACCTGAAGAATATTGTCAAAGCAGGTAAGCTCTTTGAATAAAAGAGTTACTTTTGAGAGCTTAGTGATCAATGATGTGTAAAGAAAATTTTCATGCCATAGTTTGCTAATTACCTTTCAAAAACTGTGCTCTCTGGAGTGCTACATTAAGAAATTCTCTAAAATATATGAGAAAATTACTATTGTTTCTTTGCCATTATATTAATTGATGTGTCTATAGTAGCTGAATTGGTGTACCCTGTGTTAATTGACCTTAACTCACAAGTTTAAAAAAAAAAGACCACAGAATTGAAGGGACTGTGCAGAAAAATAAGCTGGCAGAGCAGGTCTAAGACTGCAGAATGGCCTGTTTATGAGGTCTGTCCTTAGATGTCTGGGAACTTAGGTTTCAGCAGGGTTTCCATCACTCCATCATAAAGGTGGTATACTGCCTCAAAACTGCTAGGCAAATGAAATTTCCTTATTTTAACCTGATATGTGCCAGGCAGAGAATGCCTTGCAATTAGACCCCAAATACACTGAACTCTGGGCTCTGAGTCTCTAATGAACTTCTCTTCTAGACAGTGCACGTACCTTGTACTCAGCATGGTACTGAGGGATTAAGAGCATTGCATGTGACTCCACAGGGAGAAGAATCTTGGAACTGTGCACCTGGTTTCCACTTGACTTGGTGTCATGCAGCTTTGCCCTTTGCTGGGTTCTCTTTGTGTCCTTTATCGTAATCAATCATAGCTCTATGACTGCATGAGTCCAATGAGTGCTCCTAAGGAGGTATCCGGTGGGGCTGGTCTGGAGGACACTCCACAAAAGAACTTGTGAGACCTCAAGCATTCTATAACAAATGTCAATTTTTGAAAATTAAAGTTATAATTATGACAGAAATTCTTAAATTTTTATGGAAATGTCGGTGGATACCTTTCTGTGTGAGTATATTTTACTGATGTATGTAGAATATCTATGCTCATTATTATGTGCAAGCTCAGCTAGAAAGAGGTTGAGGTTTTCTGAACAGGAAATGAAATTTCTCCTAGAGTGTGGTTTCTTGAAATAGAACATAGCCTCAGAATATTAAATAGGAGTCATATACAATGTTCAACTTAGAAATCTGTCTTTAAAATAAACATCTTCACTCATGAAAAAAAATTGTTGTTTCATATTTGCACAAGCAATTTCTCTACTGAAAAGAATATTTTAAAATAATCTGAGCACAAGCTTTTGTTTATAATTCATTTTCCATAGATCTCTAAGGACGTACACAATTTTGAGGCTTCTACTCTGCCTACTTCATCTCTTAACTCACATTGCATGCTCATGTTCACCTTTCATAACTGCACTGAACCCCCCTTTAATTCAAAGGAGCTGCCATTCTGACTGCAAATGCTGGGGCATCCTTTTAAGCCACGTATACGTAACATTAACAATCTTTTGCATTTTCATTAGTACATGTTTGCAGAGTACATGGTGAATATATTCACTGTGGGGGTTGGTATGAATATGTAGCATATTTTAGTTTTATTTTCATCCTTTTTTCTCACCTCCCTTCTCAC
This sequence comes from Heterocephalus glaber, assembly GCF_000247695.1. The sequence goes on from NW_004624806.1 coordinate 7,920,008, forward strand.
TCTATCTCTTTGTTCCCATCTTTTGGATAAGATCTATCTTCTGGTTTCTTATTATCTATCTTATTGCTTTTTAATTTATTTATATTTTTGTTTCTCATGTAAGAAAAGCTATGTGATATTTAAGCTTGTGTGTCTGATTTATTTTTCTTAATAATATGGTCTTGAGTACATTCATTTTCCTGCAAATGATTCAAGTTTATCCTTTTTATGGCATAGTAGTATTCCATTTTGTGTAAATACCATATTTTCTCTATCTATTCATCTGTTGATGGATAGGTAAGCCCCTTCTAAGATTTAGCTGTATCATTTCTGTGGCTATAAACATGGGTATGCATTCATCACTATAGTATGATGTCTTTCACTCTTTTGGAAAGATACCTACAAGGGCAATAACTAGATCTAATGAAATTTCTATTTTTAATTTTTTGAGGAATCTCTATACTGATTTCCATAGTGGTTGTACTAGTGTATAAATGTGAACTTTCACTATTGCATGACTCAGCACTGAAATATCACATTGTAATACACCAGCACAAATTTTAGCTGCTTACTATACAACCATATTTTCCTAAGACAGGTAACCAGTACTGGCCAACAAATACAGTCTTCCCAAATCCCAATACCACCTACTATGTGTTTCATAATTTTTATTTTTATAATTATATATAATGTACATTTTATTTGTGTGTCAACTATTAAGTTCCTTATGTGGAAAACACTGGTGTATTATCCTTTTTACCCCTCAGAATTAAATTAAACTCAAATAATATTTTGCAGTACAATTCTAATTACAACTTTCAAGACACATGTTCCTAGGTATATTCAAGTTGCTGACCGTATGAAGTGAGGCAGAGAGATAGACATAAAACAATACATTTGCAAGCAAGATGACATCATAGCAAAATATGCCAATTTCTTCAGAGAGTAATGTGGGTGGAAAAAAGTGGCATGGTTGGAAATAAACATTATGGTTTCAAGTGTTGGGATCACCTGCTCAATTATATTTAACTTCTTAGCATATAAAATTATTATGAGAACAATAATTAAAATTTACTCTTCTTCATGTTTACATGGTCAAATCAATAACAATATTTAAGCAAATATTCATATGCACCAATCATATAGAAAAGGAACCTTATTTTTAAGTAAAAAAATAACATATTAAAGTTATCAGGCATAAGAAATGTACTCAACAAATTCACGTTTTCTAAATTCCTACTTATCTTTAATGGGCAGAGTCATAATGAAGAATATAATTGTTCTTATTTGCTTGATTTCCTAATATGTTTTTATTTTCTCATACTTCATTTTATAATATTTAATTTGCATTGTATAATGATCTTAAAGTTTTGTCAGATTAACATACAGTAGACTAGGTTGGATAAGTTGCAATGAACATGGTCATTGATTTTTCTGCTACTAATGTTAACTGAATATAGTGATTAAAGCACTTGACATATCTTTACATAAAATGGTACTTAGTAGTTGAAAGCCAGTAATTCCCCTAAGCATATTGAATAAATTTTCCTCACTTGAAAGGCACATTGATCAAAATCCTCCTCAAAATGTACTACATCTTCACTTGGCTCCAAATAAGGATTTAATATGAACATTTTACTGGATTATTACCTTTTCTATTTTATTACTTGCTTTTGTATTCTAACCCAAAAGTGAGATCACGTGTAGTAAACTAAAAAGGGATACAGGTAGTGACTATTTGACCCATTATGATCTTTTTTTTCCCATTATGATCATTTTATAAAATAATTGTTTTCTCTGGCTCTAGAAGACCAACATTCCCTCCAAAAACAATGAGAACAGTTATAAAAATAATTTCAAAAGTCTCTACAAAGGCAGCAGAACACTTCTAAGACCCGTGTTGCAGAGGGAAGCCCAGCCCATGAAGGAAAGGGAAGACATATCTTTGGCACAACTTTTGCACTTGAAGTAATTGCCAAACTTCAGTATCAGCTGCAGGCACACAAGACTGTGATGGGAGTGGGATTTAAGATTCTCCAGAGATACTCCCTTACTGTACACACAGTCTTTCGCTATGGATCCAGAGAATTCCCACACAACATAAAAGAAAAACAAACCTGGTTAAGCCAATTCACACAAAATCTCAAAGTCTGGCTCAAGAAGTTCAATTTTTATTTGGAGCAAAATTACCTGACTTTACGGTGACGGACAGCTATAAGCATAAGTATTCTCTGACAAAAAAATCACATTATGTGGATTCTTAAATTATGCTTTTCTACAGTGTGCTGATCAATCAGAAAAAGAAGACATAAAAAGATAAGCATTTACCCAAATGAAAACATAAAAAATATGATGATAGAGCCATGGGACGTCACAATATTGCAATTATAACTGAGTAATACAGAATATCAAGAGAGAATAAAACATGAAAAATAAAGGAAATTCTACAAGTGAAAAAACATAAAAACTAAACTATGTTGATAAGCAGCTTTAACACTAGTTAAGACACACTGGAAGACAGGAAGAGTAAACGGCTATGTCAGAAGATATACCAGGAATGGAGATGAAAAGCAGGAAACATACAGAAGAGACAAATGGAATTCAGAAAAAATGCTAACATAACTATAATTGAATTCTGAGAAAATGAGATAAAATGGAGATTAGAGCAATATTTGAAGATATAATAGGTGGGCCTCCCACCAAAATATGACAAGAGTCTCAATGAAAATACTTGCAAACCTCTATAACCCTAAATAGCATAAATATAAAGCAAACTAAACAAGGATATCATAGTAAAACTGTTAAAATTTAAGACATAGTTTTGAAAACATCTGGTGAAATGTTGCCTTAAAAGATATAAATTGGCTTGGGTATGATGGCTCAGTGGTAGAGCATGCGCTTAGTAAATTCAAGACTGTGGGTTTGATATGCTGCATCACATACAAAGCAAAGCAAAGCAAAGCAAAACAAAACAACAAAAAAACAGGTGACTTCAACTGATACATTTAGAAGCCCAGGGTTCAAGACAGAAACACTGTCAAATTGGGATTTCTTTTAAAACTATTCCTTTGACTTTATTGTGTTATAATTACACAATAAAATAAAAATTGGATATATCTGTACATTGTGAAAGCTAATTAAACTACCCATCATCTTAGATCCTTATCATTTTTAATGGATGAAAACATTTACAATCTATCTTCAAGATGTCTTCTCACTAATTTTCAAGTGTAAAATACATTATTACCTATTGCCCTCATACCATTGAATACATTTCCAGAGCTTGTTCTTCCTTTCTAACTGAAACATTTTGTCCTTTAACCAACGTCTCCCCATTTTCTCCACCCACCAGCCTCTGAAAATCATCATTCTGTTCTCTGATTCTATATATCCAAATTTTTTAGAATCCACATGTAAGATTATAGAGCATTTATTTTTTTATATTCAGAAAACTTTACCTAGCATGCCATTGTACACATTCATCCAGCTTGCTACAAATGATAGGTTTCCCTCAGAGAGGCTGAGTAGTATATCTCATTGTGCATATTCATCACAACTTCGAAATCCATTTCTCCGTCATTGGACACTTGTAAAATGATTCTACATCATGCCTACAGTGATTACTTTTATACCAAAGATAGGAATATAGATGTTTCCTTTTTATTTTCATATTTTATTGGTACAGGTTACTGTTATATGAAGAGGAGGTTTAATTTGGGAAATTAGTAAATGCATTTAACTTATCTTAACCAATTTCAATACCATTACCCATCTCTTTCTTTCCTCCCTCCTGATTGTCTCTCTCTTTTTCATTCCCGGAAGTCTACCTCCTGGTTTGTTATCATCTCTTCTTTATTTTAATTATATTAATTAATTTATTTTATGTTTAATTTTTCTCATATAAGAGAAAACATGATATAATAACTTCCTGACTTTGACTAATTTGACTTGGCATCATGTTTTATAGTTCCATCAGTATTTCTTGCAAATAAAATAATTTCATTTTCTTTAGGGCTGAGTAATATTACACCATGTATATATTCCATACTTTCTATATCATTTTTTCTGTTTATGGATGTTTGGTTATTTCCACCAATTAGCTACTATGAACTTAGATTCCATAAATATAGCTATGCATGTATCACTATACAATGTAATTCTTAATTCTTTCAAGAATATGCCCAAAAGTGGTATAGCTGGATCAAAGGGTATTTCTATGTTTAGGCTTCTGAGGAATCTCCATACTGATTTTCATAGTTGTTATACTAGTTTACATTCCCACTAACAATTGTGGGTTTTTTCTCATCCCCTGAATATCTACTGGGATTTATTTTTTTATATTCTTGATGAGAGCTATTCTGAGTGTGGTGAGAAAGAATGTCAGGGTGGTTTTAACTTGCATTTCTCTGATGCCTAGAGATGTTGAACATTTTTTACATACTTTTGATCATATGAACTTCTTCTTTTGAGAAGTATACAATCTGTTCATTTGCCTAAATTTTTATTGTGTTCATTGATTTATGGAGGTTAATTTTTTAAAGTTCTTTACATATTCTAAATATTAATCCTTTATCAGGAGAATAGCTAGTGAAGATTTTCTTCCATTCAGCAGGTTTCATGTTCACTCTTTGCTTCCTTTGCCATGCAGAAGCCTTTGAATTTGATGTAGTCCCATTTGCCAGTTGTTGATATTGTTTTCTGTGCTTTTGGAGTCCTGTTCAGGAAGTTTTTGTCTGTGCCTATGTCTTCAAGCTTTTCCCCTATGTTGTCTTCCATCAGTTTCAGCATTTTTGGTTTTGATGTGCTAAAGCTATAGTGTCAGGAGTCCCCAGCTCAGGAGCCACAGATGAATACTGGTGTATTCAGAACACTGCATCACAGCAGCAGTTAAGCCATAGGTGAGCCAGTGAAGCCTCACCTGTATTTATAGCCTCTCTCCATCATTTACATTACTGCCTGTGCTGCTGCCTCCTGTCAGATTAGTGGTGGCATTGGATTCTCATAGGACTATGAACTCTACTGTGAGCTGGATATGCAAGGGATTGTTATTCAAGGGACTTTTGAGCTCCAAGCATATCTGCACTACATTTTAGATATTAATGTTAGTTTTTAGCTTTTCTGTTCCTTAATTATTTTTGTGAAATTTTTAGTGTGTTTAAATAGTATATTTGTCTTTTGTTTAATACAATATTTCAGTAGTTATCATTAATTAAAATACCTGAAATAAAGTTCTAACTAGAATTTTTATTTCTATATAAGTCACTCAATTCTTTTATTTTTCATGAAAACTTCAGTATTTGAGTTACAATTCTGTCATTTTATAAGAAAAGGATACTTTAAAATTGCAAATATATGTTTCACATTGAGATAATTATCTCTGTCTTTGATACCCATATTTCTTCTCAGTTAAATGTGAGTAGATAGAACCAGTTCTGTTTTTCTCATGTCCTTAAGGAAATCTATCTGAACCAATAAACTGTCCCATTAATCCTGCATTTTAAACTTTGTTAGTAGGCCACAACTGCTTCCTGTTTTCGGCGTAGCTGTTGTTAGTGGGACCGCAGTGGCTGGGAAGATGGTGTCTGTCAGCCGATGACCGGGTTATCAATGTGGGATCTGAATGGAGAACTTTCAGGAATGACAAAGCAACAAAAGATCCATCTCTGGTTGGAGATGCCCAGAATCCTCTTCTGAGTAATGGAGATTTGTCTACTATGATTGGCAAGGATGAAGGACTTACAAGTTTTGATGAGTTTGGCAATTCTAAGTACCAGAATCAAAGAACGAAGAGTAGCTCTGATCGAGCAATGATGAATACATTCAAGGAAATAACTACCATGGCAGACAGAATCAACCTCCCTCGAAATAGAGTTGATCGAACAAATAATTTATTCAAGCAAGTGTAAGAACAGAAGAGGCTGAAGGGAAGAACTAATGATGCCATAGCTTCTGCTTGTCTTTATATTGCCTATAGACAAGAAGGGGTTCCTAGGACATTTGAAGAAATATGTGCTGTATCACGGATTTCTAAGAAAGAAATTGGCCAATGTTTTAAACTTATATTGAAAGCTTTAGAACCCAGTGTGGATTTAATTATTATTGAGGACTTCGTGTCCAGGTTCTGCTCCAACCTCTGTCTTCCTAAGCAAATGCAGATGGCAGCGACACACATACCCCGCAAGGCTGTGGAGCTGGACCTGGTTCTGGGAAGAAGCCCGATCTCTGTGGCAGCAGCAGCAGCTATTTACATGGCCTCACGGGCAACAGCCGAGAAGAGGACCCAGAAAGAAATTGGAGCTATTGCTGATGTTGCTGATGTTACAATCAGACAGTCCTACAGACGTATCTAACCTCGAGCCCCAGACCTCTTCCCTTCAGACTCCAAATTTGACACCCCAGTGGACAAACCACCACGGCTCTGAGTTGAGGCGGCAAACTCACACTGACATCCACAGGACTTTGTCTATTGCACAAAGCCTGCGCACACTTGCTGGGTTGAGCCTTCACAAGGAAAACAGGCATGGTACGCGTTTCAGAGCTAAATGTTACTGCTTGGCATTCTCTCTCTCTCTCTCTCTCTCTCTCTCTCTCTCGCTATATATATATATATATATATATTAGTGAAACATATTTAACGATTTAAATTTCTTACTGAATTTACTTTCTTTGGTAGCAATCTAGGAAACTATATTTTAGAAAATATTTGAAATTATGTAAAATTCTTGAATGAAACGTTTTTCAAAACTAAAAAAAAAAATTTGTTAGTAAATATAAAATGATCTGCTTTGGCTTCCAGAAATGATTTGACCTTAACTTTATTTTGCAGAGCTTAGAATGGTTTCAAATATTTTAATTTCTAAAAGAAAAAAAAAATCTAATAATCAGCTTAGGAACTATGCCACTGCTTCATATGTAAGATTTTTAGTAATTAACTTATATTTCATAAATGAGCTATTTACTTTCCTTAATTTCCTCTTAACTGTTATACACAGAAGTTTATCACTGTCAAATTTTCTCTTTTACAAATTTTAGAATAAATAAAAATATTACAAAAACATAAGCTGTACTTCATTTAACTTATAGCTTCTATCTTTACCCTAAGTCTTCAATAGCCAGGCATCTTTCTATTCTTGTATGTATTAACTCATTCATCCATTCACAATTCACCCTTCCATCTCAAAAGCAGGTGGATTAGTCATAAATTAAGGGCACCAGATTCTCCTGGTTCTAATAATTATCAGCTCTACAGCCTTGAAGGAGCCACAGGCTTTCTGATAATGTTTCACTTTTGTCACTAGGAGTAGCCAGTTTTCTGCCTATCTCGTGCATTTACTATGCAGCTCAAATTATAAAGTTGTCTATCACCTCTTAATCTCATTAAATATGGTTGCTAAGGGCAAGGGCAATTTACTTCAGCCCTATCACAGCATACTTATCATGCTTTCATACATTGTTAAAATTTAATTCTGTAATTAATATGTGAAACACCTAAAGATGAAAAAAGACCATCAATTCAATATTTAAATAGCTTGGTGATACTTTCAACAGCAAAATGTTGTTGTCCTTTAAGTCAAAGTTAATTTCTAGGGAGGTCTTTAAAATGTACTGTGTGTGTATACATTACAAAATATTAAAAAATGAAAAAAAATAGTCATGAAAGTTCATATAAACATGGAAAAGGCTGTGGAATTCACACATGGGACCCATGAAAAATGCCCTAGATGTTTCTATGGATAAGCTAGTAGACCTTGAACTTGCACAATGATAATGTTCCTGAAATAAAAGCTTTTCAAATAAGTGATGGATCAGCTTTAAAATAAGTATTTTATTATTGTGCTGAACTAACCCTTAAATTTAAATTGTTAATGCTAGAAAAGAATTTGTAATCAATTAAAATATCACTTCTCATTCAATTTGATACTTTCAATATAAAAATCTGCATGTGCCTTTAAGTTTTAATAAGATGCAAATGTTTTCTACAAGAAGTAGAAATTTTACTAGTACTCTTTTCAATTTATAACTAATGATAAAGATATTTAAATATATCAAATATGATTGTTTCTAAACTGTCTTCACATTTGCAACGATATGGAGTTTATGTTCAAGGATTTGTAAAGCTTTATCTGTTATGGTTTAGATTGAGAATCTCTCTTCAAGCCTCATGTGCTCAGAAGCAGGATTTTTGGAAGGTGATTGGATCACGGGGACACTATAGCTGACTTGCTGGAGGAAGAGCAGGTCTGTTTGGAAGAGATTTTCCTGGGGTCAAGATCCTGAAAGGGTGTATCTCCTTCCCTGTGCCATAAGATGAGCCACTTTCCTGCACCAGGCCCTTTCACCAGGGTATGTGATACTGGGATTTGAGGTGTGGTACTGTGATTAAGGGCACTTAATTATTAAATTGCTCTAATTATTTCAGTATAGTTCTGGGTGTGAATAATGGAAAGGCTTACCCCTGGGTATGGGCGACAATACCCAAAAGGCTAGATGGGATAAAAGGGAAAGGCAGGATTGCTGTTAAAGTGGCTTTTGTTGTTTCATTGCTACTATTTACTGGTTGCTGCCTTCTTCCTGCCACATCATGAGCTGTTTTTCCTCTGTGAGGCTCATCTGCTATGCTGTCTGCTTTAGAACCAGCTGACCATAGGCTGAAACCTCTACAAAATGTTAGATGAAATAAACCTTTCCTCCTTTGAATTTAGGTGTTGGGTATTGTGTCTCAGCAACAAAACAAAAATAAGACAAATTCTAATGTTTAACACCTTTGAAGTCATTCCTTAACTCTCTCTGTATTGACCATGTAGCAAGTTCCTATTGGACCTTTGTTGGTGGTGATATCACTCCAGAATGCTGGCTGAAATTGGAAATGTCTGTATTAGTACTTTTCTCATTGTTGACACAAAACACCCAACACTCACATGTTAAGGGAGGAAAGGTTTATTTTTGCTCACATTTTGTAGAAGTTTCAGACCATAATTGTCTGGATCCAAGGCAGGGTAACATGGCAGACAGGCATTGCAAAGGAGAAACAGTTCATGGCTGGCATAACATAGCAAAGTAAGCACAGGACCTTACCAGCTTCTTTCTGCACCTTTTATACTCTATTCAAGCTACTGGGTTTAGTGTGGTGCTAAACCAATCAGTGGACTGATTTAGTAATTACCCAGTCTTAATCCTAGCACTTTTAATCCTACCATTGAACTGTGAGTCAGTCACACACTACATTCAGCCACCTCTGAGAAAGCCCTACCTATGGAGGGAGTCTTTTGGGGATGTCTAAACACAAGCCATAACATCTTTCCATGAGGTAGTTCCAAAGGCTTCTGGACCACAAGGTCAGATACAGTCACAGCAACAATCTGACTTCTCTGGTACTAAACTCTGTATTAGTTACTTTTCTCATTGCTGCTCATGGTTTGTAGAAGTTTCAACCCAGAGTTGGCTGGCTCCAAGGCAGGGTGCTATAGCAGAGGGGCATTGCAGAGAGAAATAGTCCATGGCAAGCAGGCAGGTGAGAGCACTTTAGCCCACTTTTGGTACCTTATATTTTATGCAGGCTACCTACCGTGGGATGAGTGTAGCACACACACTCTTAATCTAGCCAAACTATGCCAAACCAATCACTGGACTGATTTAATAATCATACACCCTTGATCTGAGCACCACATACTCTTGATCTAGCCACCTCTTCAAAGCACCCCTCATGACTGCCTGAGGCTTTGGGGGCACACTGGACACAGCAATAACAATGTTCTTATTTTTTGTCATTCCCTATTCAGTTTGTGTCTGAGTTATACAGCAATCCCAATCACCTGCCACAAGCCCAAGTTCTCAGGTCCTTTCCTTTTCGGCAGCCAAGAAGTTGAAAATACAGCAGAAGACTAACTAATGACTTAGGAGAACTGAGGTTTGCAACACAGGAGAACTTAGGAAACTGCAAAGGAAAGGGTTTTTTGGTTTCTTCCAGAAAAGTATATGCTCCATAATACATGGAATTGTGGAGTGCTTCCAGGAAGATGGCAGAGTAGTGAGAAGCACAAGTTGACCTTTCCATAATGCAGAATCCAGATCATGGAAATTAACAACTTGGAGAAGAGAAGAAGGAGAGAGGTAGATCCCCAGAAACCAGGAAGAATCTGAAGGAAAAGTTGAAACCCACAGAGAAACTGAGGTGACAAACCAAAGTGCAGAAAGAGGGGGAGGCAGACTGCACCACCATTACCTCAAACCCTGCCACTTACAGCTCTCTGCATGAGAGACAGTGGGTAAGTTCAGAATCCTCCAACAAGAAATGCACTGGTAGAGTGGAGCAGTGAATGCTAGGCACTGCAATGCCCAGTGAGTGACTCCAGTCCAGGTGAGAGTTATGTTCCCTGGAAAGAGCGTTTGGTCAGTTGCCTCTTTCAGGAGAGGCCACGTGTACCCAGGATTCACAGCAGCTGACCATTGGCTTTGTCTTAGGGCTACCAGTGTTGAAATCCCACAGTAACTGGATGGAGGGAAAACCATGGGATATATCCAGGGTCCCAAAACTGTGGGCTGGCCAATGAGGAAATCCCAGAGTGTTGCTGGCTGAAGACTCACACCTCAGTTCCATGGCCGGAGGCCAGGATCAGCCTGAACTTGTGGAGCTGAGAACACCAGACTCTGTGGCATACCCCAATCCTGCTACAGGCTTGAAGAGATTATCCAGCACCCCATTTTAATCCTGCTACAGACCTACTGAGGTTACCCAGAACTGATTTGGAATATGACTTAGAGACTACCACAAAACTATAGACACCAGAAGATAACCAGAAACTTGAAGTCACAGAGAAATATCTTTATTTGTTGTTTTCTTTATTTTGTTTTAATTTTTTTTCTTGATTGTCTGTTTTTGTTTTTTCATGGAGGTGAATATTGTGTTTAGGTTTTTGGTTTTGCTGTGTTATTTTTGATTTTCCCTTCTTCCTTTCACTCCTGTCTTTTTTACCAGTTTCCCAAAGCTTGAATAAACTTCCTGGGCCTTTAAGCTTTGCTTCTAATCTCTTTCCCTTGTTTTACTTCTCTATTTCCTCCTCTTATCCCTTTTTTTTTAGAATTATTATGATTTTTAATGATTCACTGTTGAGATAATTATTTGAATTGCTTGTACTTATTAAGAAGCAATGGCATGTGTATAGAAAATAGCACAATTTAGAATTTATGTTCCTTATTACCAGTGTTGAGCTAGTCATCAAAATTCATGAATAGAATTATAATGTTTAATGTTACTTTGCTATTTATACAGAATTTTTGAATGATGTGAAATTTTACAAAGCCACACATTAAATCTATCACAAAGAAAGAAAATAACCCTATTGTCTCTGTTATTAAAAGCCTTCGAGTGTCTGAGAGATGGTCGCATTAATAAGAGAAAAATCAGAGGCATTGAGATCCCAAATTCTAAAGGGAGGTGAATCATACCAAATGTTATAGACACTCAAATCTCTAACCAAGTAGCAAAAGAAAACATTCTTAATCTTTCTGACCACCTTAACACTGACTAACCTTGCTTTGTCAAGGCAAGTTGATTTTATAAGCCTGTACCACTTTGTTCAAGAGTAGAATTCAATGAAGGTTATGAGGAAGTGAAGCTTCATTCAGATCTCCTTCACCTATAAAGCTACTACATAAAGTGCACACACCTTCTGATAGGACAAACAGAATCTGTTCATACGTCTAACAGAATTGAGCTTGCAAGCCTTTCTCCACCCCATCTCTTTGACCAAGGATGTGAGAAGAAAAATGCAGTAAACACCAATTTTTAGTAATGACTTCAGAAGAAAAGAGTAATGAACATGTATGTATGAACAATCAAAAGTCAATAAAGTTCATACTGTTATAACTAGTAAGTCAAGTGTCACTGCTACACATTTTATCCACACTTGCAACAAAATATTCAAGGAAGTTGGCAGAGTGGAAAATACTGCTCTGAACTATTTTCATGGCCTCTTCCAACTGAAGTCTACAGATGGGCATTCCTGGGAGGTAGAGCTGCTTCACATTTACCTTAATGACACTGAGTGCATTGAAACCTACAGAGAGAGAGAGATGGGGAGAATTGTGAGTACAGTGGACCTTCGAGTGCAAATGGCCTGACATATGAACACTTTGGGGTTACAACCAGAATTTTAATTTTAACTTAATGACCAAAGTTTTCAGTAATGGCCGAATGTCACACAGGGAGTGAACACAGGGAAGAGAATATCAGGAAGGATAAAGAAAGGCAGAGCTGAGATGAGGAAGTCAATGCCCACAGAGCTTGACACCAGTGGAATGGTTTGTCTGGATCTGCTTTAAGATCCACAGCTCAGAGCAGACAGTGCATCATAATGGGGAGATAGCCTCACATCTACTAGGCTGTATAGACCCATTTATTTCTTGGTGGCAAAACCATGGAAAAGTGGACTGCTTTTCTCAATAAAATTGACCCTACACTTGCTTGTCATCCCTCACACATAGAGCTCCTTTTTTTTGAGTCCCACCCATTGCTCCTATTTACTGGGTCTCAAATTCACATAATTTTAAAAGTATATTTACTAGAGTCTCTTCCTTTCCAAACTACAAAAGTAAAGTACGTTCATTGAAAAAACAATTATACAAGAGTCCACATTCCACCTAGTTTTTCTCTACCTGCTTCCATCGACATTCACCTCTCTCACACTAGTTGAATGCCCATGATGCCACAACATTTCTTCAAAAAGTGTATTCTACACAAACATGATGATGTTCCCTTAGAGAAAAGCCCACCTATGAACTCCATAGCAAAAATAAGTTTCGATTTTGCAATACTGTGGGGCTTTTAAATAATCTTTGACTCAAAATAAGTTCTAAAAAGTCAACTTTGGGTCTGAGGACTACGGATAACATAGTTATAGGGAAGTAGGAAAAGTGACATCAATATTTTAACAACCACTGTGGAAATTTGTGTTGAGCATTCTTGGATTCTTTGCAGCTGAAGCATGCAGATGTAGAACCTATCTCTCCACCTCTTAGAATTAGGTGGTTTGCTTTGATGAGTATAATGAGGCTTGGTGAACTTTTCACTCAAATTTCCCCACAGGCTTTAAGCTTTTCACTGCTATCTCCTGGAATCCTGAAACCACTCTCTTGGAAGAAGCCAGTATGGAAAACCCCATGGAGATGGTAGTCAGCATCCCAGCCATTCTGGCCTGGCCACTAAGGCTTGGGACATTGGAGTGAGGCTAGCCAGCCAAGAATATCCATCCCATGACCACAGGCATATGAGTGAGCACAGTCAAGACCAACACGACAACTCAGTCAACTCTTAGGGTCTTGAGAAGCCATAATACATCTTGTTGCTTTGAGACACTGAGATTGAGATCAGACAGCTTTGTTACACACCCATAGCATACTGATCCCAGAGCATTGGTGGTTACCTGCTTCCGAGGCACAGGTCCTCTATTCTCTTTGAAGAGGTTCTGTCCTGCCTCAGGCCAGATCTGGTTGTGAGCCTCAGTAACACACTCACAGGAGTGCCCCAAGAGATTGAAAGGTTAATGCTTCTGAGTTATTTTTGGGCAGGTATAAAAAGCATGTTTGAAAGCATGCACTCTTGAAAAATTGAGTCTACTAGGATTTTATTTTTTCAATTTAAAAGAAAGCCTTGAGTCAGAAGGACCAAGTTTTTATTTATTTTTTCCCTGTAGAAATTTTGTGATGTCCTAAAATCACAGTTTCAATTACCTACTGATTTGTTATATCACCTTTTTTCTAGCTGTTGCAATATTCTCACAAAAGGGGGAAAGGGAACTGGAGCCTTTTGTCTAGCTTACTGTTGTGTGATTTCAATCACAAAAATGATCAAGACACTAATATTACTGAACTTATTCATCAAGCAATTACACTAATGTCTCAAGGAACAAAGAAGATGCAATATAATCTATCCTCTCAGGATTCCTGGTTGAGCAACCTTTCTGTAAGAATTGAAAGAAATGTTGATACAAAAAACAAGGCTTATTTTTTTAAAAAATGTGAAGGCTGTAACAGAGGAAAACAATTATTCTAAGCAAGCTTTGCTTGGGGCAAGAATTTTCATAGTTCAAAGACATGGGAGACATGGTAAGTATGAGTGAGTGATTCAACATGTTGATTATGCATTTCACATTTTTACAATCAACCACCAAGCAACTTCATTCACTTGTTTCTTGAACACTGATAAATGGATGTATTTGGTAATCTCTACTTTTGGGGGAGAAGGGTTGAGGGTATTTGGCTATACCAAATACCCTTTATAGTGATTAGATGTACACTGACCTGGGTATTTGTATGGTGTGGGATAGAGCTAGAAGCTCTTATCAATACATCACCTCTTATCCCTTTTAAACTCTCTCCTTTGAGGGTAAAATCACTCTATTAAGGGGAATTTTAATGTATATAAATTTCTTATTGGTTTTAGATTCTATTATATAGCTATAAAGCTTATACCTATGGTTAAAGTGGCAAATTAATAGTTATCACAGTTTATCATTTTCTGGACAGTGCTTAATGCTATTGTTATTACAGCTTGTACTACTTTAGTTAAGGTGACATAGTTGTGATCCTCATATGCCAATACCAAGATTGTCTGGACATCATAAACAATGCCATTGTCCAGTATCAAAGAACTGGGAGCTAAGCCAAAAAAACCATGAACTTCTCTAACAAATCAAACAAGCAGGATTTTGGGTCACACTCACAAGCCAAAATCCAACTACATGTAGAAGACATGTCTGAAAAATAATAATTTCCTAAAGAGGTCTCAATACTAATACCAAAGTCGACTACCATAAGTAATTTACAAATATCAATGCAGAAAAGAAATTTTAAAGAAAGAAAAGAAAATGAGAAAACATGGAAACAAGATGCAATCCCAGATCTCCAGCTTGCCAAAGGCAAATATGGTATAAAAATGTAAGTCTCATAAAAACAGAGTTTAGGTAAGATCTTTTGTAAGGCTCTTGACATGCTTTATGTATTGGGCTTCTGTTATTGGTACAAAAAATTTTCAAAGAATAGAAATGGCTTATGTAGTCCCAACACTGTGCTGATGAAACCATAATTTTCAAAATATGTTTCAATATACACTTTTTCTGGACTCTGTATATTCAATTGAAGTGACATTTCTGGAATTTCAAGTGATTATCCTCATCTTTTCCTATTCAGTGTGCAGAATCTTTGGTGATTTTGTCGTGTATAAATGTAAAGAGCATCATCTTATGTAACACTACTCACAATCTTGTAAGATGAAAATCATTATCTGCATTTTACAAACATTGAAAATAAGCCCAAGGAGTTAACAAAGTTCACCTAATTGTATCATTAGTGACACACAAAACTGATGTAAGTGCCCAAAGACTGAGGAAATGTCAGGGTATAAGAAGCTGGAGCTGGGGATGGGCATGAACAGGGGTGAAAGTTTGCTTTAAATAGAAAACATTTTTCAAAGGCAGGATAAATGTGCTAGGAATCAGTCTGATTTTAGAGAAACAGGAAATCAATGGTTAATACTAAGTTTTAAGAAAGGAAAAACATACTAAGGAGGAATTATATCAAAGAAAGTAACCATGATAGAGGGTAAATTCACTGAGAAACCAAGTCCAAGTGGGCATTGAGGTGGAAGAGATCAAAAGCCACACAGCCAGACTTTCTGAAATGGTAGCAGCAGAAGTAGTAAAGCTGATAAACAAGGCTCTAGAAAAAATAAATTAGGAATAATTGCATAGTTTACTAGAGAGAAAATGACCACAATGAAGGACATGGTCAATGAATCTAGAGCAGAATAGATAAGCTTAAAAAATGAGGAACACCATGATTATCCAATAAAGGAAGAAAACTGGATTCCATAAAACATATTCAAAGAAATATCCAGGAGATTAAAAATTCTATTGAAAGTATATGCAGCAGAATGAACTAGTGCAAAGACAGAATATCAAATCTAGAAGACAGGTTTGCAATTAGCACTTTCCAAAAGAAAAACATCTTTAAAATAGCAAGGGATAATGAAAAATCAAGCCAATAACTGCTAGATGATGCAAAGAAGAAGAATATAAGATTAATCCATACCAATGAAAAATCAGAAAACACAAAAGATATGTAAGACTTCTTCACAGAAATAATAACAGAAAACATCTCAAGCATGGAAAAAGAATTAAACTTACAAATAAGTGAGGCATATAGGACCCCAATTAGTCATGATCAGAACAAAACTACCCCAAAGTATGTAATAGTCAAGATTCCAGAAATTCAACACAAGAACAAAATATTAAAAGCTGTTCTAGAAAAGGAACAAATCACCTATACATAAAGCCCATAGAATCACAGTAGACTTCTCAACACAAACACTTAAGTCAAGGAGGGTTTACAGTGAAATCTTTCAAGCCCTAAAAGAAAACAACACCCAACCCAGATTAATATACCCTGCAAAATTATCTTTCAAATTGATAGATAATTGAGATATTTCCATATTGAAGAACACCTGAATAAATTCATGATCATCAAACCAGCACTCCAAAAGTTCTGAGTGATATCCTAGAAAAAGATAGCAAGGACAACGATTCCATAAATCCCAATAAAAAGAATCTACCAGGAAAGGAAGAAATTAAATAGAAGGGAAAGAAAAGGAACCAACAACAGGAAACTAATATGACAAGAACTAGTCAATACATACCAGTGATAATAATCAATATAAATGGTCTCGATTCACCAATCGAAAGAAACAGATTGGCAGAGTGGATCAAGAAAGAAAGCAGGGGTAGCTATTCTGTTTGCAAACAAAGTGAATTACAAGCTAAGACTGATCAGAAGAGATAAGGAAGGTCACTGTGTACTGGTTATGGGAACAATCCAAGAGGAAGAGATAACAATCATAAATACATATGCACCAAATAATGATGTGCCCAGCTATATAAAACAAACATTAATGAACATGAAAAATCAAATAAGCACTAATACAATTGTAATGGGGTATTGCACTTGTTGATTGTTTATGCTAATTCATGGCAACTGCGGTTTGGTTCATAAAATCATTTCCTACACCAGTGTCTTCAAGAGTTCTACCTAACCTCTCTTCTAGCTAGTTTAGTGTTTCTGTTTTAATATTTAGATCTTTAATCCATTTTGATTTTAGTTTAGTGCATGGTGAGAGATATAGGTCTAGTTTTAATCTTTGGCAAGTTGAAATCCAATTTTTTCAGCACCATTTATTGAAGAGACTATCTTTTCTCCAGTGATGGTGTTTGGCTCCTTTGTCTAAGATTATCTCTTCTTATTAAAAAGCATCTGCACAGAAAGAGAAACCACCAACAGTGTAAAGAGACAACCCACAATGTGGGAAAAAAATTTCGCCAGGTGTGCTTCAGATAAAGGTCTACCATCTAGAATACATAAAGAACCTAAAAAAATCACACCTCCCAAATTTAAAGACCCAATCCAAAAATGAGCACCTGAAATGAACAGACATTTCTCAAAGAAGTAGAAATAGCAAATACACAGATGAAAAAATGTTCAACATCACACGTCATTTGAGAGATGCAAATGAAAACAATGCTGAGATTCCACCTCACTCCAGAAAGAATGGCTGCTATCATGAATTCAACCAATAACAAATGGTGGCCGGGGTGTGGGGAAAGAGGACCCCTACTCCACTGCTGGTGGGAGTGTAGGTTTTTGCAACCACTGTGGAAATTAGTATGGAGATACCTCAAAGAACTAGGATTAGAAGTCCCATTTGATCCAGCTATTCGCCTGCCAGGTATCTTCCCCAAAGAATTAAAAGAATCATACCACAGTGATATATATGCACCCATGTTCATAGCAGCACAATTCGTGAGAGCTAAAACTTGGAAGTAACCCAATTGCCCATCAACTGGAGCCTGGATAAAGCAAATGTGGTGGGGTTTTTTAAAATATAAAATGGAGTATTACTCAGCCATAAAGAATGAGAAACTAGTGACATTTATAGCTAACTGGATGCACATTGAGGTGATATTCATAAGTGAAATAAATAGGACACATGTGTCAATACTGAATAGTTTCTCTAGTGTGAGAAACTGAAAATGTAAATAAGGACTAAAAGGTATAATGGATAATGTGAAAGAGGAAGAAAAGGTGCAAAGGGGAAGGGAGAGTGGGAGGCATAGTGGAAAGGAAAGAAGGGAATGGAATTAATATGAGAAAAAGAAAAAATGGAAACAAAGTCTTTGTAGATAGGGAGGGAGGGAGGGGTTGAAGGGAGGTCAGGGGAATGGGGAAAAAATAAGAACCAAGATGGATCATGTAAAGGTGCAAATGTTGAATGATGAATGCCATTGTATTTTATACCTTAAATATACCAAAAAGTTAATTAAAAAAAACAATTGTAATGGGGAGGACTCAATATCCCACTGTCACAAATAAATAAACATACAAAAAATCAACAAAACTCAGAGCTGAACCAAATCTTTGAACAAACAGACTTAGTAGATATCTAGTGTCCTAAACCACAGCAATAGAATGCACATTCTTCTCACCAAGACATGGAATTTTCTTCAAAATAAACCATATACTAACTCATATAACATGCTTAACTAAATGTAAAACAATTGAAAATGTAACATGCATATTATCAGATCATAATGCAGTGAAATTGGAAATCAATGACAAAAGAAGCCACAAAAACTACATAAACACATGAAAATTAAGTAACATCATGCTGAAGAACCAATGGCTCACACATGAAATTAAAAAAGAAATTAGACAGTTTCTACAATTAAATGATAATGCCAGGATGGCATACCAGAACTTATGGAGCACAATGAAAGTGATCCTAACAAGGAAATTCATAGCAGTGAATTCCCACATCAGAAAAATAGAGCTAATTCAAGTAAATAACCTAACATTGAACCTCAAACTTCTAGAAAAGAAAGAGCAAGTCACTCCCAAATCTCATACAAGGTAGAAAATTTTAAACATCAGAGCACACATTAATGCAACTGATATTAAGAAAACAGTACAAAATATGAATTAATTGAAGAGTTGGTTCTTTGAAAGATCAAATAAGGTTGACAAATTTACCCAACCTTATCAAAAAAGGGAAAGGAAAGATTCAAATCATTGCAATTAGCAATGAGAAGAGTGAAATCACAGTGGATCTTGCAGAATTCCAAAAGATCATCAATACCTATTCTGAGAACCTGTACTTAATAAGATGAAAAATTCAGAAAAAATGGACAGATACATATGAATCCCCAAAGCTGAATTAAGAAGGTATAAAAACATTATTCACCATGACCAAGTAGGATTCATCCCAGGTATGCAGGAATGGTTTGACATATGCAAATCAATAAACATAATAGACTATGTCAAGAGAACCAAAGACAAAAATCACATTATCATCTCAATACATGTAGAACTAGCATTTGGCAAAGTGCAACACTCATTTGTGATAAAAAAAAAAAACTTCAAAAAATCAGAATAGAAGATATTTATTTCTATCTGATAAAAACCATCTATGAGAAGGTAACAGCCAACATTATAATAAATGATCAAGAACTGAAGCCTTTCACTCTAAAATGAAGAACAAGACAGGATCCCACTATCACTACTCCTATTCAATATACTTCTGGAAATATTAGCCAGAGTAAGAGAAAGAAATAAAGGGAGTATGGATAGGAAAAGAAGAAGTTAAATTATCATTATTTGCTGATGACATGATACTCTACATATAAAACTCCAAAAACTCCATCAAAAGATTCCTAGAACTAGGTACCAAATTCAGCAGCATAGCAGGATACAAAGCCAGCACTCAAAAATCAGTGGAATTCCTGTACAGAAACAGCAAACTCAGTGAGAGAAATTGGGGAAACTACAGTTTTCACAATAGCATCAAGAAAAATAAAATACATAGAAATCAATCTAACAAAGGAAGTGAAACATTTTTATGTGTAATACATCTTCCAATGGAGTCTGAGTACTTTATAAATGGGGATCTACAAAGGACATATGCACACTCTCCTATGTGATGAATCCATCAGCCAGCTTTGACTTCATTATGTGCATGACACCTGCATATTCAGTTTTGGGGGGGAGTAGTGAGATAGGAGATTGGGACGTGGGAATAGCTGCCTGAGGAAGTGAGCATGATCTGTTACCTACAAGATCCTGAACACAGGCCATGGACTTCTTGTGAGAACTCGAGCATATTTTCAATGGAATTGCCTAAATCTGAAGTTGGCTTGAGCTGTGAGATACCAGTACTGCCTCTAAGAACCTATATGTAATAGTTCTTATGGGTTTCCTCAAGATTTGGACAGCATAAAGGAACATATCAACACCATTAAGGCTTTGCCATCATAATTTTATATGACAGCCCATGCTGGATTTCCTTAATGTAGCACGCACTTTTATCTTTGCTATCACCCTCTTTTTCTATTTACTTGGTCCAAGTTCACTCTTTGGAGACAGTTTCTCTCCTACTCTTCATTTTTGCTTTGTTGAATAAACTTTGCCACTGCTTTTTGCTTGTTTCATTCAATTCTTTGTTCAGAATGAGAAGAACTTGGAATCCAACTCCAGAAGGAAAGGTGAGCTTTCCATAACCTGGCAATGTTTAGGTGGTGAGACACTTTTTGGAAACAAACAACCTGGTAACAGTAGGTATATGTACATAACATATCTCAATTCTTTCTTCATCACCTTACTTTCCCCTCTCTCCCCCTTCCTCCTGAACCCATTAGTCCCTTCCCTTTTGCAAAAATTCTATTTCCTTTCTTTCCTATTATTATGTCATTCTGCTTTTTAATTTATTTGTAATTTTGGTTTCTCATATGAGAAAAATCATGTACATATGATATTTAACCTTGTGTGTCTGATTTATTTCACTTAATATTACAGTTGCAAACATTGTCATACAACTGACCCAAATTCATACTTTTTATAGGAGAATAGTACTCCATTGTGTATAAATACAACAATATCTTTATCCATTCATCTGTTGATGGACATATAGGCCTCTTCCAAGATTTAGCTATTATTTGTTCTGCTTCTCTGTTTGGAAATCAGTATGGTGTGCATGTAACCCTGCGATATGATGCCTTTAGCTCTTTTGGAAAGATAGCTAGAAGAGGAAGAGCTGGGACAGGTGAAATTTCATATTTTTAGTTTATTTTTTTAATTAACTTTATTGGTACATTTAAGGTATAAAATACAATGACATTCATCATTCAACATTTGCACCTTTACATGATCCATCCTGGTTCTTATTTTTTCCCCATTCCCCTGACCTCCCTTCAACCCCTCCCTCCCTCCCTATCTACAAAGACTTTGTTTCCATTTTTTCTTTTTCTCATATTAATTCCATTCCCTTCTTTCCTTTCCACTATGCCTCCCACTCTCCCTTCCCCTTTGCACCTTTACTTCCTCTTTCACATTATCCATTATACCTTTTAGTCCTTATTTACATTTTCAATTTCTCACACTAGAGAAACTATTCAGTATTGACACATGTGTCCAATTTTTTCACTTATGAATATCACCTCAATGTGCATCCAGTTAGCTATAAATGTCACTAGTTTCTCATTCTTTATGGCTGAGTAATACTCCATTTTATATTTTAAAAAACCCCACCACATTTACTTTATCCAGGCTCCAGCTGATGGGCGATTGGGTTACTTCCAAATTTTAGCTCTCACGAATTGTGCTGCTGTGAACATGGGTGCACATATATCACTGTGGTATGATTCTTTTAATTCTTTGGGGAAGATACCCAGCAGGGGAATAGCTGGGTTAAATGGGACTTCTAATTCTAGTCCTTTGAGGTATCCCCATACTAATTTCCACAGTGGTTTCAAGAGCCTACACTCCCACCAGCAGTGGAGTAGGGGTCCTCTTTCCCCGCAGCCCAGCCGGCATTTGTTATTGGTTGAATTCATGATAGCAGCCATTCTTTCTGGAGTGAGGTGGAATCTCAGCATTATTTTCATTTGCATCTGTCGAATGACCTGTGATGTTGTACATTTTTTCATGTTTATTTGCTAGAGGAACCACCAACAGTGTGAAGGGAAAAACCCACAATGTGAGAAAAACTTTTCACCACTGTCCCCCAGACAAAGGTTTACTATCTAGAATATATAAAGAACTTTAAAAAATCAGACCTCTGAAATTTAAAGAGCCAATCCAAAACTGGGCATCTGAAATGAACAGACACTTCTCAGACAAAGCATTAGAAATATTTTTAGTTTATTGGGGAATTTTTCCATGCTGATTTCCATAATGGTTGTACTAGTTGACATTTCATCAACAATAGACAAGTGCTCCCTTCACCTCTGAAGCTTCACCAGGATTTGTTAAGGGTTATTTTTTCCTGAGCCTTACCAGCATTTCTTATTATTTGATTTCTTCATCATAGTCATTCCTTTTGGAATAAGATTGAAGGTAGGTGTTGTTTTAATTTGCATTTCTATAATCACAAGAGATAGTGACACAGTTTCCTGTATTTTTTGGCTATTTGTCCTTCTTTTGAGAAGTAAATATTCATTTAAGCTGCCCATTTTTGAATGAACTTTTTATTTTGGAGGATTTAATCTCTGAGTTCTTTATATATTCTAAATATTAATCTTCTTTTCAAGCAATAGCTGGCAAAAATTTTCCCCCATTCTGCAAGTTGTCAATTCACATTTTTGATTGTTTCCTTTTGTGTATAGAAGCTTTTTAATTTGATTTAATCTCACTTATTTTGTTTAGAAAGTCCTCGCCTATGCTTATGTCTTCAAATTTCATGTTTTATCTTCCAGAAGATTTAATGTTTCTATTTTAATATTTAGATTTCTGATCCATTTTGCTTTTAGTTTGTATGTGGTCAGAGATGTGGGTCTAGCTTCAAACTTCTGTATGTGTATACCCTGTTTTTCCAGCACCATTTGTCCGGCATATGTTTTTAGCTTGTCAAAGATCTGATGGCTTAATGTGCCTGATTTTTCTTCTGTGTCCTCTGTTCAGTTCCATAGATGGGCTTTTGTGCCAGAACAATCTTGTTTTTATCCCTATAACTTTGTAATGTAAAGTGAAATCCGGGATTGTGATGCCTTCTGCTTTACTCTGGTAAGGCAGACTTATTTTTGATATTTTGGGTCTCTTTGCATTCCATGTGAATTTTATGATTGTTTTCTATAACTTTGTGAGAAATGCTGTTGGCTTTTTGACTGGGATTGCATTAAATCTATGCATCAGTGTTGTAAGTATGGCCATTTTGACAATATTTTTTCTGTCTGTTCCAGGAAAATGAGATATATTTTCATTTTCTAATATCCATTTCAATCTCTGTTTTCAGAATACCATATTTTAAGTAATATAGGACTTCACTTCCTTGGTTAGGTTAATACTTAAGTATTTAATTTTTCTTAAAACTAGTGTGAATGGTAGAGTTTTCCTAATTTCTTCATCCATGGATTCATTATGGGTGCAGAAATTCTATTGATTTTGGGGGGTTGATTTTGTATCCTGCTACTTTGCTGAATTTGTTAATTAAATCTAGGGGTCTTTTGGTGGCATTTTTTTGGTCATCTGGAAATAATAATAGCTTGACTTCTTCCTTTTTCTATCCATATCCCTTTTCTTTCTTTTTCTTGCATGACTGTTCTGTCTGATGTTTCAAATATGACATTGAACAAGAGTGGTGACAGTGGACATCCTTTGCTTCCTCCTGATTTTAAAGAGAAAGCTTTCAGCTTTTCCCCAAATAATATAATGTCGGCAGTACTATTGTCATAATTAGCTTTCATCAGATTAAAATAAGATCCTTCTGTATACACTTTCTTCAGAGTTTTAATCATAAATGGATGTTGAGCTTTGTTGACTTTTTCTGCATCTATTGAAATGATTATGCAATTTTTATCCTGGATTCTGTTTACATGATGTATTACAGTTATTGATTTCTGTATGTTGATCCCTGGTCTTAAGCCGACTTGGACATAATGTATGATCTTTTTGATGATTTCCTGTATTTTGTTTGAATCTTGTTGAGAATTTTTGCATTTATGATCATTAAGGAGGTTGGCTTGTAGTTCTTTTTTTTAAATTTGGGTCTTTGTCTGGTTTTGGAATCAATTTAATTCTAGCTTCCAGGAATGACTTTTGGTATGCTCTTTTCCTTCCAATTTCAGTTTTGAGTTTGAGGAGTATTGTCTTTGGATATTCCTGGACTGTCTCATAGAATCCAGTGGTAAATCTATCAAGTCATAAGCTTTTCTTAGTCAGTAGGTAGTTTTTTTAAATTATTGCTTCAATTTTATTGTTATTGTTGAATTATTTGGGGTTTACATATCCTCTTGATTTAGTTTTGGTAATTTGTATGTATCTAGCAATCTATCCATTTCTTCTGGATGATCCAATTTTTGGAGTAGATATTGTCAAAGTAGTCACTAATAATCTTCTATATTTCATTGGGGTCTATTGTGATTCAACTTTTTTATTTCTAATTGCATTGATATAGGTCTTGCCTTTTTTATACTATTGGCTAAAGTGTTTTCTATTTCTTAGTCTTTCAAAACTTTTCAATTCATTGATTCTTTGTATTGTGTTTTTGTCTCAATTTCATTAGTGTTTGCTCTGATCTTCTAAATGTTCTGTTTTACTAGCTTTGGATTAGAGCTGTCTTTAGGATCTTCAAGTGCATCACAGGTCATTTATTTGGGCAAGGCTTGTTTTTCTAACATAGCCACTCAGAACTATGCATTTCTCTCCTAGGACTATATTTATTGTGTCACAGGGGCTCTAGTATGTTATACTACCATCATTTTTGATTCTAGGAACTGTCAAATTTCTTCCTTGATTTCTTCTGGAACCCATAGACTATTCAAGAGTATAATGTTTTATCTCCATGTATTTGCATATTTCTGTGGTTTCTTTTGTTTTTGGTTTCTGGTTTCAGTAGAAGGAAAATCCAAAGATAGGAGACTTGAGAAGGCCTAAATATAATGTAATTGTTGCAATTAGCTGGGAAAGTGTATGTGGATAGAGAGACAGTGAAAGAGAAAGAGAGCCAGGAAGGAAGATAGCAGTAGCTAGGGGAGCCAAGGAAGAGAAGGAAAAAGAAAGACAAGGCTCAAGGAAAAGAAAAAGCAGGACTTGAAGGAAAGGAAGGATACTGGCACATTGTTGCCTGTGGTGAGGACAGTGACTGACACAGACCGGGCTCAATGCAGCTAGGCCCCATGAGCCCATGGTAGATATATTGATAGGGGCCAAAATACGTCCTTAATGGTGGAGAGTGGCACAGAACATTCAGTGTTAACAGCTCCAGTTGCCCCTCTGAGCAGAGAGTGCATCCAAGTGATTAGTGCCACTGGAATTTCAGAAAAGCGCCAGTTTTGCTGTGAAAGGACTTGTGAAATTGGAGGACATAAAGTGAAACATGAATTCTTGTATATGCCAGAATGTCCTAGCCCCTTACTAGGAAGAGATTTATTATCTAAATTGGGAGCTACAATAACTTTCACCCAATGAGGAAAAGCATCTCTGCATTTAGACCCAGGAGGAGATCTCATCATGATGGTAACAACTAAAAGAGAGGGTGAATGGCAGTGTTACAACGTGGATGATGTTTTCCAGGCTCTGCAAGGATTAAGCACTATGTTCCCTGGAGTATGGGCAGAGGAATTGCCCCAGGCTTAGCTAAGAATCATCCACCCATAGTTAAAAAATTAAAAGACAATTCAGCCCCATTGATGTAAAACAATACCCAATGTCCAGGCAAGCCCGAATTGGAATTAAACCCCATATCATCAGATTAAAGGAATTGGGACTTAGTAGAGAATGTATGTCATCTTGGAACACCCCCTTGCTGCCCGTTCAGAAATGCCATGGGGACTATAGGCCAGTGCAGGATCTACGGGCTGTAAATGACAGAACAGTAATGCTGCACCCAGTGGTCCCTAACCCCTATACTTTGTTGGGTCTGATATCCCCAGAAACAGCATGGTTTATTTGTTTGAATTTAAAAGATGCCTTCTTTTGCCTTCTCATCACTCCCCTCAGTCAACTCGTCTTTGTATTTGAATGGGAAGACCTGAGTGATGGGAAAAATACTCAGTTTACTTGGACTAGATTGCCACAGGGATTTAAAAACTCACCTATACTTTTCATGGAAGCCTTAGCCAAGGACTTGCTTACCTTCCCTGCAGAACAATATAGCTACAGCCTATTGAAATATGTAGATGATTTGCTATTATGTAGTCCAACCCAAGAGAAATGCTGGGAAGGCACCAAAGAAAAAAGTTGTTGCTGCTCTTTCAAGAAAACTGGATATGTTATCATGGAAAAAAGCCCAGATTTGTGTACAACATGTTAAATATTTAGGATTTCAAATAACACAAGGCATGCATTGCCTAGGAAATGAAAGGTTATTTGTGCCATCCCTGAACCCGAAACAAAGAAACAGCTGAGAAGGTTTCTTGGGGCAGTAGGCTTCTGTAGAATTTGGATTCCAGGATTTGCAGAAATCTCTAAACTCCTTTATGAAGCCCTAAAGGGACAGGAGGAGAATCATCTGCATTGGACTGTAGAACAAAAGGAAGCTTTTTAAAAAATTAAAATTGACTTAGGCAGCCACCCTAGCCCTAGGCATACCAGATGCACAGTGGCCTTTTACTCTATATATGACTGAAAAAAACCATGTGGCCCTTGGAATGTTTACCCAAGAAGTAGGCCCATGGAATCAACCAGTGGCATATTGGTCTAAAAATTTAGATTCAGTAACAAAAGGATGACCTCATTGTTTGGGGGCCTTAGCAACTACAGTTCTGTTGATTCAAAAAAACAGACAAGCTGACTTTAGGTCAGGAACTGACTGTGCAGGTTCCACACTTGGTCCTAGAACTGTTGAACACAAGGGAGCATCATTGGCTCTCAAATAATTGGGTTACTCAGTATCAAGCCCTTCTGTGTGAGAATTCCTGCTTTTGGTTTATTTCTATAAAAACTTTAAATCCTGCTACCGCTACCATCTTGACCACAGAGACAGGCCCTCCTAATTATGATTGCTTGAGTGTCACTGATGAGCTCTTTTCCAGACACCCTGACTTGCAAATGGCAGCCTTGTCTAATGCTGACCTTGTTCTATTTACAGATGGGAGCAGCTTCATGGAAGATGGGGTTTGTCATGCTGGATATACAATAACCACAAAGGATGAGGTGATCCTAGTTGAGGCCCCTTCCTTTTGGCTGGTGGCACAATGTGCTAAGCTCTGGGCACTCATACAGGCACTCCAAAGGGCAAAGGGTAAAAAGATATATATATATATACGGACTTTTGACACATCATTGGCATGATTTACTGAGAGCAAGGTCTTCTCATGGCAGAAGGGAAGCTAATTAAAAATAAACAGGAAATTATACAGTTACAGGCAGTGTGGGAACCTAGCAAAGTCTCTGTAATATATATTGTTCTGGACATCAGAAAGGCAAAGACTTCATTGCACAAGGTAACAATAAAGCTGATGCTGAAAGCTGAGAAAACAATGCAATCAAAGCCCTGCTCTCACCACTCCAGAGGCTGGTGAGTCAACACACAGCTGAAGAATGGAAGGACCAACAAGGATGACATGGATTATTGTGTTGTGCCAGATCACCACTGCCTTAGGTTTCTTTGTTTTTGAACTGCAGGTGTTTAGGCCTAGTAATGAAAAGTTTGATGAACAATATGTGACTTTTAAAATGGTAAAATGGGAACCAGAAGGCTATGTGTTTACAATATTCTTTGATAAAAACATTATGGGGGACCTGGGGTAACTTCTGACTGTGGGGGGCTATTCTAATGAAAACTTATATTGCAAAGAAAAAACACAAGTTTGGATCAATGGCTCCCTTGTTGGACAAGCCACTGGTAATTGTAACAGTTGTAAACAAGGTCAATGTAATCCTTTATCTATGCATATGCCTGCCCCATGGGATCTTATTTGGCTACAAGGAGTAATATATTTCACTGGGACAAGAAATTTAAAAAGATATTGAGGAAATTCAAGATGCACTTCAGGCTTTAGAAACCCAACTAGATTGACTGGCCAATGTCATTACAGAATGGGCAGATTTTCTCACAGCCCAGAAAGGAGGGACTTGCTTATGAGTTGTTAATATGCTAATAAATCAGGTGTAGTACAAGAATGACTAGACAAACTAAAAGATCAGATCAAGGCTCTTGATGAGAAATTTGGTATAGGAGAGCTGTCCTATGGGATTAATTTTACTTGGGCAGGATGAAAAAAATTTGGATAGGAACTCTTCTGAGTCCCCTTCTTGTTATAATATTACTATTAATGTTGGTCCTTATGTCATCCAATGAATTTCAAAATTTATACAGTAGGGCGGTGCTGCAGCTCCAGACTACCAAATGCTGGTGTTAAGAAATGCAGATAAACTGGAGAGAACTTGTAAGGGATAGGAGAATTATCCCAAAGTAAACAGAGGGAGGAATGATATGAAAAAGTTTTAGGTAACATAGTAGATTGAATATTAAGGTAGTCATAGAAGGAAACTAAGTAATGTGTTCTTTTAAGATTTGCTTTTCCCATAACTTCTTGTTTAAGGTGATGGTTATCTGAGTCTTTAAGCAGTAACTTTATTAACCTAACAAAGTTACCATGCCAGGGTGAATTTACAATGTATATGTGCCTATCTTGTGTCTGTGACTTGTAAATAGGAACTGGAATTGTATTTACACATCAAAGGCTACTAGGGATGAGATAATGGCTAAAAAGGATACAAAAAGGGAAATGCCAAACAAAGGACCTGTGGCTAGTAACCAGACCTGTTTCTGGATTTCTGTCCGCATGCGTGAGAAGAAATTTTATTATTTTATCCAAATTTTGTGTCTCTGTGTATTTCTATTTGAGATTTCTGCAACACTATTGTCTCTCTTTTATTTTCCTCTTTATATTTTGGATTTTTCATATCAGAGAAATCATGAGATATTTAACCTGTGTGTCTGATTTACTTCATTTATCATGGTCTCAAGGTGCATCCATTTTAAATATATAGATTTCCATTGCAAATACCCATAATACAGCTTAAATTCTCTATTTTGGACATAAGTAACTCAAGAAATTCTGTATTCTCAGAAATTTTCTATCTTTCCTATATTATGATAATTTTAGATTATCTTCTTTAAGAGCTTGAGCACTGCCGTCCACATTTTCATTGGAAGCACTAGCAGACAACAGCCTCTGTCATAGCCCTTGTTGCTATATCATGCTGGTCTTTTAATACTCAGGGTTTGAAAATAGAAAATAAGAGTACATGATTTCATATGAAAATACATGGAGGGGCAATTGTTTGACTTTCTACAGTCAATCTTAATTTGGAATAACAGGAATGTCAATGATTCACACAACTATGGAAAGAATTGGCTAGGAGAAATGACAGGGAAAGAATGAGACATCCCTTTGTTTACAACCTCTGTTAGGACAGGCAAGGATCCCCAAAAGCAAAAGAGCAAGAATAAGAGTGCACAGCAGGCCAGGCTGAGAAGAAATTGCTCCAAAAGAGGCAACCAAGCAGGAACCACCTTACAGTAACCCCAGGTGCACACAAATCATGGGCTTATCCAGAAACACAGACACATGGTGTTTTTTGACAAAGTAGCCAAAACTTATTACAGTCAAGGAGATCAAGAGAGAACAAATCATCAAGCATCAGGCTTACCACTGTCCAGGACAAGGATAATTAAAACTATTTTACAGGGAAAGTGTAGAAAACAATAAAGGCATAAACTTTCTAATTTTATGTCAAGAAAGAAACAGGAGATTAATATTCATTTCCTTTTAACATAGGCTATGTAAAATTTTGCACTCATCTTTTTGGTTTCCATTTTGTTTGTTTTTCTCATTGAGAGTTTTCATTAGTCTCTTCATCTCAAAATGAGAACAGACGAATAAGAGAAACACTATAGGGCCATTGTTCACAGGCTGGTACTCTATTAAAAACAAAGTCACACAATTTGGCTGACATTTCAGGCCACCAAAGTCTGGAGTTAGTGCCTGGACCTCTTTAGCTGAAATATGCTATGCAGGGACTGAAGCTACCATTTCTATGGACAAGACTCTGTATTAAATATAATTATACAAAGCTCTGAGTGGCAGAGACCTTCCAAACATTTTCCTTGGACAAAATCTTGTATTTGAGTGCCATGTAGGGAGATACAAGCATGACTTTTCCCCTCACTGCCTAAATACCAACAGAGTTTCCACGGTGCAACCACATATTGTTACAGATCACAATCGTCTGCTTGCCACAGCCCTGTTACACATGCTTTCATTCACAAATTGTATATTCTTATGGAAACTTTCATACACCCTTCTCTTGGACAGATCCTTCATTAACTTTAAATACTGTTTTAATTGGCAGCTGCCTCAAAGGCAGCAAGCTTGACTAACAATATTTATTCTCAGTTTCATCTGAGAATCCTCAGTCATCTCAAAGAGAATAAATTCAATGTGATACTACATTCTTTTATTTCCAAGAAAGTTGTAATCACACTCCATTGATGGTACTGAATAAAGCATATTAAGACAAGAAAAGTTCACACAAAGTCCAAAATCTTGTGAAGTTCATGTAGGCGTCTTCTCATGTATGAGGCACTCATCTGTAGAACATTTGGGGAACTCAATACAAATCAACAGCTAAACAAACTGCCAATCATAATTTATTTCTGCTTGGGTTTTTAAATATTTTTCATGCAAATAGTAAGACATTTTCTTCATAATTTTGCTAGTTGTAATATTCATACATAAAATTCACACTAGAATACTCAAGAAATTAATACTTTAGATTTTTGTTAGTAAAAGAGTTCAAAGAATTTTATAGAAATTTTATGAACATTTTTAAAAGTGACAAGACAAGTGAGATCACAATGTTCTGTAATAAATATTTTATTAGGTCTAGATATTTATCATTGACTTTGGTTGCTCTTTACTATGTAATCTCCCTCAACGCTTTTCTAATATCCACTCCCAGCAATATTTGAGATAATAATGAAATATATTGCTTGGGGGAATAAGAGCTAATCTGGGATTCTGTGTTATTAGTGAAAATAATATTAGATTCTGATGATTTTATAGGGTCCTATTTATTTGAATATCAAACTTCAGTATTAACATTATAAAATAGTAATTAAAATCTCTAGGGGAAGAAGCAGATTATTTAATAAATGTGATAATCAAGCATCTATTCCATGCAGAATAAAAATGATTCACAAGTTTATAGGTTTTGGAAAAATAAATTTCCAAAGGTTTAATTGTGCCCATAAACCTAAATAAATCAGGAAATACTAGAATAAAATCTATGTTATGAAAAAATAGAAGATAGAAGATTTTAGTAAGGATGAAACAAATCAAGAATCACTTTTAAGAGACATTTTCAAAAGTAAATAAACCCCAGTCCCTACAATATCACAATTTTCTGCATGGCAAAATATTACTGCTAATAGGGAAATCACTTTCGGCCAGTAGGACACAGGAAGTTTTATATTCCTAAAACTAATAATGAAGGTTTTAAAAGAAATAAACCAAGGGAAAAAATGAGCAAGAGAAATTCTGAAAACAAAAATTTCTGGAAGCAGAAATGATTTTAATCAATATATAATGTCAGTAACTTTATTCATAAAAAGAAAGAAATGAACAATAAGATGCCATTTTTTAATAAGATGCCATTTTTACAAAGTTATTGGCAAAGACCAAGGTGTTTGATTATTATTTCTCCCTCACATCACTGTCCACTTTTTGCAGAATCATTGTGTAGCTGTCTCCAGCTGTCATTCAGTGATCCAGTTCAGGGCCACTTAATACCTCCTCCACCCTGCTAAGGTGGCCTCCTCTATGTTGGAGAGGTCTGTCCCTGCTATTTATCTGCTTTCTCCAGGAACTCATACAAAGTAAATTGCAAGACTAACAATTTGCTCTGAATCTCTGCTTAGAATTTTCTACCCTCTGTGCCTGGTTAACGGGCCAACCCTGACATGAGAGAACCTCAGATTAATGGCAGAAGAACCAGTACTGAAAATATCTCATGAGAGTTCTCTCCTTCTGGGACTGTGGTCAGTCAAGTCCTGAGAGCAGGCTCACTCCCAGGTACTTGAACTGCAGTCTCCTGACCATTGGCAGCTCAGTAACCATTCCTGGAGAACAGGTAACATCTACTGTCTATGAATCTAAAAGAAAAGATAAAGAAAAAAATAACATCAAAAATCAGAAATCTCACAAAGGCCCATAATGACTTAGTGTGGGGAAAGGTAGCACCAACATAAACTGTCAAATAAAACTTCAGAATATATGGAGAATCAAGAATAGAGTTCATGAAAGATTTCCTGGAAATAATTGTTTTGTAAACATAAAATGTTATTAAAATACATACACAATGCATATATGTGTCTGTGTTTATAGCTCCTCAGAGAGCATGAATCACAAAGGAAACTAATAAGTATCACAATTAATTGATGGTTATAAATATGGAAGTGACAAGTAGCCAAGGAAGCAAAGGTCTGAAATCAACAGCTCACCTTATCTGGTCCTGTCTCAGCAGAGCACACATTTGTGGTCTGCAAGAAAGTTGTGCAGTTCATAGTACTAATATGAAAGAGAGCTATGTAGTCATGAAATCTTTTTACACTCAATTGTATAACATCTGTGAGTTCATGTAATATTTTCCAAAAAGTCATGCCCCAGCAACCAACCCCATCAATGGAATGCATATTTGTTAATTATAAATAATCCTAGACAACCAGGTATATATTACTTACAGAATTTCATGGATGTAACTCTCTTGCTAGTAAAAATTGTTAGCTTGTAGTTAAAAGTTATTACTTTGGATTGTTTCCAAGGAGATCAGTTATAACCTTTTTCATTTCCTGGGGGCTTCCCACTGACAAGGAAGAGAATGAATTGCAGAATTGCTGCATAATTCTTTCCATCTCAGAGGATCATATTCAAATATCCTCTGCCTCAAAATATTTCCTAAAAGATTTTTTCTTATGATTCACATGGCATTTGATTTTCATACCTCGTTATTTTAATGAAATCAGAAGAGTATTTTGTATTTTTTGTCATTTATGACACTAAAAAGATTTTTTAAAAGTCCAGGTCGATAGTAGTACAGAAACTCCCACATTCTCATTGCCTCTCTTTTGCTTTTTTCCTCATTTTTTGAAACCAGGTAAAATATTGTTGGCAAGAATAATACGTTGAAAAAAAAAAGAAATACATCAGTGAAAAGTGCCACATACATTTTGCTTTTATCATTTATGACCAGATATTATTAATAGGATGCACAGCAAATGCTTGTGCTTTGTCTAATTACATTGTTAACATCATTAATTCATCCCACACCAATGGAATATTATTGTATTAATAGAGTACAAGAAAAGCTCTCAAAGGAACATGACTTTTCCACATATCTAAAAGTCTCATCAAAAGCAGGTTTACTTATATAAACAGGTTTTCTCTGACAAAGAATTTTTCTTGTCTCTGTGACTCTAAACAGAGGCACGATTGAAAAGCCACAGGAAATTGGAAGCAAAGGTGACAATGAGCACACCAGGCATCATTCAAAGTTTAACTGAAATCTCTAAATTCTTTTCAATACAATAAAAGGCTCTGAGTGCTTATCTATCTAGTTCCTTTGCTTTAAAATCAGTATCAAGATTTTTGCAACCTTCAGTGGAACACAATATTGATTTTGTAAGAATTTTAAGTGCCTAGAGGTGTCATGAATTGCTATTTTATCATACTATCATTTTACTAAACCATCAGATAATTTTCTTGGTGATATTTATATTTTCACTATTTTTCTAGATTTATAAAGCATTTCTTTGCATATTGATTGAAATTTCTTTTTTTTTGTATTAAATTCTTTTATTGGTACATTGTAGGTATACAACACAATTACATTTCTCATTGGGAGTTGTACCTTTACATAATGCATCTTG